>OY744482.1:137437661-137849580 GCA_963556165.1 Tipula helvola | reverse complement strand
AAATTGAATTTTCTGCGACATGTGTAGAAATATTCGAGCGATCCAAATGACCGTTGGCATGACGATTGTAGATCTCAACACCTATTGAAAGATGTATCAACCATTAAAGTCGGAGCACAATTGCAGATTTTCGATTTTTCTGGCTCTGAATTTGTGGGCTATAGTTCAGTTGTTTTTCAATAAAATTGAATTTTCTGCGACATGTGTAGAAATATTCGAGCGATCCAAATGACCATTGGCATGACTATTGTAGGTCTCAACACCTATTGAAAGAGGTATCAACCATCGAAATCGGAGCAGAATTGCAGATTTTCGATTTTTCTGGCTCTGAATTTGTGGGCTATAGTTCAGTTGATTTTCAATAAAATTGAATTTTCTGCGAAATGTGTAGAAATATTCGAGCGATCCAAATGACCGTTGGCATGACGATTGTAGGTCTCAACATCTATTGAAAGAGGTATCAACCATCGAAATCGGAGCACAATTGCAGATTTTCGATTTTTATGGCTCTGAATTTGTGGGCTAGAGTTCAGTTGATTTTCAATAAAATTGAATTTTCTGCGAAATGTGTAGAAATATTCGAGCAATCCAAATGAACATTGGCATGACGATTGTAGGTCTCAACACCTATTGAAAGAGGTATCAACCATCGAAATCGGAGCAGAATTGCAGATTTTCGATTTTTCTGGCTCTGAATTTGTGGGCTATAGTTCAGTTGATTTTCAATAAAATTGAATTTTCTGCGAAATGTGTAGAAATATTCGAGCGATCCAAATGACCGTTGGCATGACGATTGTAGGTCTCAACATCTATTGAAAGAGGTATCAACCATCGAAATCGGAGCACAATTGCAGATTTTCGATTTTTCTGGCTCTGAATTTGTGGGCTATAGTTCAGTTGTTTTTCAATAAAATTGAATTTTCTGCGACATGTGTAGAAATATTCGAGCGATCCAAATGACCATTGGCATGACTATTGTAGGTCTCAACACCTATTGAAAGAGGTATCAACCATCGAAATCGGAGCAGAATTGCAGATTTTCGATTTTTCTGGCTCTGAATTTGTGGGCTATAGTTCAGTTGATTTTCAATAAAATTGAATTTTCTGCGAAATGTGTAGAAATATTCGAGCGATCCAAATGACCGTTGGCATGACGATTGTAGGTCTCAACATCTATTGAAAGAGGTATCAACCATCGAAATCGGAGCACAATTGCAGATTTTCGATTTTTCTGGCTCTGAATTTGTGGGCTATAGTTCAGTTGTTTTTCAATAAAATTGAATTTTCTGCGACATGTGTAGAAATATTCGAGCGATCCAAATGACCGTTGGCATGACGATTGTAGATCTCAACACCTATTGAAAGATGTATCAACCATTAAAGTCGGAGCACAATTGCAGATTTTCGATTTTTCTGGCTCTGAATTTGTGGGCTATAGTTCAGTTGTTTTTCAATAAAATTGAATTTTCTGCGACATGTGTAGAAATATTCGAGCGATCCAAATGACCATTGGCATGACTATTGTAGGTCTCAACACCTATTGAAAGAGGTATCAACCATCGAAATCGGAGCAGAATTGCAGATTTTCGATTTTTCTGGCTCTGAATTTGTGGGCTATAGTTCAGTTGATTTTCAATAAAATTGAATTTTCTGCGAAATGTGTAGAAATATTCGAGCGATCCAAATGACCGTTGGCATGACGATTGTAGGTCTCAACATCTATTGAAAGAGGTATCAACCATCGAAATCGGAGCACAATTGCAGATTTTCGATTTTTCTGGCTCTGAATTTGTGGGCTATAGTTCAGTTGATTTTCAATAAAATTGAATTTTCTGCGAAATGTGTAGAAATATTCGAGCGATCCAAATGACCGTTGGCATGACGATTGTAGAACTCAACACCTATTGAAAGATGTATCAACCATTAAAGTCGGAGCACAATTGCAGATTTTCGATTTTTCTGGCTCTGAATTTGTGGGCTATAGTTCAGTTGTTTTTCAATAAAATTGAATTTTCTGCGACATGTGTAGAAATATTCGAGCGATCCAAATGACCATTGGCATGACTATTGTAGGTCTCAACACCTATTGAAAGAGGTATCAACCATCGAAATCGGAGCAGAATTGCAGATTTTCGATTTTTCTGGCTCTGAATTTGTGGGCTATAGTTCAGTTGATTTTCAATAAAATTGAATTTTCTGCGAAATGTGTAGAAATATTCGAGCGATCCAAATGACCGTTGGCATGACGATTGTAGGTCTCAACATCTATTGAAAGAGGTATCAACCATCGAAATCGGAGCACAATTGCAGATTTTCGATTTTTCTGCCTCTGAATTTGTGGGCTATAGTTCAGTTGATTTTCAATAAAATTGAATTTTCTGCGACATGTGTAGAAATATTCGAGCGATCCAAATGACCGTTGGCATGACGATTGTAGATCTCAACACCTATTGAAAGATGTATCAACCATTAAAGTCGGAGCACAATTGCAGATTTTCGATTTTTCTGGCTCTGAATTTGTGGGCTATAGTTCAGTTGTTTTTCAATAAAATTGAATTTTCTGCGACATGTGTAGAAATATTCGAGCGATCCAAATGACCATTGGCATGACTATTGTAGGTCTCAACACCTATTGAAAGAGGTATCAACCATCGAAATCGGAGCAGAATTGCAGATTTTCGATTTTTCTGGCTCTGAATTTGTGGGCTATAGTTCAGTTGATTTTCAATAAAATTGAATTTTCTGCGAAATGTGTAGAAATATTCGAGCGATCCAAATGACCGTTGGCATGACGATTGTAGGTCTCAACATCTATTGAAAGAGGTATCAACCATCGAAATCGGAGCACAATTGCAGATTTTCGATTTTTATGGCTCTGAATTTGTGGGCTAGAGTTCAGTTGATTTTCAATAAAATTGAATTTTCTGCGAAATGTGTAGAAATATTCGAGCAATCCAAATGAACATTGGCATGACGATTGTAGGTCTCAACACCTATTGAAAGAGGTATCAACCATCGAAATCGGAGCAGAATTGCAGATTTTCGATTTTTCTGGCTCTGAATTTGTGGGCTATAGTTCAGTTGATTTTCAATAAAATTGAATTTTCTGCGAAATGTGTAGAAATATTCGAGCGATCCAAATGACCGTTGGCATGACGATTGTAGGTCTCAACATCTATTGAAAGAGGTATCAACCATCGAAATCGGAGCACAATTGCAGATTTTCGATTTTTCTGGCTCTGAATTTGTGGGCTATAGTTCAGTTGTTTTTCAATAAAATTGAATTTTCTGCGACATGTGTAGAAATATTCGAGCGATCCAAATGACCATTGGCATGACTATTGTAGGTCTCAACACCTATTGAAAGAGGTATCAACCATCGAAATCGGAGCAGAATTGCAGATTTTCGATTTTTCTGGCTCTGAATTTGTGGGCTATAGTTCAGTTGATTTTCAATAAAATTGAATTTTCTGCGAAATGTGTAGAAATATTCGAGCGATCCAAATGACCGTTGGCATGACGATTGTAGGTCTCAACATCTATTGAAAGAGGTATCAACCATCGAAATCGGAGCACAATTGCAGATTTTCGATTTTTATGGCTCTGAATTTGTGGGCTAGAGTTCAGTTGATTTTCAATAAAATTGAATTTTCTGCGAAATGTGTAGAAATATTCGAGCAATCCAAATGAACATTGGCATGACGATTGTAGGTCTCAACACCTATTGAAAGAGGTATCAACCATCGAAATCGGAGCAGAATTGCAGATTTTCGATTTTTCTGGCTCTGAATTTGTGGGCTATAGTTCAGTTGATTTTCAATAAAATTGAATTTTCTGCGAAATGTGTAGAAATATTCGAGCGATCCAAATGACCGTTGGCATGACGATTGTAGGTCTCAACATCTATTGAAAGAGGTATCAACCATCGAAATCGGAGCACAATTGCAGATTTTCGATTTTTCTGCCTCTGAATTTGTGGGCTATAGTTCAGTTGATTTTCAATAAAATTGAATTTTCTGCGACATGTGTAGAAATATTCGAGCGATCCAAATGACCGTTGGCATGACGATTGTAGATCTCAACACCTATTGAAAGATGTATCAACCATTAAAGTCGGAGCACAATTGCAGATTTTCGATTTTTCTGGCTCTGAATTTGTGGGCTATAGTTCAGTTGTTTTTCAATAAAATTGAATTTTCTGCGACATGTGTAGAAATATTCGAGCGATCCAAATGACCATTGGCATGACTATTGTAGGTCTCAACACCTATTGAAAGAGGTATCAACCATCGAAATCGGAGCAGAATTGCAGATTTTCGATTTTTCTGGCTCTGAATTTGTGGGCTATAGTTCAGTTGATTTTCAATAAAATTGAATTTTCTGCGAAATGTGTAGAAATATTCGAGCGATCCAAATGACCGTTGGCATGACGATTGTAGGTCTCAACATCTATTGAAAGAGGTATCAACCATCGAAATCGGAGCACAATTGCAGATTTTCGATTTTTATGGCTCTGAATTTGTGGGCTAGAGTTCAGTTGATTTTCAATAAAATTGAATTTTCTGCGAAATGTGTAGAAATATTCGAGCAATCCAAATGAACATTGGCATGACGATTGTAGGTCTCAACACCTATTGAAAGAGGTATCAACCATCGAAATCGGAGCAGAATTGCAGATTTTCGATTTTTCTGGCTCTGAATTTGTGGGCTATAGTTCAGTTGATTTTCAATAAAATTGAATTTTCTGCGAAATGTGTAGAAATATTCGAGCGATCCAAATGACCGTTGGCATGACGATTGTAGGTCTCAACATCTATTGAAAGAGGTATCAACCATCGAAATCGGAGCACAATTGCAGATTTTCGATTTTTATGGCTCTGAATTTGTGGGCTAGAGTTCAGTTGATTTTCAATAAAATTGAATTTTCTGCGAAATGTGTAGAAATATTCGAGCAATCCAAATGAACATTGGCATGACGATTGTAGGTCTCAACACCTATTGAAAGAGGTATCAACCATCGAAATCGGAGCAGAATTGCAGATTTTCGATTTTTCTGGCTCTGAATTTGTGGGCTATAGTTCAGTTGATTTTCAATAAAATTGAATTTTCTGCGAAATGTGTAGAAATATTCGAGCGATCCAAATGACCGTTGGCATGACGATTGTAGGTCTCAACATCTATTGAAAGAGGTATCAACCATCGAAATCGGAGCACAATTGCAGATTTTCGATTTTTCTGGCTCTGAATTTGTGGGCTATAGTTCAGTTGTTTTTCAATAAAATTGAATTTTCTGCGACATGTGTAGAAATATTCGAGCAATCCAAATGAACATTGGCATGACGATTGTAGGTCTCAACACCTATTGAAAGAGGTATCAACCATCGAAATCGGAGCAGAATTGCAGATTTTCGATTTTTCTGGCTCTGAATTTGTGGGCTATAGTTCAGTTGATTTTCAATAAAATTGAATTTTCTGCGAAATGTGTAGAAATATTCGAGCGATCCAAATGACCGTTGGCATGACGATTGTAGGTCTCAACATCTATTGAAAGAGGTATCAACCATCGAAATCGGAGCACAATTGCAGATTTTCGATTTTTCTGGCTCTGAATTTGTGGGCTATAGTTCAGTTGATTTTCAATAAAATTGAATTTTCTGCGAAATGTGTAGAAATATTCGAGCGATCCAAATGACCGTTGGCATGACGATTGTAGATCTCAACACCTATTGAAAGATGTATCAACCATTAAAGTCGGAGCACAATTGCAGATTTTCGATTTTTCTGGCTCTGAATTTGTGGGCTATAGTTCAGTTGTTTTTCAATAAAATTGAATTTTCTGCGACATGTGTAGAAATATTCGAGCGATCCAAATGACCATTGGCATGACTATTGTAGGTCTCAACACCTATTGAAAGAGGTATCAACCATCGAAATCGGAGCAGAATTGCAGATTTTCGATTTTTCTGGCTCTGAATTTGTGGGCTATAGTTCAGTTGATTTTCAATAAAATTGAATTTTCTGCGAAATGTGTAGAAATATTCGAGCGATCCAAATGACCGTTGGCATGACGATTGTAGGTCTCAACATCTATTGAAAGAGGTATCAACCATCGAAATCGGAGCACAATTGCAGATTTTCGATTTTTCTGCCTCTGAATTTGTGGGCTATAGTTCAGTTGATTTTCAATAAAATTGAATTTTCTGCGACATGTGTAGAAATATTCGAGCGATCCAAATGACCGTTGGCATGACGATTGTAGATCTCAACACCTATTGAAAGATGTATCAACCATTAAAGTCGGAGCACAATTGCAGATTTTCGATTTTTCTGGCTCTGAATTTGTGGGCTATAGTTCAGTTGTTTTTCAATAAAATTGAATTTTCTGCGACATGTGTAGAAATATTCGAGCGATCCAAATGACCATTGGCATGACTATTGTAGGTCTCAACACCTATTGAAAGAGGTATCAACCATCGAAATCGGAGCAGAATTGCAGATTTTCGATTTTTCTGGCTCTGAATTTGTGGGCTATAGTTCAGTTGATTTTCAATAAAATTGAATTTTCTGCGAAATGTGTAGAAATATTCGAGCGATCCAAATGACCGTTGGCATGACGATTGTAGGTCTCAACATCTATTGAAAGAGGTATCAACCATCGAAATCGGAGCACAATTGCAGATTTTCGATTTTTATGGCTCTGAATTTGTGGGCTAGAGTTCAGTTGATTTTCAATAAAATTGAATTTTCTGCGAAATGTGTAGAAATATTCGAGCAATCCAAATGAACATTGGCATGACGATTGTAGGTCTCAACACCTATTGAAAGAGGTATCAACCATCGAAATCGGAGCAGAATTGCAGATTTTCGATTTTTCTGGCTCTGAATTTGTGGGCTATAGTTCAGTTGATTTTCAATAAAATTGAATTTTCTGCGAAATGTGTAGAAATATTCGAGCGATCCAAATGACCGTTGGCATGACGATTGTAGGTCTCAACATCTATTGAAAGAGGTATCAACCATCGAAATCGGAGCACAATTGCAGATTTTCGATTTTTCTGGCTCTGAATTTGTGGGCTATAGTTCAGTTGTTTTTCAATAAAATTGAATTTTCTGCGAAATGTGTAGAAATATTCGAGCGATCCAAATGACCGTTTGCATGATGATTGTAGGTCTCAACACCTATTGAAAGAGGTATCAACCACCAAAGTCGGAGCACAATTGCAGATTTTCGATTTTTCTGGCTCTGAATTTGTGGGTCAGTTGATTTTCAAAAAATATTGAATTTTCTGCGAAATGTGTAGAAATATTGGAGCGATCCAAATGACCGTTGGCATGACGATTGTAGGTCTCAACACCTATTGAAAGAGGTATCAACCATCGAAATCGGAGCACAATTGCAGATTTTCGATTTTTATGGCTCTGAATTTGTGGGCTAGAGTTCAGTTGATTTTCAATAAAATTGAATTTTCTGCGAAATGTGTAGAAATATTCGAGCAATCCAAATGAACATTTGCATGACGATTGTAGGTCTCAACACCTATTGAAAGAGGTATCAACCATCGAAATCGGAGCAGAATTGCAGATTTTCGATTTTTCTGGCTCTGAATTTGTGGGCTATAGTTCAGTTGATTTTCAATAAAATTGAATTTTCTGCGAAATGTGTAGAAATATTCGAGCGATCCAAATGACCGTTGGCATGACGATTGTAGGTCTCAACATCTATTGAAAGAGGTATCAACCATCGAAATCGGAGCACAATTTCAGATTTTCGATTTTTCTGGCTCTGAATTTGTGGGCTATAGTTCAGTTGATTTTCAATAAAATTGAATTTTCTGCGAAATGTGTAGAAATATTCGAGCGATCCAAATGACCGTTGGCATGACGATTGTAGATCTCAACACCTATTGGAAGAGGTATCAACCATCGAAATCGGATCACAATTGCAGATTTTCGATTTTTCTGGCTCTGAATTTGTGGGCTATAGTTCAGTTGTTTTTCAATAAAATTGAATTTTCTGCGACATGTGTAGAAATATTCGAGCGATCCAAATGACCATTGGCATGACTATTGTAGGTCTCAACATCTATTGAAAGAGGTATCAACCATCGAAATCGGAGCACAATTGCAGATTTTCGATTTTTCTGCCTCTGAATTTGTGGGCTATAGTTCAGTTGATTTTCAATAAAATTGAATTTTCTGCGACATGTGTAGAAATATTCGAGCGATCCAAATGACCGTTGGCATGACGATTGTAGATCTCAACACCTATTGAAAGATGTATCAACCATTAAAGTCGGAGCACAATTGCAGATTTTCGATTTTTCTGGCTCTGAATTTGTGGGCTATAGTTCAGTTGTTTTTCAATAAAATTGAATTTTCTGCGACATGTGTAGAAATATTCGAGCGATCCAAATGACCATTGGCATGACTATTGTAGGTCTCAACACCTATTGAAAGAGGTATCAACCATCGAAATCGGAGCAGAATTGCAGATTTTCGATTTTTCTGGCTCTGAATTTGTGGGCTATAGTTCAGTTGATTTTCAATAAAATTGAATTTTCTGCGAAATGTGTAGAAATATTCGAGCGATCCAAATGACCGTTGGCATGACGATTGTAGGTCTCAACATCTATTGAAAGAGGTATCAACCATCGA
The DNA here is from genome assembly GCA_963556165.1 of Tipula helvola. Lineage (NCBI taxonomy): Eukaryota > Metazoa > Arthropoda > Insecta > Diptera > Tipulidae > Tipula > Tipula helvola. The sequence goes on along the minus strand of OY744482.1, from coordinate 137,840,925 downwards.
AATCGGAGCACAATTGCAGATTTTCGATTTTTCTGGCTCTGAATTTGTGGGCTATAGTTCAGTTGTTTTTCAATAAAATTGAATTTTCTGCGACATGTGTAGAAATATTCGAGCGATCCAAATGACCATTGGCATGACTATTGTAGGTCTCAACACCTATTGAAAGAGGTATCAACCATCGAAATCGGAGCAGAATTGCAGATTTTCGATTTTTCTGGCTCTGAATTTGTGGGCTATAGTTCAGTTGATTTTCAATAAAATTGAATTTTCTGCGAAATGTGTAGAAATATTCGAGCGATCCAAATGACCGTTGGCATGACGATTGTAGGTCTCAACATCTATTGAAAGAGGTATCAACCATCGAAATCGGAGCACAATTGCAGATTTTCGATTTTTATGGCTCTGAATTTGTGGGCTAGAGTTCAGTTGATTTTCAATAAAATTGAATTTTCTGCGAAATGTGTAGAAATATTCGAGCAATCCAAATGAACATTGGCATGACGATTGTAGGTCTCAACACCTATTGAAAGAGGTATCAACCATCGAAATCGGAGCAGAATTGCAGATTTTCGATTTTTCTGGCTCTGAATTTGTGGGCTATAGTTCAGTTGATTTTCAATAAAATTGAATTTTCTGCGAAATGTGTAGAAATATTCGAGCGATCCAAATGACCGTTGGCATGACGATTGTAGGTCTCAACATCTATTGAAAGAGGTATCAACCATCGAAATCGGAGCACAATTGCAGATTTTCGATTTTTCTGCCTCTGAATTTGTGGGCTATAGTTCAGTTGATTTTCAATAAAATTGAATTTTCTGCGACATGTGTAGAAATATTCGAGCGATCCAAATGACCGTTGGCATGACGATTGTAGATCTCAACACCTATTGAAAGATGTATCAACCATTAAAGTCGGAGCACAATTGCAGATTTTCGATTTTTCTGGCTCTGAATTTGTGGGCTATAGTTCAGTTGTTTTTCAATAAAATTGAATTTTCTGCGACATGTGTAGAAATATTCGAGCGATCCAAATGACCATTGGCATGACTATTGTAGGTCTCAACACCTATTGAAAGAGGTATCAACCATCGAAATCGGAGCAGAATTGCAGATTTTCGATTTTTCTGGCTCTGAATTTGTGGGCTATAGTTCAGTTGATTTTCAATAAAATTGAATTTTCTGCGAAATGTGTAGAAATATTCGAGCGATCCAAATGACCGTTGGCATGACGATTGTAGGTCTCAACATCTATTGAAAGAGGTATCAACCATCGAAATCGGAGCACAATTGCAGATTTTCGATTTTTCTGCCTCTGAATTTGTGGGCTATAGTTCAGTTGATTTTCAATAAAATTGAATTTTCTGCGACATGTGTAGAAATATTCGAGCGATCCAAATGACCGTTGGCATGACGATTGTAGATCTCAACACCTATTGAAAGATGTATCAACCATTAAAGTCGGAGCACAATTGCAGATTTTCGATTTTTCTGGCTCTGAATTTGTGGGCTATAGTTCAGTTGTTTTTCAATAAAATTGAATTTTCTGCGACATGTGTAGAAATATTCGAGCGATCCAAATGACCATTGGCATGACTATTGTAGGTCTCAACACCTATTGAAAGAGGTATCAACCATCGAAATCGGAGCAGAATTGCAGATTTTCGATTTTTCTGGCTCTGAATTTGTGGGCTATAGTTCAGTTGATTTTCAATAAAATTGAATTTTCTGCGAAATGTGTAGAAATATTCGAGCGATCCAAATGACCGTTGGCATGACGATTGTAGGTCTCAACATCTATTGAAAGAGGTATCAACCATCGAAATCGGAGCACAATTGCAGATTTTCGATTTTTATGGCTCTGAATTTGTGGGCTAGAGTTCAGTTGATTTTCAATAAAATTGAATTTTCTGCGAAATGTGTAGAAATATTCGAGCAATCCAAATGAACATTGGCATGACGATTGTAGGTCTCAACACCTATTGAAAGAGGTATCAACCATCGAAATCGGAGCAGAATTGCAGATTTTCGATTTTTCTGGCTCTGAATTTGTGGGCTATAGTTCAGTTGATTTTCAATAAAATTGAATTTTCTGCGAAATGTGTAGAAATATTCGAGCGATCCAAATGACCGTTGGCATGACGATTGTAGGTCTCAACATCTATTGAAAGAGGTATCAACCATCGAAATCGGAGCACAATTGCAGATTTTCGATTTTTATGGCTCTGAATTTGTGGGCTAGAGTTCAGTTGATTTTCAATAAAATTGAATTTTCTGCGAAATGTGTAGAAATATTCGAGCAATCCAAATGAACATTGGCATGACGATTGTAGGTCTCAACACCTATTGAAAGAGGTATCAACCATCGAAATCGGAGCAGAATTGCAGATTTTCGATTTTTCTGGCTCTGAATTTGTGGGCTATAGTTCAGTTGATTTTCAATAAAATTGAATTTTCTGCGAAATGTGTAGAAATATTCGAGCGATCCAAATGACCGTTGGCATGACGATCGATTGTAGGTTTCAACACCTATTGAAAGAGGTATGAACCAACGAAATCGGATCACAATTGCAGATTTTCGATTTTTCTGGCTCTGAATTTGTGGGCTATAGTTCAGTTGTTTTTCAAAAAAATTGAATTTTCTGCGACATATTGTGTAGAAATATTCGAGCGAACAAATGGCCGTTTGCATGACGATTGTAGGTCTCAACACCTATTGAAAGAGGTATGAAGCATCGAAATCGGATCACAATTGCAGATTTTCGATTTTTCTGGCTCTGAATTTGTGGGCTATAGTTCAGTTGTTTTTCAAAAAACTGAATTTTCTGCGACATGTGTAGAAATATTCGAGCGATCCAAATGACCATTGGCATGACTATTGTAGGTCTCAGCACCTATTGAAAGAGGTATCAACCATCGAAATCGGATCACAATTGCAGATTTTCGATTTTTCTGGCTCTGAATTTGTGGGCTATAGTTCAGTTGTTTTTCAAAAAATATTGAATTTTCTGCGACATGTGTAGAAATATTGGAGCGATCCAAATGGCCGTTTGCATGACGATCGTAGGTCTCAACACCTATTGGAAGAGGTATCAACCATCGAAATCGGATCACAATTGCAGATTTTCGATTTTTCTGGCTCTGAATTTGTGGGCTATAGTTCAGTTGTTTTTCAAAAAAATTGAATTTTCTGCGACATGTGTAGAAATATTCGAGCGATCCAAATGGCCGTTTGCATGACGATTGTAGGTCTCAACACCTATTGAGGTATGAACCATCGAAATCGGATCACAATTGCAGATTTTCGATTTTTCTGGCTCTGAATTTGTGGTCTATAGTTCATTGGCATGACTATTGTAGGTCTCAGCACCTATTGAAAGAGGTATCAACCATCGAAATCGGAGCACAATTGCAGATTTTCGATTTTTCTGGCTCTGAATTTGTGGGCTATAGTTCAGTTGTTTTTCAAAAAATATTGAATTTTCTGCGACATGTGTAGAAATATTGGAGCGATCCAAATGGCCGTTTGCATGACGATCGTAGGTCTCAACACCTATTGGAAGAGGTATCAACCATCGAAATCGGATCACAATTGCAGATTTTCGATTTTTCTGGCTCTGAATTTGTGGGCTATAGTTCAGTTGTTTTTCAAAAAAATTGAATTTTCTGCGACATGTGTAGAAATATTCGAGCGATCCAAATGACCATTGGCATGACTATTGTAGATCTCAGCACCTATTGAAAGAGGTATCAACCATCGAAATCGGAGCACAATTGCAGATTTTCGATTTTTCTGGCTCTGAATTTGTGGGCTATAGTTCAGTTGTTTTTCAAAAAAATTGAATTTTTTGCGACATGTGTAGAAATATTCGAGCGATCCAAATGACCATTGGCATGACTATTGTAGGTCTCAACACCTATTGAAAGAGGTATCAACCATCGAAATCGAAGTACAATTGCAGATTTTCGATTTTTCTGGCTCTGAATTTGTGGGCTATAGTTCAGTTGTTTTTCAATAAAATTGAATTTTCTGCGACATGTGTAGAAATATTCGAGCGATCCAAATGAACATTGGCATGACGATTGTAGGTCTCAACACCTATTGAAAGAGGTATCAACCATCGAAATCGAAGTACAATTGCAGATTTTCGATTTTTCTGGCTCTGAATTTGTGGGCTATAGTTCAGTTGTTTTTCAAAAAATTTTGAATTTTCTGCGACATGTGTAGAAATATTGGAGCGATCCAAATGGCCGTTGGCATGATGATTGTAGGTCTCAACACCTATTGAAAGAGGTATCAACCATCGAAATCGGAGCACAATTGCAGATTTTCGATTTTTCTGGCTATGAATTTGTGGGCTATAGTTCAGTTGTTTTTCAATAAAATTGAATTTTCTGCGACATGTGTAGAAATATTCGAGCGATCCAAATGAACATTGGCATGACGATTGTAGGTCTCAACACCTATTGAAAGAGGTATCAACCATCGAAATCGAAGTACAATTGCAGATTTTCGATTTTTCTGGCTCTGAATTTGTGGGCTATAGTTCAGTTGTTTTTCAATAAAGTTGAATTTTCTGCGACATGTGTAGAAATATTGGAGCGATCCAAATGGCCGTTGGCATGATGATTGTAGGTCTCAACACCTATTGAAAGAGGTATCAACCATCGAAATCGGAGCACAATTGCAGATTTTCGATTTTTCTGGCTCTGAATTTGTGGGCTATAGTTCAGTTGTTTTTCAAAAAATATTGAATTTTCTGCGACATGTGTAGAAATATTGGAGCGATCCAAATGACCGTTGGCATGATGATTGTAGGTCTCAACACCTATTGAAAGAGGTATCAACCATCGAAATCGAAGCACAATTGCAGATTTTCGATTTTTCTGGCTCTGAAGTTGTGGGCTATAGTTCAGTTGTTTTTCAAAAAAACTGAATTTTCTGCGACATGTGTAGAAATATTCGAGCGATCCAAATGACCATTGGCATGACTATTGTAGGTCTCAACACCTATTGAAAGAGGTATCAACCATCGAAATCGAAGCACAATTGCAGATTTTCGATTTTTATGGCTCTGAATTTGTGGGCTATAGTTCAGTTGTTTTTCAAAAAAACTGAATTTTCTGCGACATGTGTAGAAATATTCGAGCGATCCAAATGACCATTGGCATGACTATTGTAGGTCTCAACACCTATTGAAAGAGGTATCAACCATCGAAATCGAAGCACAATTGCAGATTTTCGATTTTTCTGGCTATGAATTTGTGGGCTATAGTTCAGTTGTTTTTCAATAAAATTGAATTTTCTGCGAAATGTGTAGAAATAATCGAGCGATCAAAATTACCGTTGGCATGACGATTGTAGGTCTCAACACCTATTGAAAGAGGTAACAACCATCGAAATCGGAGCACAATTGCAGATTTTCGATTTTTCTGGCTCTGAATTTGTGGGCTGTAGTTCAGTTGTTTTTCAATAAAATTGAATTTTCTGCGACATGTGTAGAAATATTCGAGCGATCCAAATGACCGTTTGCATGACGATTGTAGGTCTCAACACCTATTGAAAGAGGTATGAACCATCGAAATCGGATCACAATTGCAGATTTTCGATTTTTCTGGCTCTGAATTTGTGGGCTATAGTTCAGTTGTTTTTCAAAAAAATTGAATTTTCTGCGAATTGTGTAGAAATATTCGAGCGATCCAAATGACGGTTGGCATGACGATTGTAGGTCTCAACACCTATTGAAAGAGGTATCAACCATCGAAATCGGATCACAATTGCAGATTTTCGATTTTTCTGGCTCTGAATTTGTGGGCTATAGTTCAGTTGTTTTTCAAAAAACTGAATTTTCTGCGACATGTGTAGAAATATTCGAGCGATCCAAATGACCATTGGCATGACTATTGTAGGTCTCAGCACCTATTGAAAGAGGTATCAACCATCGAAATCGGAGCACAATTGCAGATTTTCGATTTTTCTGGCTCTGAATTTGTGGGCTATAGTTCAGTTGTTTTTCAAAAAATATTGAATTTTCTGCGACATGTGTAGAAATATTGGAGCGATCCAAATGGCCGTTTGCATGACGATTGTAGGTCTCAACACCTATTGAAAGAGGTATGAACCATCGAAATCGGATCACAATTGCAGATTTTCGATTTTTCTGGCTCTGAATTTGTGGTCTATAGTTCAGTTGTTTTTCAATAAAATTGAATTTTCTGCGACATGTGTAGAAATATTCGAGCGATCCAAATGACCATTGGCATGACTATTGTAGGTCTCAGCACCTATTGAAAGAGGTATCAACCATCGAAATCGGAGCACAATTGCAGATTTTCGATTTTTCTGGCTCTGAATTTGTGGGCTATAGTTCAGTTGTTTTTCAAAAAACTGAATTTTCTGCGACATGTGTAGAAATATTCGAGCGATCCAAATGACCATTGGCATGACTATTGTAGGTCTCAGCACCTATTGAAAGAGGTATCAACCATCGAAATCGGAGCACAATTGCAGATTTTCGATTTTTCTGGCTCTGAATTTGTGGGCTATAGTTCAGTTGTTTTTCAAAAAATATTGAATTTTCTGCGACATGTGTAGAAATATTGGAGCGATCCAAATGGCCGTTTGCATGACGATCGTAGGTCTCAACACCTATTGGAAGAGGTATCAACCATCGAAATCGGATCACAATTGCAGATTTTCGATTTTTCTGGCTCTGAATTTGTGGGCTATAGTTCAGTTGTTTTTCAAAAAAATTGAATTTTCTGCGACATGTGTAGAAATATTCGAGCGATCCAAATGACCATTGGCATGACTATTGTAGGTCTCAGCACCTATTGAAAGAGGTATCAACCATCGAAATCGGAGCACAATTGCAGATTTTCGATTTTTCTGGCTCTGAATTTGTGGGCTATAGTTCAGTTGTTTTTCAAAAAATATTGAATTTTCTGCGACATGTGTAGAAATATTGGAGCGATCCAAATGGCCGTTTGCATGACGATCGTAGGTCTCAACACCTATTGGAAGAGGTATCAACCATCGAAATCGGATCACAATTGCAGATTTTCGATTTTTCTGGCTCTGAATTTGTGGGCTATAGTTCAGTTGTTTTTCAAAAAATTGAATTTTTGCGACATGTGTAGAAATATTCGAGCGATCCAAATGACCATTGGCATGACTATTGTAGGTCTCAACACCTATTGAAAGAGGTATCAACCATCGAAATCGAAGTACAATTGCAGATTTTCGATTTTTCTGGCTCTGAATTTGTGGGCTATAGTTCAGTTGTTTTTCAATAAAATTGAATTTTCTGCGACATGTGTAGAAATATTCGAGCGATCCAAATGGCCGTTTGCATGACGATTGTAGGTATCAACACCTATTGAAAGAGGTATCAACCATCGAAATCGGATCACAATTGCAGATTTTCGATTTTTCTGCTCTGAATTTGTCGGGCTATAGTTCAGTTGTTTTTCAAAAATTTTTGAATTTCTGCGACATGTGTAGAAATATTGGAGCGATCCAAATGGCCGTTGGCATGATGATTGTAGGTCTCAACACCTATTGAAAGAGGTATCAACCATCGAAATCGGAGCACAATTGCAGATTTTCGATTTTTCTGGCTATGAATTTGTGGGCTATAGTTCAGTTGTTTTTCAATAAAATTGAATTTTCTGCGACATGTGTAGAAATATTCGAGCGATCCAAATGAACATTGGCATGACGATTGTAGGTCTCAACACCTATTGAAAGAGGTATCAACCATCGAAATCGATGTACAATTGCAGATTTTCGATTTTTCTGGCTCTGAATTTGTGGGCTATAGTTCAGTTGTTTTTCAATAAAGTTGAATTTTCTACGACATGTGTAGAAATATTGGAGCGATCCAAATGGCCGTTGGCATGATGATTGTAGGTCTCAACACCTATTGAAAGAGGTATCAACCATCGAAATCGGAGCACAATTGCAGATTTTCGATTTTTCTGGCTCTGAATTTGTGGGCTATAGTTCAGTTGTTTTTCAAAAAAACTGAATTTTCTGCGACATGTGTAGAAATATTCGAGCGATCCAAATGACCATTGGCATGACTATTGTAGGTCTCAACACCTATTGAAAGAGGTATCAACCATCGAAATCGAAGCACAATTGCAGATTTTCGATTTTTCTGGCTATGAATTTGTGGGCTATAGTTCAGTTGTTTTTCAATAAAATTGAATTTTCTGCGACATGTGTAGAAATATTCGAGCGATCCAAATGGCCGTTTGCATGACGATTGTAGGTCTCAACACCTATTGAAAGAGGTATGAACCATCGAAATCGGATCACAATTGCAGATTTTCGATTTTTCTGGCTCTGAATTTGTGGGTCAGTTGATTTTCAAAAAAATTGAATTTTCTGCGAAATGTGTAGAAATATTCGAGCGATCCAAATGGCCGTTTGCATGACGATTGTAGGTCTCAACACCTATTGAAAGAGGTATCAACCATCGAAATCGGATCACAATTGCAGATTTTCGATTTTTCTGGCTCTGAATTTGAGGGCTATAGTTCAGTTGTTTTTCAAAAAAATTGAATTTTCTGCGAAATGTGTAGAAATATTCGAGCGATCCAAATGACGGTTGGCATGACGATTGTAGGTCTCAACACCTATTGAAAGAGGTATCAACCATCGAAATCGGAGCACAATTGCAAATTTTCGATTTTTCTGGCTATGAATTTGTGGGCTATAGTTCAGTTGTTTTTCAATAAAATTGAATTTTCTGCGACATGTGTAGAAATATTCGAGCGATCCAAGTGGCCGTTTGCATGACGATTGTAGGTCTCAACACCTATTGAAAGAGGTATCAACCATCGAAATCGGATCACAATTGCAGATTTTCGATTTTTCTGGCTCTGAATTTGTGGGCTATAGTTCAGTTGTTTTTCAAAAAAACTGAATTTTCTGCGACATGTGTAGAAATATTCGAGCGATCCAAATGACCATTGGCATGACTATTGTAGGTCTCAACACCTATTGAAAGAGGTATCAACCATCGAAATCGGAGCACAATTGCAGATTTTCGATTTTTCTGGCTCTGAATTTGTGGGCTATAGTTCAGTTGTTTTTCAAAAAAACTGAATTTTCTGCGACATGTGTAGAAATATTCGAGCGATCCAAATGGCCGTTTGCACGACGATTGTAGGTCTCAACACCTATTGAAAGAGGTATCAACCATCGAAATCGGATCACAATTGCAGATTTTCGATTTTTCTGGCTCTGAATTTGTGGGCTATAGTTCAGTTGTTTTTCAAAAAAACTGAATTTTCTGCGACATGTGTAGAAATATTCGAGCGATCCAAATGACCATTGGCATGACGATTGTAGGTCTCAACACCTATTGAAAGAGGTATGAACCATCGAAATCGGATCACAATTGCAGATTTTCGATTTTTCTGGCTCTGAATTTGTGGGCTATAGTTCAGTTGTTTTTCAAAAAAATGTAATTTTCTGCGACATGTGTAGAAATATTCGAGCGATCCAAATGACCGTTGGCATGACGATTGTAGGTCTCAACACCTATTGAAAGAGGTATCAACCATCGAAATCGGAGCACAATTGCAGATTTTCGATTTTTCTGGCTCTAAATTTGTGGGCTATAGTTCAGTTGTTTTTCAAAAAAACTGAATTTTCTGCGACATGTGTAGAAATATTCGAGCGATCCAAATGACCATTGGCATGACGATTGTAGGTCTCAACACCTATTGAAAGAGGTATGAACCATCGAAATCGGATCACAATTGCAGATTTTCGATTTTTCTGGCTCTGAATTTGTGGGCTATAGTTCAGTTGTTTTTCAAAAAATATTGAATTTTCTGCGACATGTGTAGAAATATTGGAGCGATCCAAATGGCCGTTGGCATGATGATTGTAGGTCTCAACACCTATTGAAAGAGGTATCAACCATCGAAATCGGAGCACAATTGCAGATTTTCGATTTTTCTGGCTCTGAATTTGTGGGCTATAGTTCAGTTGTTTTTCAAAAAAACTGAATTTTCTGCGACATGTGTAGAAATATTCGAGCGATCCAAATGACCATTGGCATGACGATTGTAGGTCTCAACACCTATTGAAAGAGGTATGAACCATCGAAATCGGATCACAATTGCAGATTTTCGATTTTTCTGGCTCTGAATTTGTGGGCTATAGTTCAGTTGTTTTTCAAAAAATATTGAATTTTCTGCGACATGTGTAGAAATATTGGAGCGATCCAAATGGCCGTTGGCATGATGATTGTAGGTCTCAACACCTATTGAAAGAGGTATCAACCATCGAAATCGGAGCACAATTGCAGATTTTCGATTTTTATGGCTCTGAATTTGTGGGCTATAGTTCAGTTGTTTTTCAAAAAAATTGAATTTTCTGCGACATGTGTAGAAATATTCGAGCGATCCAAATGGCCGTTTGCATGACGATTGTAGGTCTCAACACCTATTGAAAGAGGTATGAACCATCGAAATTGGATCACAATTGCAGATTTTCGATTTTTCTGGCTCTGAATTTGTGGGCTATAGTTCAGTTGTTTTTCAAAAAAACTGAATTTTCTGCGACATGTGTAGAAATATTCGAGCGATCCAAATGACCATTGGCATGACGATTGTAGGTCTCAACACCTATTGAAAGAGGTATGAACCATCGAAATCGGATCACAATTGCAGATTTTCGATTTTTCTGGCTCTGAATTTGTGGGCTATAGTTCAGTTGTTTTTCAAGAAAATTTAATTTTCTGCGACATGTGTAGAAATATTCGAGCGATCCAAATGACCGTTGGCATGACGATTATAGGTCTCAACACCTATTGAAAGAGGTATGAACCATCGAAATTGGATCACAATTGCAGATTTTCGATTTTTCTGGCTCTGAATTTGTGGGCTATAGTTCAGTTGTTTTTCAAAAAAATTGAATTTTCTGCGACATGTGTAGAAATATTGGAGCGATCCAAATTGCCGTTTGCATGACGATTATAGGTCTCAACACCTATTGAAAGAGGTATCAACCATCGAAATCGGAGCACAATTGCAGATTTTCGATTTTTCTGGATCTGAATTTGTGGGCTATAGTTCAGTTGTTTTTCAAAAAAATGTAATTTTCTGCGACATGTGTAGAAATATTCGAGCGATCCAAATGACCGTTGGCATGACGATTGTAGGTCTCAACACCTATTGAAAGAGGTATGAACCATCGAAATCGGATCACAATTGCAGATTTTCGATTTTTCTGGCTCTGAATTTGTGGGCTATAGTTCAGTTGTTTTTCAAAAAAATTTAATTTTCTGCGACATGTGTAGAAATATTCGAGCGATCCAAATGACCGTTGGCATGACGATTATAGGTCTCAACACCTATTGAAAGAGGTATCAACCATCGAAATCGGAGCACAATTGCAAATTTTCGATTTTTCTGGCTCTGAATTTGTGGGCTATAGTTCAGTTGTTTTTCAAAAAAATTGAATTTTCTGCGACATGTGTAGAAATATTGGAGCGATCCAAATTGCCGTTTGCATGACGATTGTAGGTCTCAACACCTATTGAAAGAGGTATGAACCATCGAAATTGGATCACAATTGCAGATTTTCGATTTTTCTGGCTCTGAATTTGTGGGCTATAGTTCAGTTGTTTTTCAAAAAAATTGAATTTTCTGCGACATGTGTAGAAATATTGGAGCGATCCAAATTGCCGTTTGCATGACGATTGTAGGTCTCAACACCTATTGAAAGAGGTATGAACCATCGAAATTGGATCACAATTGCAGATTTTCGATTTTTCTGGCTCTGAATTTGTGGGCTATAGTTCAGTTGTTTTTCAAAAAAACTGAATTTTCTGCGACATGTATAGAAATATTCGAGCGATCCAAATGACCATTGGCATGACGATTGTAGGTCTCAACACCTATTGAAAGAGGTATCAACCATCGAAATCGGAGCACAATTGCAGATTTTCGATTTTTCTGGCTCTGAATTTGTGGGCTATAGTTCAGTTGTTTTTCAAAAAAACTGAATTTTCTGCGACATGTGTAGAAATATTCGAGCGATCCAAATGACCATTGGCATGACTATTGTAGGTCTCAACACCTATTGAAAGAGGTATCAACCATCGAAATCGGAGCACAATTGCAGATTTTCGATTTTTCTGGATCTGAATTTGTGGGCTATAGTTCAGTTGTTTTTCAAAAAAATTTAATTTTCTGCGACATGTGTAGAAATATTCGAGCGATCCAAATGACCATTGGCATGACGATTGTAGGTCTCAACACCTATTGAAAGAGGTATGAACCATCGAAATCGGATCACAATTGCAGATTTTCGATTTTTCTGGATCTGAATTTGTGGGCTATAGTTCAGTTGTTTTTCAAAAAAATTTAATTTTCTGCGACATGTGTAGAAATATTCGAGCGATCCAAATGACCATTGGCATGACGATTGTAGGTCTCAACACCTATTGAAAGAGGTATGAACCATCGAAATCGGATCACAATTGCAGATTTTCGATTTTTCTGGCTCTGAATTTGTGGGCTATAGTTCAGTTGTTTTTCAAAAAAATGTAATTTTCTGCGACATGTGTAGAAATATTCGAGCGATCCAAATGACGGTTGGCATGACGATTGTAGGTCTCAACACCTATTGAAAGAGGTATCAACCATCGAAATCGGAGCACAATTGCAGATTTTCGATTTTTCTGGCTCTGAATTTGTGGGCTATAGTTCAGTTGTTTTTCAAAAAAACTGAATTTTCTGCGACATGTGTAGAAATATTCGAGCGATCCAAATGGCCGTTTGCATGACGATTGTAGGTCTCAACACCTATTGAAAGAGGTATCAACCATCGAAATCGAAGTACAATTGCAGATTTTCGATTTTTCTGGCTCTGAATTTGTGGGCTATAGTTCAGTTGTTTTTCAAAAAAACTAAATTTTCTGCGACATGCGTAGAAATATTCGAGCGATCCAAATGGCCGTTTGCATGACGATTGTAGGTCTCAACACCTATTGAAAGAGGTATCAACCATCGAAATCGGAGCACAATTGCAGATTTTCGATTTTTCTGGCTCTGAATTTGTGGGCTATAGTTCAGTTGTTTTTCAATAAAATTTAATTTTCTGCGACATGCGTAGAAATATTCGAGCGATCCAAATGGCCGTTGGCATGACGATTGTAGGTCTCAACACCTATTGAAAGAGGTATGAACCATCGAAATTGGATCACAATTGCAGATTTTCGATTTTTCTGGCTCTGAATTTGTGGGCTATAGTTCAGTTGTTTTTCAAAAAAATTGAATTTTCTGCGACATGTGTAGAAATATTCGAGCGATCCAAATGACCATTGGCATGACTATTGTAGGTCTCAGCACCTATTGAAAGAGGTATCAACCATCGAAATCGGAGCACAATTGCAGATTTTCGATTTTCCTGGCTCTGAATTTGTGGGCTATAGTTCAGTTGTTTTAAAAAAAAACTGAATTTTCTGCGACATGTGTAGAAATATTCGAGCGATCCAAATGACCATTGGCATGATGATTGTAGGTCTCAACACCTATTGAAAGAGGTATCAACCATCGAAATCGGAGCACAATTGCAAATTTTCGATTTTTATGGCTATGAATTTGTGGGCTATAGTTCAGTTGTTTTTCAAAAAATATTGAATTTTCTGCGACATGTGTAGAAATATTGGAGCGATCCAAATGGCCGTTGGCATGATGATTGTAGGTCTCAACACCTATTGAAAGAGGTATCAACCATCGAAATCGGAGCACAATTGCAGATTTTCGATTTTTATGGCTCTGAATTTGTGGGCTATAGTTCAGTTGTTTTTCAATAAAATTTAATTTTCTGCGACATGCGTAGAAATATTCGAGCGATCCAAATGGCCGTTTGCATGATGATTGTAGGTCTCAACACCTATTGAAAGAGGTATCAACCATCGAAATCGAAGTACAATTGCAGATTTTCGATTTTTCTGGCTCTGAATTTGTGGGCTATAGTTCAGTTGTTTTTCAAAAAATATTGAATTTTCTGCGACATGTGTAGAAATATTGGAGCGATCCAAATGGCCGTTGGCATGATGATTGTAGGTCTCAACACCTATTGAAAGAGGTATCAACCATCGAAATCGGAGCACAATTGCAGATTTTCGATTTTTATGGCTATGAATTTGTGGGCTATAGTTCAGTTGTTTTTCAATAAAATTGAATTTTCTGCGACATGTGTAGAAATATTCGAGCGATCCAAATGGCCGTTTGCATGACGATTGTAGGTCTCAACACCTATTGAAAGAGGTATCAACCATCGAAATCGGATCACAATTGCAGATTTTCGATTTTCCTGGCTCTGAATTTGTGGGCTATAGTTCAGTTGTTTTTCAAAAAAAACTGAATTTTCTGCGACATGTGTAGAAATATTCGAGCGATCCAAATGACCATTGGCATGATGATTGTAGGTCTCAACACCTATTGAAAGAGGTATCAACCATCGAAATCGGAGCACAATTGCAAATTTTCGATTTTTATGGCTATGAATTTGTGGGCTATAGTTCAGTTGTTTTTCAAAAAATATTGAATTTTCTGCGACATGTGTAGAAATATTGGAGCGATCCAAATGGCCGTTGGCATGATGATTGTAGGTCTCAACACCTATTGAAAGAGGTATCAACCATCGAAATCGGAGCACAATTGCAGATTTTCGATTTTTATGGCTATGAATTTGTGGGCTATAGTTCAGTTGTTTTTCAATAAAATTTAATTTTCTGCGACATGTGTAGAAATATTCGAGCGATCCAAATGGCCGTTTGCATGACGATTGTAGGTCTCAACACCTATTGAAAGAGGTATGAACCATCGAAATCGGAGCACAATTGCAGATTTTCGATTTTTCTGGCTCTGAATTTGTGGGCTATAGTTCAGTTGTTTTTCAAAAAATATTGAATTTTCTGCGACATGTGTAGAAATATTGGAGCGATCCAAATGGCCGTTGGCATGATGATTGTAGGTCTCAACACCTATTGAAAGAGGTATCAACCATCGAAATCGGAGCACAATTGCAGATTTTCGATTTTTCTGGCTCTGAATTTGTGGGCTATAGTTCAGTTGTTTTTCAATAAAATTTAATTTTCTGCGACATGTGTAGAAATATTCGAGCGATCCAAATGGCCGTTTGCATGACGATTGTAGGTCTCAACACCTATTGAAAGAGGTATCAACCATCGAAATCGGATCACAATTGCAGATTTTCGATTTTCCTGGCTCTGAATTTGTGGGCTATAGTTCAGTTGTTTTTCAAAAAAACTGAATTTTCTGCGACATGTGTAGAAATATTCGAGCGATCCAAATGACCATTGGCATGACTATTGTAGGTCTCAACACCTATTGAAAGAGGTATGAACCATCGAAATCGGATCACAATTGCAGATTTTCGATTTTTATGGCTATGAATTTGTGGGCTATAGTTCAGTTGTTTTTCAAAAAATATTGAATTTTCTGCGACATGTGTAGAAATATTGGAGCGATCCAAATGGCCGTTGGCATGATGATTGTGGGTCTCAACACCTATTGAAAGAGGTATCAACCATCGAAATCGGAGCACAATTGCAGATTTTCGATTTTTATGGCTATGAATTTGTGGGCTATAGTTCAGTTGTTTTTCAAAAAAATTTAATTTTCTGCGACATGTGTAGAAATATTCGAGCGATCCAAATGACCGTTGGCATGACGATTGTAGGTCTCAACACCTATTGAAAGAGGTATCAACCATCGAAATCGGAGCACAATTGCAAATTTTCGATTTTTCTGGCTCTAAATTTGTGGGCTATAGTTCAGTTGATTTTCAAAAGAACTGAATTTTCTGCGAAATGTGTAGAAATATTCGAGCGATCCAAATGACGGTTTGCATGACGATTGTAGGTCTCAACACCTATTGAAAGAGGTATCAACCATCGAAATCGGATCACAATTGCAAATTTTCGATTTTTCTGGCTCTGAATTTGTGGGCTATAGTTCAGTTGTTTTTCAAAAATATTGAATTTTCTGCGACATGTGTAGAAATATTCGAGCGATCCAAATGACCATTGGCATGACTATTGTAGGTCTCAGCACCTATTGAAAGAGGTATCAACCATCGAAATCGGAGCACAATTGCAGATTTTCGATTTTTATGGCTATGAATTTGTGGGCTATAGTTCAGTTGTTTTTCTAAAAAACTAAATTTTCTGCGACATGCGTAGAAATATTCGAGCGATCCAAATGGCCGTTTGCATGACGATTGTAGGTCTCAACACCTATTGAAAGAGGTATGAACCATCGAAATTGGATCACAATTGCAGATTTTCGATTTTTCTGGCTCTGAATTTGTGGGCTATAGTTCAGTTGTTTTTCAAAAAATTGAATTTTCTGCGACATGTGTAGAAATATTCGAGCGATCCAAATGACCATTGGCATGACTATTGTAGGTCTCAGCACCTATTGAAAGAGGTATCAACCATCGAAATCGGAGCACAATTGCAGATTTTCGATTTTCCTGGCTCTGAATTTGTGGGCTATAGTTCAGTTGTTTTTCAAAAAAACTAAATTTTCTGCGACATGTGTAGAAATATTCGAGCGATCCAAATGACCATTGGCATGATGATTGTAGGTCTCAACACCTATTGAAAGAGGTATCAACCATCGAAATCGGAGCACAATTGCAAATTTTCGATTTTTATGGCTATGAATTTGTGGGCTATAGTTCAGTTGTTTTTCAAAAAATATTGAATTTTCTGCGACATGTGTAGAAATATTGGAGCGATCCAAATGGCCGTTGGCATGATGATTGTAGGTCTCAACACCTATTGAAAGAGGTATCAACCATCGAAATCGGAGCACAATTGCAGATTTTCGATTTTTATGGCTATGAATTTGTGGGCTATAGTTCAGTTGTTTTTCAATAAAATTTAATTTTCTGCGACATGCGTAGAAATATTCGAGCGATCCAAATGGCCGTTGGCATGACGATTGTAGGTCTCAACACCTATTGAAAGAGGTATGAACCATCGAAATTGGATCACAATTGCAGATTTTCGATTTTTCTGGCTCTGAATTTGTGGGCTATAGTTCAGTTGTTTTTCAAAAAAATTGAATTTTCTGCGACATGTGTAGAAATATTCGAGCGATCCAAATGACCATTGGCATGACTATTGTAGGTCTCAGCACCTATTGAAAGAGGTATCAACCATCGAAATCGGAGCACAATTGCAGATTTTCGATTTTTATGGCTATGAATTTGTGGGCTATAGTTCAGTTGTTTTTCAAAAAAACTGAATTTTCTGCGACATGTGTAGAAATATTCGAGCGATCCAAATGGCCGTTTGCATGATGATTGTAGGTCTCAACACCTATTGAAAGAGGTATCAACCATCGAAATCGAAGTACAATTGCAGATTTTCGATTTTTCTGGCTCTGAATTTGTGGGCTATAGTTCAGTTGTTTTTCAAAAAATATTGAATTTTCTGCGACATGTGTAGAAATATTGGAGCGATCCAAATGGCCGTTGGCATGATGATTGTAGGTCTCAACACCTATTGAAAGAGGTATCAACCATCGAAATCGGAGCACAATTGCAGATTTTCGATTTTTATGGCTATGAATTTGTGGGCTATAGTTCAGTTGTTTTTCAATAAAATTGAATTTTCTGCGACATGTGTAGAAATATTCGAGCGATCCAAATGGCCGTTTGCATGACGATTGTAGGTCTCAACACCTATTGAAAGAGGTATGAACCATCGAAATCGGATCACAATTGCAGATTTTCGATTTTTCTGGCTCTGAATTTGTGGGCTATAGTTCAGTTGTTTTTCAAAAAATATTGAATTTTCTGCGACATGTGTAGAAATATTGGAGCGATCCAAATGACCATTGGCATGACTATTGTAGGTCTCAGCACCTATTGAAAGAGGTATCAACCATCGAAATCGGAGCACAATTGCAGATTTTCGATTTTTATGGCTATGCATTTGTGGGCTATAGTTCAGTTGTTTTTCAATAAAATTGAATTTTCTGCGACATGTGTAGAAATATTGGAGCGATCCAAATGGCCGTTTGCATGACGATTGTAGGTCTCAACACCTATTGAAAGAGGTATCAACCATCGAAATCGGAGCACAATTGCAGATTTTCGTTTTTTCTGGCTCTGAATTTGTGGGCTATAGTTCAGTTGTTTTTCAAAAAAACTGAACTTTCTGCGACATGTGTAGAAATATTCGAGCGATCCAAATGGCCGTTTGCATGACGATTGTAGGTCTCAACACCTATTGAAAGAGGTATGAACCATCGAAATTGGATCACAATTGCAGATTTTCGATTTTTCTGGCTCTGAATTTGTGGGCTATAGTTCAGTTGTTTTTCAAAAAAATTGAATTTTCTGCGACATGTGTAGAAATATTCGAGCGATCCAAATGACCATTGGCATGACTATTGTAGGTCTTAGCACCTATTGAAAGAGGTATCAACCATCGAAATCGGAGCACAATTGCAGATTTTCGATTTTTATGGCTATGAATTTGTGGGCTATAGTTCAGTTGTTTTTCAATAAAATTGAATTTTCTGCGACATGTGTAGAAATATTGGAGCGATCCAAATGGCCGTTGGCATGATGATTGTAGGTCTCAACACCTATTGAAAGAGGTATCAACCATCGAAATCGAAGTACAATTGCAGATTTTCGATTTTTCTGGCTCTGAATTTGTGGGCTATAGTTCAGTTGTTTTTCAAAAAAACTGAATTTTCTGCGACATGCGTAGAAATATTCGAGCGATCCAAATGGCCGTTTGCATGACGATTGTAGGTCTCAACACCTATTGAAAGAGGTATGAACCATCGAAATTGGATCACAATTGCAGATTTTCGATTTTTCTGGCTCTGAATTTGTGGGCTATAGTTCAGTTGTTTTTCAAAAAAATTGAATTTTCTGCGACATGTGTAGAAATATTCGAGCGATCCAAATGACCATTGGCATGACTATTGTAGGTCTCAGCACCTATTGAAAGAGGTATCAACCATCGAAATCGGAGCACAATTGCAGATTTTCGATTTTTATGGCTATGAATTTGTGGGCTATAGTTCAGTTGTTTTTCAATAAAATTGAATTTTCTGCGACATGTGTAGAAATATTGGAGCGATCCAAATGGCCGTTGGCATGATGATTGTAGGTCTCAACACCTATTGAAAGAGGTATCAACCATCGAAATCGAAGTACAATTGCAGATTTTCGATTTTTCTGGCTCTGAATTTGTGGGCTATAGTTCAGTTGTTTTTCAAAAAAACTGAATTTTCTGCGACATGCGTAGAAATATTCGAGCGATCCAAATGGCCGTTTGCATGACGATTGTAGGTCTCAACACCTATTGAAAGAGGTATGAACCATCGAAATTGGATCACAATTGCAGATTTTCGATTTTTCTGGCTCTGAATTTGTGGGCTATAGTTCAGTTGTTTTTCAAAAAAATTGAATTTTCTGCGACATGTGTAGAAATATTCGAGCGATCCAAATGACCATTGGCATGACTATTGTAGGTCTCAGCACCTATTGAAAGAGGTATCAACCATCGAAATCGGAGCACAATTGCAGATTTTCGATTTTCCTGGCTCTGAATTTGTGGGCAATAGTTCAGTTGTTTTTCAATAAAATTGAATTTTCTGCGACATGTGTAGAAATATTGGAGCGATCCAAATGGCCGTTGGCATGATGATTGTAGGTCTCAACACCTATTGAAAGAGGTATCAACCATCGAAATCGAAGTACAATTGCAGATTTTCGATTTTTCTGGCTCTGAATTTGTGGGCTATAGTTCAGTTGTTTTTCAAAAAAACTGAATTTTCTGCGACATGCGTAGAAATATTCGAGCGATCCAAATGGCCGTTTGCATGACGATTGTAGGTCTCAACACCTATTGAAAGAGGTATGAACCATCGAAATTGGATCACAATTGCAGATTTTCGATTTTTCTGGCTCTGAATTTGTGGGCTATAGTTCAGTTGTTTTTCAAAAAAATTGAATTTTCTGCGACATGTGTAGAAATATTCGAGCGATCCAAATGACCATTGGCATGACTATTGTAGGTCTCAGCACCTATTGAAAGAGGTATCAACCATCGAAATCGGAGCACAATTGCAGATTTTCGATTTTTATGGCTATGAATTTGTGGGCTATAGTTCAGTTGTTTTTCAATAAAATTGAATTTTCTGCGACATGTGTAGAAATATTGGAGCGATCCAAATGGCCGTTGGCATGATGATTGTAGGTCTCAACACCTATTGAAAGAGGTATCAACCATCGAAATCGAAGTACAATTGCAGATTTTCGATTTTTCTGGCTCTGAATTTGTGGGCTATAGTTCAGTTGTTTTTCAAAAAAACTGAATTTTCTGCGACATGCGTAGAAATATTCGAGCGATCCAAATGGCCGTTTGCATGACGATTGTAGGTCTCAACACCTATTGAAAGAGGTATGAACCATCGAAATTGGATCACAATTGCAGATTTTCGATTTTTCTGGCTCTGAATTTGTGGGCTATAGTTCAGTTGTTTTTCAAAAAAACTGAATTTTCTGCGACATGTGTAGAAATATTCGAGCGATCCAAATGACCATTGGCATGATGATTGTAGGTCTCAACACCTATTGAAAGAGGTATCAACCATCGAAATCGGAGCACAATTGCAAATTTTCGATTTTTATGGCTATGAATTTGTGGGCTATAGTTCAGTTGTTTTTAAAAAAATATTGAATTTTCTGCGACATGTGTAGAAATATTGGAGCGATCCAAATGGCCGTTGGCATGATGATTGTAGGTCTCAACACCTATTGAAAGAGGTATCAACCATCGAAATCGGAGCACAATTGCAGATTTTCGATTTTTATGGCTATGAATTTGTGGGCTATAGTTCAGTTGTTTTTCAATAAAATTTAATTTTCTGCGACATGCGTAGAAATATTCGAGCGATCCAAATGGCCGTTGGCATGACGATTGTAGGTCTCAACACCTATTGAAAGAGGTATGAACCATCGAAATTGGATCACAATTGCAGATTTTCGATTTTTCTGGCTCTGAATTTGTGGGCTATAGTTCAGTTGTTTTTCAAAAAAATTGAATTTTCTGCGACATGTGTAGAAATATTCGAGCGATCCAAATGACCATTGGCATGACTATTGTAGGTCTCAGCACCTATTGAAAGAGGTATCAACCATCGAAATCGGAGCACAATTGCAGATTTTCGATTTTTATGGCTATGAATTTGTGGGCTATAGTTCAGTTGTTTTTCAAAAAAACTGAATTTTCTGCGACATGTGTAGAAATATTCGAGCGATCCAAATGGCCGTTTGCATGATGATTGTAGGTCTCAACACCTATTGAAAGAGGTATCAACCATCGAAATCGAAGTACAATTGCAGATTTTCGATTTTTCTGGCTCTGAATTTGTGGGCTATAGTTCAGTTGTTTTTCAAAAAATATTGAATTTTCTGCGACATGTGTAGAAATATTGGAGCGATCCAAATGGCCGTTGGCATGATGATTGTAGGTCTCAACACCTATTGAAAGAGGTATCAACCATCGAAATCGGAGCACAATTGCAGATTTTCGATTTTTATGGCTATGAATTTGTGGGCTATAGTTCAGTTGTTTTTCAATAAAATTGAATTTTCTGCGACATGTGTAGAAATATTCGAGCGATCCAAATGGCCGTTTGCATGACGATTGTAGGTCTCAACACCTATTGAAAGAGGTATCAACCATCGAAATCGGAGCACAATTGCAGATTTTCGATTTTTATGGCTATGAATTTGTGGGCTATAGTTCAGTTGTTTTTCAATAAAATTTAATTTTCTGCGACATGTGTAGAAATATTCGAGCGATCCAAATGGCCGTTTGCATGACGATTGTAGGTCTCAACACCTATTGAAAGAGGTATGAACCATCGAAATCGGATCACAATTGCAGATTTTCGATTTTTCTGGCTCTGAATTTGTGGGCTATAGTTCAGTTGTTTTTCAAAAAATATTGAATTTTCTGCGACATGTGTAGAAATATTGGAGCGATCCAAATGGCCGTTGGCATGATGATTGTAGGTCTCAACACCTATTGAAAGAGGTATCAACCATCGAAATCGGAGCACAATTGCAGATTTTCGATTTTTCTGGCTCTGAATTTGTGGGCTATAGTTCAGTTGTTTTTCAATAAAATTTAATTTTCTGCGACATGTGTAGAAATATTCGAGCGATCCAAATGGCCGTTTGCATGACGATTGTAGGTCTCAACACCTATTGAAAGAGGTATCAACCATCGAAATCGGATCACAATTGCAGATTTTCGATTTTCCTGGCTCTGAATTTGTGGGCTATAGTTCAGTTGTTTTTCAAAAAAACTGAATTTTCTGCGACATGTGTAGAAATATTCGAGCGATCCAAATGACCATTGGCATGACTATTGTAGGTCTCAACACCTATTGAAAGAGGTATCAACCATCGAAATCGGATCACAATTGCAAATTTTCGATTTTTCTGGCTCTGAATTTGTGGGCTATAGTTCAGTTGTTTTTCAAAAATATTGAATTTTCTGCGACATGTGTAGAAATATTCGAGCGATCCAAATGACCATTGGCATGACTATTGTAGGTCTCAGCACCTATTGAAAGAGGTATCAACCATCGAAATCGGAGCACAATTGCAGATTTTCGATTTTTATGGCTATGAATTTGTGGGCTATAGTTCAGTTGTTTTTCAAAAAAACTGAATTTTCTGCGACATGTGTAGAAATATTCGAGCGATCCAAATGGCCGTTTGCATGACGATTGTAGGTCTCAACACCTATTGAAAGAGGTATCAACCATCGAAATCGAAGTACAATTGCAGATTTTCGATTTTTCTGGCTCTAAATTTGTGGGCTATAGTTCAGTTGTTTTTCAAAAAAACTAAATTTTCTGCGACATGCGTAGAAATATTCGAGCGATCCAAATGGCCGTTTGCATGACGATTGTAGGTCTCAACACCTATTGAAAGAGGTATGAACCATCGAAATTGGATCACAATTGCAGATTTTCGATTTTTCTGGCTCTGAATTTGTGGGCTATAGTTCAGTTGTTTTTCAAAAAAATTGAATTTTCTGCGACATGTGTAGAAATATTCGAGCGATCCAAATGACCATTGGCATGACTATTGTAGGTCTCAGCACCTATTGAAAGAGGTATCAACCATCGAAATCGGAGCACAATTGCAGATTTTCGATTTTTATGGCTATGAATTTGTGGGCTATAGTTCAGTTGTTTTTCAATAAAATTGAATTTTCTGCGACATGTGTAGAAATATTGGAGCGATCCAAATGGCCGTTGGCATGATGATTGTAGGTCTCAACACCTATTGAAAGAGGTATCAACCATCGAAATCGAAGTACAATTGCAGATTTTCGATTTTTCTGGCTCTGAATTTGTGGGCTATAGTTCAGTTGTTTTTCAAAAAAACTAAATTTTCTGCGACATGCGTAGAAATATTCGAGCGATCCAAATGGCCGTTTGCATGACGATTGTAGGTCTCAACACCTATTGAAAGAGGTATGAACCATCGAAATTGGATCACAATTGCAGATTTTCGATTTTTCTGGCTCTGAATTTGTGGGCTATAGTTCAGTTGTTTTTCAAAAAAATTGAATTTTCTGCGACATGTGTAGAAATATTCGAGCGATCCAAATGACCATTGGCATGACTATTGTAGGTCTCAGCACCTATTGAAAGAGGTATCAACCATCGAAATCGGAGCACAATTGCAGATTTTCGATTTTTATGGCTATGAATTTGTGGGCTATAGTTCAGTTGTTTTTCAATAAAATTGAATTTTCTGCGACATGTGTAGAAATATTGGAGCGATCCAAATGGCCGTTGGCATGATGATTGTAGGTCTCAACACCTATTGAAAGAGGTATCAACCATCGAAATCGAAGTACAATTGCAGATTTTCGATTTTTCTGGCTCTGAATTTGTGGGCTATAGTTCAGTTGTTTTTCAAAAAAACTGAATTTTCTGCGACATGCGTAGAAATATTCGAGCGATCCAAATGGCCGTTTGCATGACGATTGTAGGTCTCAACACCTATTGAAAGAGGTATGAACCATCGAAATTGGATCACAATTGCAGATTTTCGATTTTTCTGGCTCTGAATTTGTGGGCTATAGTTCAGTTGTTTTTCAAAAAAATTGAATTTTCTGCGACATGTGTAGAAATATTCGAGCGATCCAAATGACCATTGGCATGACTATTGTAGGTCTCAGCACCTATTGAAAGAGGTATCAACCATCGAAATCGGAGCACAATTGCAGATTTTCGATTTTCCTGGCTCTGAATTTGTGGGCTATAGTTCAGTTGTTTTTCAAAAAAACTGAATTTTCTGCGACATGTGTAGAAATATTCGAGCGATCCAAATGACCATTGGCATGATGATTGTAGGTCTCAACACCTATTGAAAGAGGTATCAACCATCGAAATCGGAGCACAATTGCAAATTTTCGATTTTTATGGCTATGAATTTGTGGGCTATAGTTCAGTTGTTTTTAAAAAAATATTGAATTTTCTGCGACATGTGTAGAAATATTGGAGCGATCCAAATGGCCGTTGGCATGATGATTGTAGGTCTCAACACCTATTGAAAGAGGTATCAACCATCGAAATCGGAGCACAATTGCAGATTTTCGATTTTTATGGCTATGAATTTGTGGGCTATAGTTCAGTTGTTTTTCAATAAAATTTAATTTTCTGCGACATGCGTAGAAATATTCGAGCGATCCAAATGGCCGTTGGCATGACGATTGTAGGTCTCAACACCTATTGAAAGAGGTATGAACCATCGAAATTGGATCACAATTGCAGATTTTCGATTTTTCTGGCTCTGAATTTGTGGGCTATAGTTCAGTTGTTTTTCAAAAAAATTGAATTTTCTGCGACATGTGTAGAAATATTCGAGCGATCCAAATGACCATTGGCATGACTATTGTAGGTCTCAGCACCTATTGAAAGAGGTATCAACCATCGAAATCGGAGCACAATTGCAGATTTTCGATTTTTATGGCTATGAATTTGTGGGCTATAGTTCAGTTGTTTTTCAAAAAAACTGAATTTTCTGCGACATGTGTAGAAATATTCGAGCGATCCAAATGGCCGTTTGCATGATGATTGTAGGTCTCAACACCTATTGAAAGAGGTATCAACCATCGAAATCGAAGTACAATTGCAGATTTTCGATTTTTCTGGCTCTGAATTTGTGGGCTATAGTTCAGTTGTTTTTCAAAAAATATTGAATTTTCTGCGACATGTGTAGAAATATTGGAGCGATCCAAATGGCCGTTGGCATGATGATTGTAGGTCTCAACACCTATTGAAAAAGGTATCAACCATCGAAATCGGAGCACAATTGCAGATTTTCGATTTTTATGGCTATGAATTTGTGGGCTATAGTTCAGTTGTTTTTCAATAAAATTGAATTTTCTGCGACATGTGTAGAAATATTCGAGCGATCCAAATGGCCGTTTGCATGACGATTGTAGGTCTCAACACCTATTGAAAGAGGTATCAACCATCGAAATCGGATCACAATTGCAGATTTTCGATTTTCCTGGCTCTGAATTTGTGGGCTATAGTTCAGTTGTTTTTCAAAAAAAACTGAATTTTCTGCGACATGTGTAGAAATATTCGAGCGATCCAAATGACCATTGGCATGATGATTGTAGGTCTCAACACCTATTGAAAGAGGTATCAACCATCGAAATCGGAGCACAATTGCAAATTTTCGATTTTTATGGCTATGAATTTGTGGGCTATAGTTCAGTTGTTTTTCAAAAAATATTGAATTTTCTGCGACATGTGTAGAAATATTGGAGCGATCCAAATGGCCGTTGGCATGATGATTGTAGGTCTCAACACCTATTGAAAGAGGTATCAACCATCGAAATCGGAGCACAATTGCAGATTTTCGATTTTTATGGCTATGAATTTGTGGGCTATAGTTCAGTTGTTTTTCAATAAAATTTAATTTTCTGCGACATGTGTAGAAATATTCGAGCGATCCAAATGGCCGTTTGCATGACGATTGTAGGTCTCAACACCTATTGAAAGAGGTATGAACCATCGAAATCGGATCACAATTGCAGATTTTCGATTTTTCTGGCTCTGAATTTGTGGGCTATAGTTCAGTTGTTTTTCAAAAAATATTGAATTTTCTGCGACATGTGTAGAAATATTGGAGCGATCCAAATGGCCGTTGGCATGATGATTGTAGGTCTCAACACCTATTGAAAGAGGTATCAACCATCGAAATCGGAGCACAATTGCAGATTTTCGATTTTTCTGGCTCTGAATTTGTGGGCTATAGTTCAGTTGTTTTTCAATAAAATTTAATTTTCTGCGACATGTGTAGAAATATTCGAGCGATCCAAATGGCCGTTTGCATGACGATTGTAGGTCTCAACACCTATTGAAAGAGGTATCAACCATCGAAATCGGATCACAATTGCAGATTTTCGATTTTCCTGGCTCTGAATTTGTGGGCTATAGTTCAGTTGTTTTTCAAAAAAACTGAATTTTCTGCGACATGTGTAGAAATATTCGAGCGATCCAAATGACCATTGGCATGACTATTGTAGGTCTCAACACCTATTGAAAGAGGTATCAACCATCGAAATCGGATCACAATTGCAAATTTTCGATTTTTCTGGCTCTGAATTTGTGGGCTATAGTTCAGTTGTTTTTCAAAAATATTGAATTTTCTGCGACATGTGTAGAAATATTCGAGCGATCCAAATGACCATTGGCATGACTATTGTAGGTCTCAGCACCTATTGAAAGAGGTATCAACCATCGAAATCGGAGCACAATTGCAGATTTTCGATTTTTATGGCTATGAATTTGTGGGCTATAGTTCAGTTGTTTTTCAAAAAAACTGAATTTTCTGCGACATGTGTAGAAATATTCGAGCGATCCAAATGGCCGTTTGCATGACGATTGTAGGTCTCAACACCTATTGAAAGAGGTATCAACCATCGAAATCGAAGTACAATTGCAGATTTTCGATTTTTCTGGCTCTAAATTTGTGGGCTATAGTTCAGTTGTTTTTCAAAAAAACTAAATTTTCTGCGACATGTGTAGAAATATTCGAGCGATCCAAATGGCCGTTTGCATGACGATTGTAGGTCTCAACACCTATTGAAAGAGGTATGAACCATCGAAATCGGATCACAATTGCAGATTTTCGATTTTTATGGCTATGAATTTGTGGGCTATAGTTCAGTTGTTTTTCAAAAAATATTGAATTTTCTGCGACATGTGTAGAAATATTGGAGCGATCCAAATGGCCGTTGGCATGATGATTGTGGGTCTTAACACCTATTGAAAGAGGTATCAACCATCGAAATCGGAGCACAATTGCAGATTTTCGATTTTTATGGCTATGAATTTGTGGGCTATAGTTCAGTTGTTTTTCAAAAAAATTTAATTTTCTGCGACATGTGTAGAAATATTCGAGCGATCCAAATGACCATTGGCATGACTATTGTAGGTCTCAACACCTATTGAAAGAGGTATGAACCATCGAAATCGGATCACAATTGCAGATTTTCGATTTTTATGGCTATGAATTTGTGGGCTATAGTTCAGTTGTTTTTCAAAAAATATTGAATTTTCTGCGACATGTGTAGAAATATTGGAGCGATCCAAATGGCCGTTGGCATGATGATTGTGGGTCTTAACACCTATTGAAAGAGGTATCAACCATCGAAATCGGAGCACAATTGCAGATTTTCGATTTTTATGGCTATGAATTTGTGGGCTATAGTTCAGTTGTTTTTCAAAAAAATTTAATTTTCTGCGACATGTGTAGAAATATTCGAGCGATCCAAATGACCATTGGCATGACTATTGTAGGTCTCAACACCTATTGAAAGAGGTATCAACCATCGAAATCGGATCACAATTGCAAATTTTCGATTTTTCTGGCTCTGAATTTGTGGGCTATAGTTCAGTTGTTTTTCAAAAATATTGAATTTTCTGCGACATGTGTAGAAATATTCGAGCGATCCAAATGGCCGTTCGCATGACGATTGTAGGTCTCAACACCTATTGAAAGAGGTATCAACCATCGAAATCGGATCACAATTGCAGATTTTCGATTTTTCTGGCTCTGAATTTGTGGGCTATAGTTCAGTTGTTTTTCAAAAAATATTGAATTTTCTGCGACATGTGTAGAAATATTGGAGCGATCCAAATGACCATTGGCATGACTATTGTAGGTCTCAGCACCTATTGAAAGAGGTATCAACCATCGAAATCGGAGCACAATTGCAGATTTTCGATTTTTATGGCTATGAATTTGTGGGCTATAGTTCAGTTGTTTTTCAATAAAATTGAATTTTCTGCGACATGTGTAGAAATATTGGAGAGATCCAAATGGCCGTTTGCATGACGATTGTAGGTCTCAACACCTATTGAAAGAAGTATCAACCATCGAAATCGGAGCACAATTGCAGATTTTCGTTTTTTCTGGCTCTGAATTTGTGGGCTATAGTTCAGTTGTTTTTCAAAAAAACTGAACTTTCTGCGACATGTGTAGAAATATTCGAGCGATCCAAATGGCCGTTTGCATGACGATTGTAGGTCTCAACACCTATTGAAAGAGGTATCAACCATCGAAATCGGATCACAATTGCAGATTTTCGATTTTCCTGGCTCTGAATTTGTGGGCTATAGTTCAGTTGTTTTTCAAAAAAACTGAATTTTCTGCGACATGTGTAGAAATATTCGAGCGATCCAAATGACCATTGGCATGACTATTGTAGGTCTCAACACCTATTGAAAGAGGTATGAACCATCGAAATCGGATCACAATTGCAGATTTTCGATTTTTATGGCTATGAATTTGTGGGCTATAGTTCAGTTGTTTTTCAAAAAATATTGAATTTTCTGCGACATGTGTAGAAATATTGGAGCGATCCAAATGGCCGTTGGCATGATGATTGTGGGTCTCAACACCTATTGAAAGAGGTATCAACCATCGAAATCGGAGCACAATTGCAGATTTTCGATTTTTATGGCTATGAATTTGTGGGCTATAGTTCAGTTGTTTTTCAAAAAAATTTAATTTTCTGCGACATGTGTAGAAATATTCGAGCGATCCAAATGACCGTTGGCATGACGATTGTAGGTCTCAACACCTATTGAAAGAGGTATCAACCATCGAAATCGGAGCACAATTGCAAATTTTCGATTTTTCTGGCTCTAAATTTGTGGGCTATAGTTCAGTTGATTTTCAATAAAATTGAATTTTCTGCGACATGTGTAGAAATATTCGAGCGATCCAAATGACGGTTGGCATGACGATTGTAGGTCTCAACACCTATTGAAAGAGGTATCAACCATCGAAATCGGAGCACAATTACAAATTTTCGATTTTTCTGGCTCTAAATTTGTGGGCTATAGTTCAGTTGATTTTCAAAAAAACTGAATTTTCTGCGAAATGTGTAGAAATATTCGAGCGATCCAAATGACGGTTTGCATGACGATTGTAGGTCTCAACACCTATTGAAAGAGGTATCAACCATCGAAATCGGAGCACAATTGCAAATTTTCGATTTTTCTGGCTCTGAATTTGTGGGCTATAGTTCAGTTGTTTTTCAAAAATATTGAATTTTCTGCGACATGTGTAGAAATATTCGAGCGAACCAAATGGCCGTTGGCATGACGATTGTAGGTCTCAACACCTATTGAAAGAGGTATCAACCATCGAAATCGGATCACAATTGCAGATTTTCGATTTTTCTGGCTCTGAATTTGTGGGCTATAGTTCAGTTGTTTTTCAATAAAATTTAATTTTCTGCGACATGTGTAGAAATATTCGAGCGATCCAAATGGCCGTTTGCATGACGATCGTAGGTCTCAACACCTATTGAAAGAGGTATCAACCATCGAAATCGGATCACAATTGCAGATTTTCGATTTTTCTGGCTCTGAATTTGTGGGCTATAGTTCAGTTGTTTTTCAAAAAATATTGAATTTTCTGCGACATGTGTAGAAATATTGGAGCGATCCAAATGGCCGTTGGCATGATGATTGTAGGTCTCAACACCTATTGAAAGAGGTATCAACCATCGAAATCGGAGCACAATTGCAGATTTTCGATTTTTATGGCTATGAATTTGTGGGCTATAGTTCAGTTGTTTTTCAAAAAAATTTAATTTTCTGCGACATGTGTAGAAATATTCGAGCGATCCAAATGGCCGTTTGCATGACGATTGTAGGTCTCAACACCTATTGAAAGAGGTATCAACCATCGAAATCGGATCACAATTGCAAATTTTCGATTTTTCTGGCTCTGAATTTGTGGGCTATAGTTCAGTTGTTTTTCAAAAATATTGAATTTTCTGCGACATGTGTAGAAATATTCGAGCGATCCAAATGGCCGTTAGCATGACGATTGTAGGTCTCAACACCTATTGAAAGAGGTATGAACCATCGAAATCGGATCACAATTGCAGATTTTCGATTTTTCTGGCTCTGAATTTGTGGGCTATAGTTCAGTTGTTTTTCAAAAAATATTGAATTTTCTGCGACATGTGTAGAAATATTCGAGCGATCCAAATGGCCGTTTGCATGACGATCGTAGGTCTCAACACCTATTGAAAGAGGTATCAACCATCGAAATCGGATCACAATTGCAGATTTTCGATTTTTCTGGCTCTGAATTTGTGGGCTATAGTTCAGTTGTTTTTCAAAAAATATTGAATTTTCTGCGACATGTGTAGAAATATTGGAGCGATCCAAATGGCCGTTGGCATGATGATTGTAGGTCTCAACACCTATTGAAAGAGGTATCAACCATCGAAATCGGAGCACAATTGCAGATTTTCGATTTTTATGGCTCTGAATTTGTGGGCTATAGTTCAGTTGTTTTTCAAAAAAATTTAATTTTCTGCGACATGTGTAGAAATATTCGAGCGATCCAAATGACCGTTGGCATGACGATTGTAGGTCTCAACACCTATTGAAAGAGGTATCAACCATCGAAATCGGAGCACAATTGCAAATTTTCGATTTTTATGGCTCTGAATTTGTGGGCTATAGTTCAGTTGATTTTCAAAAAAATTGAATTTTCTGCGAAATGTGTAGAAATATTCGAGCGATCCAAATGACGGTTGGCATGACGATTGTAGGTCTCAACACCTATTGAAAGAGGTATCAACCATCGAAATCGGAGCACAATTGCAAATTTTCGATTTTTCTGGCTCTGAATTTGTGGGCTATAGTTCAGTTGATTTTCAAAAAAACTGAATTTTCTGCGAAATGTGTAGAAATATTCGAGCGATCCAAATGACGGTTGGCATGACGATTGTAGGTCTCAACACCTATTGAAAGAGGTATCAACCATCGAAATCGGAGCACAATTGCAAATTTTCGATTTTTATGGCTCTGAATTTGTGGGCTATAGTTCAGTTGATTTTCAATAAAATTGAATTTTCTGCGAAATGTGTAGAAATATTCGAGCGATCCAAATGACGGTTGGCATGACGATTGTAGGTCTCAACACCTATTGAAAGAGGTATCAACCATCGAAATCGGAGCACAATTGCAAATTTTCGATTTTTCTGGCTCTAAATTTGTGGGCTATAGTTCAGTTGATTTTCAAGAAAACTGAATTTTCTGCGAAATGTGTAGAAATATTCGAGCGATCCAAATGACGGTTGGCATGACGATTGTAGGTCTCAACACCTATTGAAAGAGGTATCAACCATCGAAATCGGAGCACAATTGCAAATTTTCGATTTTTCTGGCTCTGAATTTGTGGGCTATAGTTCAGTTGATTTTCAAAAAAACTGAATTTTCTGCGAAATGTGTAGAAATATTCGAGCGATCCAAATGACGGTTGGCATGACGATTGTAGGTCTCAACACCTATTGAAAGAGGTATCAACCATCGAAATCGGAGCACAATTGCAAATTTTCGATTTTTAATGCTCTGAATTTGTGGGCTATAGTTCAGTTGATTTTCAAAAAAATTGAATTTTCTGCGAAATGTGTAGAAATATTCGAGCGATCCAAATGACGGTTGGCATGACGATTGTAGGTCTCAACACCTATTGAAAGAGGTATCAACCATCGAAATCGGAGCACAATTGCAAATTTTCGATTTTTCTGGCTCTAAATTTGTGGGCTATAGTTCAGTTGATTTTCAATAAAATTGAATTTTCTGCGAAATGTGTAGAAATATTCGAGCGATCCAAATGACGGTTGGCATGACGATTGTAGGTCTCAACACCTATTGAAAGAGGTATCAACCATCGAAATCGGAGCACAATTGCAAATTTTCGATTTTTCTGGCTCTAAATTTGTGGGCTATAGTTCAGTTGATTTTCAAGAAAACTGAATTTTCTGCGAAATGTGTAGAAATATTCGAGCGATCCAAATGACCGTTGGCATGACGATTGTAGGTCTCAACACCTATTGAAAGAGGTATCAACCATCGAAATCGGAGCACAATTGCAAATTTTCGATTTTTATGGCTCTGAATTTGTGGGCTATAGTTCAGTTGATTTTCAAAAAAATTGAATTTTCTGCGAAATGTGTAGAAATATTCGAGCGATCCAAATGACGGTTGGCATGACGATTGTAGGTCTCAACACCTATTGAAAGAGGTATCAACCATCGAAATCGGAGCACAATTGCAAATTTTCGATTTTTCTGGCTCTGAATTTGTGGGCTATAGTTCAGTTGATTTTCAAAAAAACAGAATTTTCTGCGAAATGTGTAGAAATATTCGAGCGATCCAAATGACGGTTGGCATGACGATTGTAGGTCTCAACACCTATTGAAAGAGGTATCAACCATCGAAATCGGAGCACAATTGCAAATTTTCAATTTTTCTGGCTCTAAATTTGTGGGCTATAGTTCAGTTGATTTTCAAGAAAACTGAATTTTCTGCGAAATGTGTAGAAATATTCGAGCGATCCAAATAGCCGTTGGCATGACGATTGTAGGCCTCAACACCTATTGAAAGAGGTATCAACAATCGAAATTGGAGCACAATTGCAAATTTTCGATTTTTCTGGCTCTAAATTTGTGGGCTATAGTTCAGTTGATTTTCAACAAAATTGAATTTTCTGCGAAATGTGTAGAAATATTCGAGCGATCCAAATGACGGTTGGCATGACGATTGTAGGTCTCAACACCTATTGAAAGAGGTATCAACCATCGAAATCGGAGCACAATTGCAAATTTTCGATTTTTCTGGCTCTAAATTTGTGGGCTATAGTTCAGTTGATTTTCAAAAAAATTGAATTTTCTGCGAAATGTGTAGA
The DNA here is from genome assembly GCA_963556165.1 of Tipula helvola. Classification (NCBI taxonomy): domain Eukaryota; kingdom Metazoa; phylum Arthropoda; class Insecta; order Diptera; family Tipulidae; genus Tipula; species Tipula helvola. Next base: position 137,807,561 of record OY744482.1, on the reverse strand, counting down.
AATATTGGAGCGATCCAAATGACCGTTGGCATGACGATTGTAGGTCTCAACACCTATTGAAAGAGGTATCAACCATCGAAATCGGAGCACAATTGCAAATTTTCGATTTTTCTGGCTCTAAATTTGTGGGCTATAGTTCAGTTGATTTTCAAAAAAATTGAATTTTCTGCGAAATGTGTAGAAATATTCAAGCGATCCAAATGACGGTTGGCATGACGATTGTAGGTCTCAACACCTATTGAAAGAGGTATCAACCATCGAAATCGGAGCACAATTGCAAATTTTCGATTTTTCTGGCTCTAAATTTGTGGGCTATAGTTCAGTTGATTTTCAAAAAAATTGAATTTTCTGCGAAATGTGTAGAAATATTCGAGCGATCCAAATGACGGTTGGCATGACGATTGTAGGTCTCAACACCTATTGAAAGAGGTATCAACCATCGAAATCGGAGCACAATTGCAAATTTTCGATTTTTCTGGCTCTAAATTTGTGGGCTATAGTTCAGTTGATTTTCAAAAAAATTGAATTTTCTGCGAAATGTGTAGAAATATTGGAGCGATCCAAATGACCGTTGGCATGACGATTGTAGGTCTCAACACCTATTGAAAGAGGTATCAACCATCGAAATCGGAGCACAATTGCAAATTTTCGATTTTTCTGGCTCTAAATTTGTGGGCTATAGTTCAGTTGATTTTCAAAAAAACTGAATTTTCTGCGAAATGTGTAGAAATATTCGAGCGATCCAAATGACCGTTGGCATGACTATTGTAGGTCTCAACACCTATTGAAAGAGGTATCAACCATCGAAATCGGAGCACAATTGCAAATTTTCGATTTTTCTGGCTCTAAATTTGTGGGCTATAGTTCAGTTGATTTTCAAAAAAATTGAATTTTCTGCGAAATGTGTAGAAATATTCGAGCGATCCAAATGACGGTTGGCATGACGATTGTAGGTCTCAACACCTATTGAAAGAGGTATCAACCATCGAAATCGGAGCACAATTGCAAATTTTCGATTTTTCTGGCTCTGAATTTGTGGGCTATAGTTCAGTTGATTTTCAAAAAAATTGAATTTTCTGCGAAATGTGTAGAAATATTGGAGCGATCCAAATGACCGTTGGCATGACGATTGTAGGTCTCAACACCTATTGAAAGAGGTATCAACCATCGAAATCGGAGCACAATTGCAAATTTTCGATTTTTCTGGCTCTAAATTTGTGGGCTATAGTTCAGTTGATTTTCAACAAAATTGAATTTTCTGCGAAATGTGTAGAAATATTGGAGCGATCCAAATGACCGTTGGCATGACGATTGTAGGTCTCAACACCTATTGAAAGAGGTATCAACCATCGAAATCGGAGCACAATTGCAAATTTTCGATTTTTCTGGCTCTAAATTTGTGGGCTATAGTTCAGTTGATTTTCAAAAAAACTGAATTTTCTGCGAAATGTGTAAAAATATTCGAGCGATCCAAATGACCGTTGGCATGACTATTGTAGGTCTCAACACCTATTGAAAGAGGTATCAACCATCGAAATCGGAGCACAATTGCAAATTTTCGATTTTTCTGGCTCTAAATTTGTGGGCTATAGTTCAGTTGATTTTCAACAAAATTGAATTTTCTGCGAAATGTGTAGAAATATTGGAGCGATCCAAATGACCGTTGGCATGACGATTGTAGGTCTCAACACCTATTGAAAGAGGTATCAACCATCGAAATCGGAGCACAATTGCAAATTTTCGATTTTTCTGGCTCTAAATTTGTGGGCTATAGTTCAGTTGATTTTCAACAAAATTGAATTTTCTGCGAAATGTGTAGAAATATTGGAGCGATCCAAATGACCGTTGGCATGACGATTGTAGGTCTCAACACCTATTGAAAGAGGTATCAACCATCGAAATCGGAGCACAATTGCAAATTTTCGATTTTTCTGGCTCTAAATTTGTGGGCTATAGTTCAGTTGATTTTCAAAAAAATTGAATTTTCTGCGAAATGTGTAGAAATATTCGAGCGATCCAAATGACGGTTGGCATGACGATTGTAGGTCTCAACACCTATTGAAAGAGGTATCAACCATCGAAATCGGAGCACAATTGCAAATTTTCGATTTTTCTGGCTCTAAATTTGTGGGCTATAGTTCAGTTGATTTTCAAAAAAATTGAATTTTCTGCGAAATGTGTAGAAATATTCGAGCGATCCAAATGACGGTTGGCATGACGATTGTAGGTCTCAACACCTATTGAAAGAGGTATCAACCATCGAAATCGGAGCACAATTGCAAATTTTCGATTTTTCTGGCTCTAAATTTGTGGGCTATAGTTCAGTTGATTTTCAACAAAATTGAATTTTCTGCGAAATGTGTAGAAATATTGGAGCGATCCAAATGACCGTTGGCATGACGATTGTAGGTCTCAACACCTATTGAAAGAGGTATCAACCATCGAAATCGGAGCACAATTGCAAATTTTCGATTTTTCTGGCTCTAAATTTGTGGGCTATAGTTCAGTTGATTTTCAAAAAAACTGAATTTTCTGCGAAATGTGTAAAAATATTCGAGCGATCCAAATGACCGTTGGCATGACTATTGTAGGTCTCAACACCTATTGAAAGAGGTATCAACCATCGAAATCGGAGCACAATTGCAAATTTTCGATTTTTCTGGCTCTAAATTTGTGGGCTATAGTTCAGTTGATTTTCAAAAAAATTGAATTTTCTGCGAAATGTGTAGAAATATTCGAGCGATCCAAATGACGGTTTGCATGACGATTGTAGGTCTCAACACCTATTGAAAGAGGTATCAACCATCGAAATCGGAGCACAATTGCAAATTTTCGATTTTTCTGGCTCTAAATTTGTGGGCTATAGTTCAGTTGATTTTCAACAAAATTGAATTTTCTGCGAAATGTGTAGAAATATTGGAGCGATCCAAATGACCGTTGGCATGACGATTGTAGGTCTCAACACCTATTGAAAGAGGTATCAACCATCGAAATCGGAGCACAATTGCAAATTTTCGATTTTTCTGGCTCTAAATTTGTGGGCTATAGTTCAGTTGATTTTCAACAAAATTGAATTTTCTGCGAAATGTGTAGAAATATTGGAGCGATCCAAATGACCGTTGGCATGACGATTGTAGGTCTCAACACCTATTGAAAGAGGTATCAACCATCGAAATCGGAGCACAATTGCAAATTTTCGATTTTTCTGGCTCTAAATTTGTGGGCTATAGTTCAGTTGATTTTCAAAAAAATTGAATTTTCTGCGAAATGTGTAGAAATATTCGAGCGATCCAAATGACGGTTGGCATGACGATTGTAGGTCTCAACACCTATTGAAAGAGGTATCAACCATCGAAAACGGAGCACAATTGCAAATTTTCGATTTTTCTGGCTCTAAATTTGTGGGCTATAGTTCAGTTGATTTTCAAAAAAACTGAATTTTCTGCGAAATGTGTAGAAATATTCGAGCGATCCAAATGACCGTTGGCATGACTATTGTAGGTCTCAACACCTATTGAAAGAGGTATCAACCATCGAAATCGGAGCACAATTGCAAATTTTCGATTTTTCTGGCTCTAAATTTGTGGGCTATAGTTCAGTTGATTTTCAAAAAAATTGAATTTTCTGCGAAATGTGTAGAAATATTCGAGCGATCCAAATGACGGTTGGCATGACGATTGTAGGTCTCAACACCTATTGAAAGAGGTATCAACCATCGAAATCGGAGCACAATTGCAAATTTTTGATTTTTCTGGCTCTGAATTTGTGGGCTATAGTTCAGTTGATTTTCAAAAAAATTGAATTTTCTGCGAAATGTGTAGAAATATTCGAGCGATCCAAATGACCGTTGGCATGACGATTGTAGGTCTCAACACCTATTGAAAGAGGTATCAACCATCGAAATCGGAGCATAATTGCAGATTTTCGATTTTTCTGGCTCTAAATTTGTGGGCTATAGTTCAGTTGATTTTCAAAAAAACTGAATTTTCTGCGAAATGTGTAGAAATATTCGAGCGATCCAAATGACCGTTGGCATGACTATTGTAGGTCTCAACACCTATTGAAAGAGGTATCAACCATCGAAATCGGAGCACAATTGCAAATTTTTGATTTTTCTGTCTCTGAATTTGTGGGCTATAGTTCAGTTGATTTTCAAAAAAACTGAATTTTCTGCGAAATGTGTAGAAATATTCGAGCGATCCAAATGACGGTTGGCATGACGATTGTAGGTCTCAACACCTATTGAAAGAGGTATCAACCATCGAAAACGGAGCACAATTGCAAATTTTCGATTTTTCTGGCTCTAAATTTGTGGGCTATAGTTCAGTTGATTTTCAAAAAAACTGAATTTTCTGCGAAATGTGTAGAAATATTCGAGCGATCCAAATGACCGTTGGCATGACTATTGTAGGTCTCAACACCTATTGAAAGAGGTATCAACCATCGAAATCGGAGCACAATTGCAAATTTTCGATTTTTCTGGCTCTAAATTTGTGGGCTATAGTTCAGTTGATTTTCAAAAAAATTGAATTTTCTGCGAAATGTGTAGAAATATTCGAGCGATCCAAATGACGGTTGGCATGACGATTGTAGGTCTCAACACCTATTGAAAGAGGTATCAACCATCGAAATCGGAGCACAATTGCAAATTTTTGATTTTTCTGGCTCTGAATTTGTGGGCTATAGTTCAGTTGATTTTCAAAAAAATTGAATTTTCTGCGAAATGTGTAGAAATATTGGAGCGATCCAAATGACCGTTGGCATGACGATTGTAGGTCTCAACACCTATTGAAAGAGGTATCAACCATCGAAATCGGAGCACAATTGCAAATTTTCGATTTTTCTGGCTCTAAATTTGTGGGCTATAGTTCAGTTGATTTTCAAAAAAACTGAATTTTCTGCGAAATGTGTAGAAATATTCGAGCGATCCAAATGACCGTTGGCATGACGATTGTAGGTCTCAACACCTATTGAAAGAGGTATCAACCATCGAAATCGGAGCATAATTGCAGATTTTCGATTTTTCTGGCTCTGAATTTGTGGGCTATAGTTCAGTTGATTTTCAAAAAAATTGAATTTTCTGCGAAATGTGTAGAAATATTCGAGCGATCCAAATGACGGTTGGCATGACGATTGTAGGTCTCAACACCTATTGAAAGAGGTATCAACCATCGAAATCGGAGCACAATTGCAAATTTTTGATTTTTCTGGCTCTAAATTTGTGGGCTATAGTTCAGTTGATTTTCAAAAAAATTGAATTTTCTGCGAAATGTGTAGAAATATTGGAGCGATCCAAATGACCGTTGGCATGACGATTGTAGGACCAACCACCTATTGAAAGAGGTATCAACCATCGAAATCGAAGCACAATTGCAAATTTTCGATTTTTCTGGCTCTAAATTTGTGGGCTATAGTTCAGTTGATTTTCAAAAAAATTGAATTTTCTGCGAAATGTGTAGAAATATTGGAGCGATCCAAATGACCGTTGGCATGACGATTGTAGGTCTCAACACCTATTGAAAGAGGTATCAACCATCGAAATCGGAGCACAATTGCAAATTTTCGATTTTTCTGGCTCTAAATTTGTGGGCTATAGTTCAGTTGATTTTCAAAAAAATTGAATTTTCTGCGAAATGTGTAGAAATATTGGAGCGATCCAAATGACCGTTGGCATGACTATTGTAGGTCTCAACACCTATTGAAAGAGGTATCAACCATCGAAATCGGAGCACAATTGCAAATTTTTGATTTTTCTGGCTCTAAATTTGTGGGCTATAGTTCAGTTGATTTTCAAAAAAATTGAATTTTCTGCGAAATGTGTAGAAATATTGGAGCGATCCAAATGACCGTTGGCATGACGATTGTAGGACCAACCACCTATTGAAAGAGGTATCAACCATCGAAATCGAAGCACAATTGCAAATTTTCGATTTTTCTGGCTCTAAATTTGTGGGCTATAGTTCAGTTGATTTTCAAAAAAATTGAATTTTCTGCGAAATGTGTAGAAATATTCGAGCGATCCAAATGACCGTTGGCATGACGATTGTAGGTCTCAACACCTATTGAAAGAGGTATCAACCATCGAAATCGGAGCACAATTGCAAATTTTCGATTTTTCTGGCTCTAAATTTGTGGGCTATAGTTCAGTTGATTTTCAAAAAAATTGAATTTTCTGCGAAATGTGTAGAAATATTCGAGCGATCCAAATGACCGTTGGCATGACGATTGTAGGTCTCAACACCTATTGAAAGAGGTATCAACCATCGAAATCGGAGCACAATTGCAAATTTTCGATTTTTCTGGCTCTAAATTTGTGGGCTATAGTTCAGTTGATTTTCAAAAAAATTGAATTTTCTGCGAAATGTGTAGAAATATTCGAGCGATCCAAATGACGGTTGGCATGACGATTGTAGGTCTCAACACCTATTGAAAGAGGTATCAACCATCGAAATCGGAGCACAATTGCAAATTTTCGATTTTTCTGGCTCTAAATTTGTGGGCTATAGTTCAGTTGATTTTCAAAAAAATTGAATTTTCTGCGAAATGTGTAGAAATATTGGAGCGATCCAAATGACCGTTGGCATGACGATTGTAGGTCTCAACACCTATTGAAAGAGGTATCAACCATCGAAATCGGAGCACAATTGCAAATTTTCGATTTTTCTGGCTCTAAATTTGTGGGCTATAGTTCAGTTGATTTTCAAAAAAATTGAATTTTCTGCGAAATGTGTAGAAATATTCGAGCGATCCAAATGACCGTTGGCATGACGATTGTAGGTCTCAACACCTATTGAAAGAGGTATCAACCATCGAAATCGAAGCACAATTGCAAATTTTCGATTTTTCTGGCTCTAAATTTGTAGGCTATAGTTCAGTTGATTTTCAAAAAAATTGAATTTTCTGCGAAATGTGTAGAAATATTGGAGCGATCCAAATGACCGTTGGCATGACGATTGTAGGTCTCAACACCTATTGAAAGAGGTATCAACCATCGAAATCGGAGCACAATTGCAAATTTTCGATTTTTCTGGCTCTAAATTTGTGGGCTATAGTTCAGTTGATTTTCAAAAAAACTGAATTTTCTGCGAAATGTGTAGAAATATTCGAGCGATCCAAATGACCGTTGGCATGACTATTGTAGGTCTCAACACCTATTGAAAGAGGTATCAACCATCGAAATCGGAGCACAATTGCAAATTTTCGATTTTTCTGGCTCTAAATTTGTGGGCTATAGTTCAGTTGATTTTCAAAAAAATTGAATTTTCTGCGAAATGTGTAGAAATATTCGAGCGATCCAAATGACGGTTGGCATGACGATTGTAGGTCTCAACACCTATTGAAAGAGGTATCAACCATCGAAATCGGAGCACAATTGCAAATTTTTGATTTTTCTGGCTCTGAATTTGTGGGCTATAGTTCAGTTGATTTTCAAAAAAATTGAATTTTCTGCGAAATGTGTAGAAATATTCGAGCGATCCAAATGACCGTTGGCATGACGATTGTAGGTCTCAACACCTATTGAAAGAGGTATCAACCATCGAAATCGGAGCATAATTGCAGATTTTCGATTTTCCGGCTCTAAATTTGTGGGCTATAGTTCAGCTGATTTTCAAAAATATTAAATATGTAAAGAAATAGTAAATATGTTATCAGCGCTTCGGCGGAAAATAGAAAAATGAAGCGGATACATAAAAATCGAGACCCTCTAATCGTCAATACCAAACCACTATTTTTTAAACAAGAAGAAGTAAAGAAATACAGTCCACTTCTGTAACTGAAAATTCAGCCTAAATATCAAACACATTCATTGCACCTGGTTCACTTGATTTGCTTGATGGTTCATATTCATTCCGTTTGCTATATTCGTCCAACAACCGAGTCTTCACAAACGTGTCTTACAGTTTCAATTGCTGTACCTATCCGACATCGTTAGTAACAAATGCACAATGAGGATTTAGGTGTCGTACCTGTTCAAATGTTCAATCATCTCATCGCGAACTTTCATCAAAAGTAACTTTTTCAATAGCAACTGCCCGGCAATCGTTTTCCGCTCAATCATCGCACACAACACATCGAACATCTCTTTTGCATTCTTCTTCTTCTTTCTCACGTACTCCACCTGGTTGTCGTGCATCGTTTGCACCAAAAACGAGACGCACTTCTTTTCTTCCAATTGAATGTCTTTCTTTTTTTCTTCACTCAAACCCATTTCCAGGATTGTGTCGATATCTTTTTCAATGCATCTTCTTAAATTTTTTTGATATTTCCAATTACTAAAATTCGTGCCATCAAATTGTGTTTTCACTAATTAAGCTTTGTCCGCTTAGGTGACGGCCGTGGTCCGGATTACATATGGCCACCTTACAATGTGAGATGCCAGTTATTAGCTTTTGAATCGCTTAGTGCTGTTTGCGCGTGACGTGTTTCTGGGACACATTAAATGTTCTGAGCTTTTAAAGCTTTATTCGTTTTCTGTACCGTCTCATACTTTGAGAAGACGTGCATTTTTGCAGTTACCTAATAAAAGTACAAATTACGGGAAGAATGGATTCACACTTCTGTTGAACTCGGCTGAAAATTTGTTCGATTTTGAGACATCGCGGAAGGTTTTTCAGAGAAACCTTCTCCATTATTTTTAAATTTTATAACGCGTGGTGATTTTTTATTTTATTTTAATCAATCACGCTAATTGAATTGATAAGGGGTTATTTGTCTCGAAACTTATCTTTACTTCTAACATGGTCGCAATAAAAGAATATTTAATTTTTAATCAATTTTATTCAAAAAAAAAAACAACATGCATTTTCTATTTATGTAGAAAAGAATAATAATTAATATTAAATAATACAAAATAAAATAATTTCTAACTTTTCATAATAATTTCCTAATACATAAATATTTATTTATACAAATTTTTCAAAACATTTTACAAATCTACAAAGAAAAACCAAAAAAATATAGAAAAAAAAACTTAATTCTACAATTATTACTTTTTTACAATAAAAACACAATTCTAATTAATTTTTAGTAATTATAATTAATAATGAAAAAAAAAAAATATTTAACGGAAACAAAAAATTAACACTGTGCTATTTCTAACGGGTGGGGACAAAAAAAAATACATACAATCATAAAAAGTATTAAATATGGTTTGAGTTTATGATAAGTTGCTCAATATGTGTAAATCGCTATTTATTTATCAACATTTAGGATGATTAAATTATATTTTTTTATTTTATGTTTAAATTAAATTTGGTAATTTTTGTTTATTTGTTTACGATTTTATATAATTAAAATTACTTATATAGCCTCTATTAATAGATATTGGATCTTTGATGTATTTATATTTCTAATTCAAAATTTCTTAAATGTTCCACGTCCTTCCCATTTAAAGGAGGGGGTGAACATAACAATTTATTTGCATTAGTTTTTAAATATTCACCTTCATAACTATTTTCTAAATTGTTATTATTGTTATTATTATTATTATTATTATGGTTATTATTAATACTATTTAATAAGGTATTGTTATTATTATTATTATTACGATTTAAACGTAATTTCATTGTTAAACTTTTAGGTGATATAATTTTTGTTGTTGTTGTTGTGTTGGTCGGTGCTGATGCTGGTGTAATAAACCCTTCACTACTCGATTGTGGTAATGTGTTTAAAGATTCACAACTACCGAGCGAAGTCAATAAACTTGATGGATTATATACTGGTGTATAGACTGATGCAAAGTTTACTTCTGGAACACAAAATAAATTCGTCAATAAAACAATTCATACAAAAATGGTTTACAAAATAATGATTAATAAATTTTTGATATTGGTAATTTCTAAATGAAAATGATACACTACAAATTAAGACGCCTAAATAAGCACAGCTAAAGCCAAAAAAATATGTTTAATTCTAAGCAGAGCGCGCGAATCGTAAATAAATTAGAATGAATCACTCATTTTATAAAAATAAATTAAAAAATTTAAAAATTCAAGTCACAAACGCCGGAATTGATTAGCACAACATTTTTTAATCATTTGTCAACTGGCACTGGCATCAACAACAAAGGAGTAAAATTACCAATACCAAAATTGTGGGATCACCATACCTTCGACTAAGTTAATTCTCGGTTGAATTTCATGTTTCGTTCTGCCTTGGTTTTGTTTGAGAACGACAGAATTACTTTTACGCAAATTACGTTCGTCATGCTGTTAGTGAAGACAGAATCAGAAACTCTGGTTACAATTTACAAAAAAAAACGCTTTTAATCTCATTTTAGTTTTAATATGAACGACTTTGTGCCAAAGCTTCGCGGAAGCTTTTATTGTATTAATATTTAATTTTCTATTAAAAAGCGGTTATGATATTGATAAAATCAAGCAAATTAAAACTAAAATTGATGACAAAACAACTAGGTACATTAAAACAGATTAACTTACCACATTAACCGGGTTTGTATCTTTTACCGCTGTTATACTATTCACTGAGCTCACATCAATATCGTCCGACATTAAATGCGCTCTCAACTGTTTATTCCTATGTAAAATACAAAAATATATTATTTTATTGATCTAGCGAATTATAAAATCATCAAAATATGTTTGTACCTCATTTCAAGTTGATGTATTATATGCTGCGATTGTTTGATTTGTTGTGTTGCCATTTTTAGCTTGTCCTCAAGTGATGCCGCTTCAACACATTTTGATGAGTATTTCTCCGAAAGTGATAAAATTTCTAAACGAACATCTTCTAATTCATGTTCCTTTTCTTTGGGATCAGCTAAAGTGTTGCCGCCCAATTGGAATTGTTTTATAAATTCTTGTTTGAATCGGGTTACCTCCCGTTGAACTTCATTTTGATGTGCTTTACGCATTGCATCCAAGGCTGCAAGTGTTGCCTGAAAAAAAAAGAAAACAATGGTTGATTAATATTCATGTTTGACCAACTCAATTATATTTTGCTGCAATAATGAAAGAAGAGCTGCAGAAACTGAGGCAACAAACAAATAGACGCTCTTCACAGTGCTGGTACTAAAAACTCGAGAGGGAGAGAGAGGAATCGCCTATAGATTTAAATGGCTGTTCAAAGTATTTTTTATCTACAGGTCTACAGAAAAATCGTGATCAAGATTTTTGCACAGTTTATTTTATATTTAGGTGATGTTGTGGTGGTTAAGGTGCTTTACGAAGGTACTAAATGTTAATTTCACTGTTTTCTTTACCATTATTTATTGCCTAAATAGTATGAAAGATGAAAAAATGTAATGCCTCGTATTCTCACAAGTTGGCAAAACAACAAACAGGTACCGACCCCTGTTATTAATTGTTTTTATGATAGGTTGAAAGAAACCTAACCCAAAATACAACCTTAACACAAGCTAGCTCAACCCTAACTCTACATCAACTTAACATTCCTCAAAGCAAATCTCAACTCTTAACTCAACTCCACACTCAACGGCCAACTCAATCCCGAAATCAACTCAATCTAACATCCAACTAAACCCTCAACTCGACCCTAAATTAATCCCCAACTGAAAACCCTCTCTCAAACCCGGATCAACTTCAAATCAAACCCTATTAATCCCTAACTTGATCTCAACCCAACATAAAATTCAACCATAACATAACCCAAACTCAATTTTGTAATAAATCCCAAACTAAACCTTAACTCAACCTCAAACTCAACGTTCAACTCAAACCCTAAATCAGTAGTGTAGTTCGAAATCCCTTACTCAAAAATTAATCCTCAACTGAGCTTTATCGCTCAACCCAAACTCAACACCCTACTCGACGACAACTCAACCGTCAATGTGGTGTAATCTCAAATAAATGCCCAACTCAATCCTCAAATCAATACGGTCTGAAAAACTACTTGCATAGATTAACTCAATTCAGAACATGTCAGACTAACTTCCAAATCAAACGAAAACTCAACCCATCCTCAACTGAACGACATATCGAACCCCAATTCAACCCCCACTAAACCCTAATCAATCAAACTCGACCACAAATTCAACCTTCAACTCCACCACAAAATCAACGCCTTACACAACCACCAAATAAACATGGTCCGAAATCCGAATGTCATATGTAAAGTGGAAGAGCAGATGTTCATACATAAGAATACAGTAAAATATAATGGAAGAGAGATAGTTCTAGTGTAAGACAATAACTTAAAACAAAGATTTTGACAAGTAATGTTGTACAAGGGAAAATCATTATCGGTGAAGGATTATTTAATTAAATAAAAAGAATTAGGTAAGGTGATAAAAGTGTTTTATTATGCGAAGGAAATCATCTTTAAAGTTCAGAAGTGGGATAAGACAGTTAAAGGATATAATAAAGGCGGATGGTAAAAATAATCAAAGATTAGAAACCATGAGGGGTAAAAAGATTTCAATGGATCAATTAAGAAGTGAGTTGAATGTTCGAGGGTAGAATACTACTTGAAATAAAGAATCGGTTGTTGAAAGATACGTTGAAAGGAAAAAATGATCAGCAAGTGAGTAAATTGGAAGAATACGATAATACCCAAATGGATGATGCAAAAACAGCGCACTATGTGGAAATCGGAAGTGAACATGAGGAGAAGGTGGATAATCGAGTAAGGAAGACGTAGAAAGAGTGAGTTATGATAAAATAAGGTTTACTGTAAGGAATATTATCGATATGCTTCCAAATTTTGACCCTACCGATATTGCTGGGTTGAATTCTGACCAGTGGGTGGATAATGTAGATGTACTGATGGAAGTACTAAGTATATGGTTAGACGAAAGATTGGTGATACTAGCGGCGAAAGTAAAATGCAGTCATACGTGCTAAAATGGTATGACTCAGTGATGAACCGAACGATGACTTGGTATCGATTTACGGTTATGCTCAGACGAGATTTTCGAAACCGATGTTCTCAAGCAGAAATTCATGAGCGTTTGAGAAAACAAGGATTGATGGAGTATTTTTTCGAAGTGTATCAAATCGGGACAGGACGACTGGAAGACGAAAGTGTTATATACTGTACGGAAATAAGATTAAGGGAAAAGAAGATTAGAAAAGCGGATTCTAGTAGTATAGAATATGTATCAAATATAGGCCGTTAAATAAACTGGTTGAGCGTATACTTATATTACCCTGCTCCAGTGATAGAGGATGTGGTCCAACGGTTAAATGGGAAAAGATATTTTTCGACACTAGATTTTCGAAATGGGTTCTACCATGTAGCGTTAAAATAAGAGTCCAAGAAATGTACAGCATTTGTGACAGACCAGGTGCAGTTCGAGTTTAATAAGTTACCATTTAGATACACTAATTCTCCGGCGCATTTTGTGAAATACATACAACTCATGTTACATCAGTTAATGAAGGACAATAGAATTATAGTTTTATAGATGATATTTTGGTAGCAACAGTAGCTATAGAAGAACATTTAGACGTATTAAAGGAATTGGAGTCTTAGCAAGAAACGACATTAAGTTGCACATCGGGAAGTGTCATTTTATTAAAACACAGGTGAATTATCTGGGGTATCATATTAGTTTTTCGGAAGTTACGGTAGCAGATAGGCACGTTGAAAGCATAGCGAACTATCCTATGCCTACATATGTGAGAGCTTCACAGCGGTTCAGTTGGCTCGTAAGCTACTTTAGGAAATTATAAAGGGATTCGGTGTAATTGCATCTCCGTTGTACGAATTATTGAAGCCGGAGGTGGTTTGTTTTTTCGGGAAGGCATATTAGGGCATTCAACAAACTAAGGGAAGTATTGATAGGTAAACCGGTTCTAAGTATATTTTCGTCACAGCGTGAGACACAGTTGTATACAGATGCATCAAGCTCGGGATATGGAGCGGTTTTGGTACAGAAACAAGAGGATGGGAAATACCAACCACCCAGTCATGTATTTCAGTAGGAAGACAACAGACGGTGAATCAAGCTTACATAGCTTAAAATTAGAAACCTTAGCGCAGGTATATAGCATAAAGCGTTTTAATTTGATTTCGAGGTGGTACATAGAACGGCTGATAAAATGAGGCATCTAGATGCTTTCAGTAGGGCGCAGATTCTTTATATGGAAACAATGGATTTATTAATAGAGAAAATATCAGGCAGCTAGAGGACAAGAATATTCAGAAAATAAAAAGTCGAATACAAGATAAATGACTAAAAGGGTACGAGTTAAGAGACGGAATAGTGTGTCGGAAAGACGGGGTTAGGTTGCAGTTACTGGTGCCCGAAAGCATGATTAAGTCGGGTACCATTCGATATCACGAAAATATGGATCACTTGGGATGCGACAAAAAATGCGAAATTACGATACAATACAAGACGGTTCAATACAATATGAATGTTGAGCAAATGGATGCAGTGTCTGCGTTCCTTCAAGCGGAATCGAAGGAGACAGTGTATATGGTGCAACCAGAAGAATTAGAGGATGGAACAGCAAAAGTTGTAAGCTGAACAAAGAACCAAAAGTTGGACAGAGTGTTGGTAGAGATCGGCATGATACGATCTAGCGCTGAAAGGTGTATCTATTATAAAATCGACGGTGATTTCAAGTTATTTGTTGCCGATGATTTTCTGATCCTTAGTACCAACAAAACACAAAGTATGGGGTTAAAAAAGGTATTGACCAAACGGTTTCACATGAAGGATATTGGAGAAACGAAAGCATTTTGAGATTCCAAATTACAAGAGGTCGAGAAAAGGGAATTTTGTTGATGGATCAACAAAATTATGTAACCAAAATTTTGCAGAAATTTAATGTCTCAATCCAATCCTTTGGCGACACCGATCGATATAAACGTCAAGCGAAATTGAGGACATGCAGCAAATTCCATTTCAAGAACCAGCAGGCATCCTTTTGTATGTAGCCCAGAGCACATGACCTGATATGGCATTCGCAGTAAATTTGGTCAGCCGATTTTCAAACAATCCCGGCAAGCAACATTGGGTTGCAGTGAAACGAATTTTTCGTTACTTGAAAGGAATAGTAAATGCAAAGCTGGTATATCGAAAATCAGAGACGGGAGATATTTCTGGTTTTAGTGATGCAGATTGGGCGAGCAAGCTCGATGAAAGAAAATCCACCACTGGTTATGGTTTTCTTTTTTCTTAAATGCGGTGGAGCAATAACATGGTCATCACGCAAGCAGCCTGTCAAGAAGCATTGATGGACGGATGTGTCGAGACATGGAACTCAGTAGGCTGACTTCAATTCCGATCTTCAGTGACAGTCAAAGTGCAATCAACCTTTCGAATACTGATTCTTGCCATCCACATACAAAACATATAGATGTCAGACATCATTTTGTAAAGGAGAAGGTTGAAGCATCTGTCATCACATTAAACCCAAACTAATAATGGTAGTGGTAGAAATAGTAAGAGAAGAGAGAGAAATTAGCTTCCTCTCTGAACGGTTATCTCTTATCTGTAGAAGCATACTTGTATCATGTCACATTATCTTACATTTCTCAGACAATATTAGTATTTTCCAAAAGCAAATAAAAACAAAAATGTTGGGGTTGTGGCTGTAGTATGAATTAATAGTTGTTTGTGGAATTTGTAAAAAGTTTCTTCAATTCTAATGAAAGCTCTTCAATAGCAGATCAGTTAATTTCTCTGCATGTAACCGACCAATTAAATGTAGACAATTCCGCAAACTTAGACTTAATAAGTTTTTCAGATCCAGCTTGATGGCCTAATATCCTTAACAATAAAATTACTGATTACTTGGTCGTTCAAGGTTCCAGGCAAGGATGCAGAATACTTTCACGATATCCTCAAGATGCAAACAACCGTCATTTCGCCAATAATCATTTCTTCCGTGTACTTGCTAATAAACGAATGTGTAATGCGACGATCAATATTATATTCTGCGATACTGCAGACCGCACATTTTGTTTCTATTGTTTATGTTTCGATCGAGGTCGTACGAATTCGAAACGAGTTTAGCAGATATTGGTTACAATAATTAAATCCATATATCTAAAGTGATTATGTCCCATGAAAATAGTCCAAATCATATGATATTTTCACAAGAATGAAATCAGGATCAACTTATAATTCAACAGAAAACAGAGCGTTGGAAAAATGTTTTCAATAGATTGATGAGTATCGCTATCGCTCTATATCTTGCGCAAAATAATATGGCAGTCTGCGGTTTTTTTTTTTTTCGCTGGCGCTTCATGCTGAAGTTTCGTAATCATATTTTTTTTTTTTAAGAGATAATGAATGATTAATTCATTGATCCTACCCTTAAACCAGCCGTGATTTTTTCATCACCCGCCGGGAATCGAACCCGGGACCTCCGGAGCTTAAGCAAGCATGCTAACCAATGTGCCACCGGGGCGGCAGTCTGCGGTTCCTCTGATAAATTATATAGGTACCAAGAACAACGGAAAATATGTAGGCTTAATTGAAAGGGGAATTGGCTCAAAGTACAATCAAAACATTTATGTATGGAATTCGACATCGTTCATATGTCCACCACGGGAACGTTTGCATGTGTCGATTCGTTGAACCCAATTTTTGATGACTCGGCCATACATTTCGATGAAAACCTCATAAAAAAAATGATGGTAGCCTCATAAAAAAAAGTCTAGAGGTGTTAAATCACACGAGCTAGGCGGCCAATTGACAGGACCATTTCTGGATATAACACGTTCATCGAATTTAAATTTCAATAAATCGTTTGTTAGACCAGTTGTGTGGCATGTCGCAAAGTCTTGTTGCAACCACATATCATTAATGTCTAGCTCATGCAATTGACCAAAGAAATAACGTTGCAATATGTCTCTGTAGCGATTTCCATTGACTGTAACGTGACGGTTATTTTCATCAACGTAAAAAAACAGTCCAATGACACCACCAGCATGCAAACCACACCATACAGTTATTTTTTGTGGATGAAGTGGTGTTTCTTGAAGCACATGAGGATTTTCACATGACAAATAACGCATATTCTGTTTGTTAACGAAGCCATTTAGCCAAAAATGCGCTTCAACACTGAAGATGATTTTGCGATGAAATTGGTCATCTTCTTCCAACATTTCCAGAGCCCAATCCGAGAACGTACGTCGCTTCATATGATCGAGTGGCTTTAGTTCTTGTGTTAACTTTATCTTATAAGGGTGCAATCCAAGATACTTTCGTAAAATTCGCCAAAGTATGGTCTGAGCGAAGCTCAATTCTTGAAAACGCAGTGGAATCGACTGTTTTGGTTCGTTTGCGACGGACGCTTGAATGGCAGCAATATTCTCGGCACTTCGACCAACGCGTTGTAAATTAAAATGAACGCTCTTGAAGTTGCAGTCACTGACTCAGAATTTTTGTAGTAAATTTTAATTATTTGTAAACGTTGTTCGTTCGTATACTTCACCATGATGAAAATGTTGTCTTTGCCGAATGTTTTGACACTGACAGTTTAGTTATTGGTTTAAGGGTGCGTTCACAGTGAAAGTTCAAAGTTGTCAAGTCCCAAATGGAAAACCCGATATTAATCTCAAATTTATCTAACCTCCTTCTAACCAATTCCCTTAATTTAACATCTTTACATTAGGTACTCCCTCTTTTCAGCCTATGCAGTTTTAAAATTACATAGCTCCAATACAATGTAGGATTCCAACTTGTTCTAAATTTGATTTGGTATTTTCTTACCAAACTCCCAGTTTCATAATTCACCGCTTTATCAATTTAAAAAAAATAACAGGAGCGCTCCAACAATTCTCGCGGAGGGCGCTCAAAGGTCTGCAACCGGCCCTGTGGGGCACTGACCGAATTTTAAAAAAACATGCCCAATAGCAAGAAGGGTTTTGGAGCACTACTCAAACTAATTGTGATCGATATGGCCTTTCCAAACAATTTTCTCCGCTTCCAGCGTCAAATGGAACACGGACATTTGTCGATGGATTTTAACGAAATTATTTATGTGAGATATTAAGTCGATTCTATAAACAGTTCCTATCTAAAATAGATTAAATCACGTCCTGAAAAAAATCTTGAACTAAGTGATTAGGGCTGGAGTTGGTTTTCTTAAATAAAACATTTAAGCTACAATTACTCGTTATTTGGGAGAGAATTAAAAAGGTTTCCGTAGCACCTACATAGGTACATCTAATTGAAATTGATTGCTTTCTTTGCTCCGCTAAATCGATATTAAGAAAAATGTTTTAACAGTTTGCTTCTGTTCTGGTTTTAGTTGCTTAAAATCGAAAAAATTGTCCTGTTTGTAGTTCCTCCCAAATTTCATATTGCCACTAATAAATTTAGCACTTCGAATGAATATTATCTAAAAACCAGTGGGGGGCTATTTGTGAATTCGATTCGAACGTTTACGAGTCTTCGAATAATTGGACTCTTATTTGTATTGAATCAGATTCGTTCGTTTCTTATTTAAATGAAATACGAATCTTATACTTCGAAGAGTCGAATACGTTACGTAAATGGCTATTTCTAGCTACGTTTAATATTTATGTCAGGACATCTCATCCAAATAGATAATTGCCGCATAAATAATTTTCCTTACCCCATAATACATTCACTATGCGTTAATCTAAATGAAATTATTGAAAGCTAATTTGATTTACAACGGGAGCGGAAAATCCCCCAAGTTCCAACGTTTAATTGTAAGCCGTATATTTCATTGGTTTTTAGAAATAAGATTTAGGTTTGACATCGGCTGTTATACCAATCTTTATGTATAGTATGAAAATGTGTGTGTAGGTGGTTATGAAAATTAATTATGTGAAAGTTACTTCAATAGTTTGATTGAAAAACAGTTTTATGAATTATGTGATAACATAAAGACAGGTTGATACACTGTTGACGTAAGGTTAAGTTGATGTAAGATTCGATCTTAAAAGAAGGTTGATGAAGACACCAATTTACTCGAAATTGTCGCAAATTACATCAGCAAAATGAATCAATCATATTTGATTTAAAAATTTGATGACTTCGTCACTCTTTTAGAGTCGTAAATTCCTAGATTACTTCTCGAGAGCTATCGAATATTCAAAATCGCAAATAATATCAATGTAATATATAGAAATAATTGACTTACTTGTGTTTCTTCAGCCAATGCCTGCTCTTTGTCCGATAACAATTCTTGAATTTCATTCCGATGCTTCTCCCCCAACTCTGCAATAATTCGCCGATGTGACGATTCCATTGCGGCTAAACCTTTTTCACACAATGCCCTCAATTGTTCAATTTCCTTTTGATAACGCTTCCGTAATGATTCCTCATTTCGTAAATTATTTTCGCTCACCAAATTATCATCATCATCATCATCATCATTATCATCGCTATTCTCATGATTGTTATTATTGTCGTTATTGTTGATGATAAATTTACCGTTGAAATTCTCCTGAATTTGTTCGATATGAATTTGATGTTCATTTTCCAAGTATTCCAAATGTTTTTCCAATTTTTTAATACGTTCCTTCTCCTTGTCCAAATTCTCTTGTAAAGTTTTATTCTCCATTTTCAGTTTTGTATAATCGTCTCTGCAAGTACTGAGTTTTGTAATTTCCGTCAGCTTATTGTTTATATCAATTTGATATAAATTAATTTTTGAATTTAAATTTTTAATTTCCGCCTCAAATTTAACAATTAGCTGCGTCTTCTTGCTCAACTCGTTGATAATCTGCAGTTTCTCGTCGTTGAGCAATTTCATTTTGTTGTTATTGTCGCTAACGTTTAGCTTAAGTTGGGCCTGATTTGCCTCAAAATTTTGATTTAATTCTACAATTTTATTATCGTACAATGTTTTAGTATCGACTAGAGATTTTTCTAATTTTTTACAATTCGGACATAATTTATTGGTTAAATTTGATTTTTTTATTTCCTCGGTTATCGAATCGATACGCCCAATTAATTTATTATTTTTTACATAAATATTTTTAAATGTTAAAGTTTCATTATCATTACCACTAATATTATTATTTATTTCGCTATTATTATTATTGTTATTGTTGATTAATTTTTCTAAATTAATTATCGAATTTTCTAATTTAATTACCGAATTGGAAATTTCATTCAAATCGACCTTATTAATTAAATTATCGTAACAAAAATATTTGTACAGAAAATTAAAATCGGCTTCGGCTAGAATGTCATCCGGATTGGAAATTTCTAAATTTTCTGCTAATTCCGAAAATAAATTTTCATATTTTTGGAGCTTACTTAAATTAACTAATAAATCTTTGGAAGGTAACTTATCTTTGGATGATGGCGAAGCGGATAATGATGATGACGGGGATTCAGTGGCGGCGGCGGCGGGCTGTAAATGAGGCGGTGTATATTCACCTTTTAAAATATTTATGCGCGCATCAATTAACGCCTTGTGTGCCACAATATCAGCAAATTCACATAATAATTGACGGCCTTCACTAACATTATGATCTTGACTCAGATGTATATTCCACTGTCCCTTTTTCATTTTGTCTAAATACTCTTCGTACATTTTATTCAGCTGCATGATCACCAGATCCATTTCTTTGCGCAACGTATCTTGTACTGAATCGGCGAAATTTTCAAAAGTAATCCGCTCACTATGCGTCAGTGTATAACCGAACGATGGTATAATTAAATTTTCGTAACGTTCTGCATGCCGCAACATAATATTCGATATTTCGGATTGTATTAATTCTGAATTTACAGTTTCCTGTGCTTGTCGCCATGCCTCTTGCACCGCACCTTGAATAGCATCATTAGATGATATATAATTTAAGGTCTCAGCCGCTAATCCAGATGATAACGTTTCGATTGCATTGTTTTTGTATCGCATCACAATCACATTCAATTCGTTCTGTTGCCGCAACAATTCATCCAATATGGCCGAGTTTACCGGTGTTATTTCGGGAATTTTTAACTTTCCAATTCGACGCGCTGACAATACTAGACGTCGGGCCAAAACCGATGCCAAAATGTCAATACTTCCATTCGGTTTGATCGAACATTTACCACCCAATTTCAATTTTAGCAATGCCAATAATTGTGACGTCTCACTTATTTCCGATCTCGTCTCTTTTTCTCCGTATTCGAGGCACGTGTTATTGTCACCACGCACTATTGATTCACGCAATTTACCGAATACAACACTTTCGAATGCAATTCGCTCGGCTAATAATTCCAAATCTTTTGATTGATATAATTCATTGCGTTCGCGCAACACTCGTCGCTGTTTTAACAAATCGTTTAGTTTTGTTCTTAATTGGGCCTCCAATTGTACCAGAGCTAATTTTATCGGACTTGTTTCGGGCAGCAATATGATATTATCTTGAGCACTACTAATCACACAATTTTCACACGAATCTTTTAGCATTTTACCTGCTTCGGATAAACATTTTTCAATGAATTTTAACGTATCCTTTTTATCGGTGATTGGCGATACTGATCGTCTTGTGCGATGGCTTGTATGTGACTTCAAATTTTGTAATTGGCTCAAACTCTGTTCGATACGATCACGGGTCGCGATCACAATACCCTCCAGTGATTTAAGACGATCGATTAGGTGGTCGGTCATTTTAGGACTTTGACTAGACGATTGGTTTTGGTGGATGTTAGTACTACTGCTGTTAATACTTTCATTGCTGTGGTTATCAACTCGCTTTTCTAGAGTGTTCAGCCTAAGTAATACTTGTATTGGTTCAGAACTAATCGATGAATTGTCTAATGATTTTCGTCGCAGCCGAGATGATTTTTTAAGAGTAACACGTTCTTCTGTTTTGCTGCTGTTACCTTCAATGGCGTCAATTTTATTCTCCAACTCTATCACTTTTTCTTCAAATTCTTTGGGTAACGATAACGATTCTCGCCCTTTTAACGAGAGTGAACGTCGTTTTTCTGTAGATTTAGCAAGTTTTGACTTTAAACTACGTACTTGACGCTCTGCCGTATAATACTTAGATGTTAAATCTTGAATCCGGGCAGCCATCATATTATTCTGTGACTCGTCTTCTACTTTGCGGCATTCCAAATCTTGTTTTAGGGCGGCGTGAACTATTTCCAGTGAATCATACTGATTTTGAGCTTCCTTCAGCTCTTTTTTCATCAGCTTGATTTCATGTACCGCCTTTTCAAAACGATGTTTAAGCTCGTTATACTCCTCCGCCAAAAAGTCACGCTCCAATGTGAACGGATCAAATTCACTTAAGCTGGTGAGATCACTGAGAGAGCTCATTCGCTTATTCATTTTTATCCGATTTAAGCTTGATATACTGCTCGACTTGGACGAAGGCTGATTATTGTTCTCCAAATTGTTTAGTTTTTTGTACATAATTTCATTCTCTTCAATACCCCGTGCTAGTTTGTCCTCTAGATCGCGAATAATTTTATGATTTTCCTCAAGTTCTAATGTTAGTCGCTCGATATAATCTTGTGCTTGATTTTTATTTTCGGTTAATTGCTTGCCTAGATTATCTCGTGCCTTTTCAGCTTCTTTAATCCTTTTTGTTAAATCCGTTTCGGTCTTTTCAAGTGTTGTAATCAATGTGGTTACTCGATTTTCTTGTTCCTGAGCTTCGCCCTTCAGGAGGGATAACTCTTTTTCGGCCGAAACGAGCCTTAGTTCAATCTCGGGATCAACAATTTGTCCAATTTCCTCTTCGACAGGATGAATAATGATCATTTCATCTGATCCCACACTATCGATCGTCGATCGCCGTGATGTCGGTGGAGATGATCGTGATCGTTTATTATTTTGTGTTACATTATGACCGTACAGGCGTGGTGAATTTGAATTTGAACGTGATCTTAATCTATCTTTGGTTCGTGTTGTTGTAATTGCGGTTAGTGGAATTGGTGGCGATGTTGAAATTGGTGAACCCCAATCGACACTATCACGTCGTCCACCTTCGGACGCCGTACGATATTCTTCGTCCGATGAGAATAATATTGATTTTGGTGTTAAGGGTGTGATTGGTGATTTAACTGTATTATTACTATTACTAATAGTATTTACAACTACTGTACTATTATTGTTACTATTACTACTACTATTACTATTATTCTTTTCTATTTCACATATTTTTAGGTCATCCGTTGTATTACTTTGATCAGAACTATTTTTATCCGTACTATTATTACTCGTTTCTATTTTTGTTGTTAGTCCAGCAGCTGTTTTTAGTACGTTAATCCAATTATTTCGTATGTTCGATGAAACGGTCGCCAATATTATTCGTCGATTATCCCATGTCATTAATTGAAACCCGTAATTTTGTTGCAACTGCGTTTCCTGTATCCCCGTTAAACTGTTAACGTCGAGAACACCATCTAAAACGCCGCGCTCTTCAGCCACCGGATCACGATAATAGAATAATGCAGCACCGTGAAGTGTAAACCAATGACGCGTCCATTCCCCACCTCGACTGTCTTGTTTCATGAGCCAACCTTTTTTCGAATTAAGGATTACCTCGTCTGACGGTATGTTTACCCGTAGCTCTTGATTTTTATTTAATAAATAATTTACTGGCATATCGTCTAGGTTACAACCACCATCAGGATCACCACGCTCATTATGTTGTTGTTTAATATTGTTATTACTATTGCTAATATTACTATTGACACTACTGCTATTTTGACTAGTAATTTCTGTTCGGGTTCCTGATTTTTTTTTCACAATTGCCGATACAATTGATGGGGCTGATGATTTGGCGGTTGACTGTTGTGTATTTATTGATAAACTTTGGGGACGATTTTGTTGTTGTGATGATTTTATGACAACATCACGGGTTGGTTTCTCATCGGCGATAATTATGTCTGTGATTACTGGTGCTGTTGTTACGATTATTGGACTTGATGTTGTGTTCCATCGATTTTGGTTGTAGGTTGTGAGAGTGTTTGCGATATCCTTTAGTTTATCGTCACAATGCACCACTTTTTCGATCAGTAGACAGGGTCCTGAAAAAAAACGAAAAAAAAAGAATTAAAATTGCGTCAAAATTAAATTAAATAATAAATGCGTCCGTCAACGGTATTTTGTACAAATTTGTAAGAATATTTTGTGACATTATCAGAAAACACAATAATAACTCATACGCCCAAAGCTAATCAAATATTTTTGAAGTGAAACTTCTTTAGCCGCGTTGAGAGAAAAATTTCACGTAAAATCGTCACGACGTGTTTTGTAACGTAATAACGTTCGGTGACTGAAAAGAGACAAATTCAAACGTTTATGACATTCGACTGGGCAATTTAAAATTATGTAAAACCTAAAATCAAAATTGAGGCTCTTAACGGGTTATAATGAAATTCGACTTGTCCGATGGAAATGGGATTCTAAAGTGATTTTTTGATGAAGTTTTGGAATATGGCGAATTAGAATGGAATTTGATCATATCTTAACCGAGATTATGATGAAATTCGATAGTTACAATAGAAAAGGATCTTAGAGCGTTTTTTCATTAGACGGTATCATAAAAATATGACGACGCTGACGGTTTTTCTCGAGAACCATGATAGAGGAGAAAACACTTTTGATGAAAATTATAGGAGTAAGTGAAAACTTGTTTGGTGACCTTGGATGAACTTTAGTGACCTTTGTTTTCTAGTTACTGGCAAATATTACAATTTTTTAGAATGTGGAGGGGTGTTTCTGAGATAGCTGGTTGATAGTATTCGAAGGTGTTGAAAACACCCTCGATTAAGAAGGCAAATGTTTTTTTATTCGCACTCATATGGCTTCTCGGATTGTAGGCCGTTGAAAATAAGCATTTTAGTGGGCTCATCCGCAAAAATAAAAATTCGGGAGTCTTTAGGGAGGCTTGAACAAGAATGTTTCAACTTTTCGAGCACCAATAATTTTAGCACAAACAGTAGTTCCGATGTAGGTGCCAATGGTATGCATCAAATGCAGATTGAGTTCAAATTAATCGTGCGAACTGTGAGTATTTACACTTCTTACGTTATTACGTTATTAAATTTATAGCTTAATCCGTCCATAATACACGTTAAAAGAAACTGGGATTTGCCAAACACTATTTTTCGAGCCCAAAGAAAAATTGAGTACAAGTTTGGAAATCACTTTTGCTCTAGGTTACGGAAGAGGTGATGTATGCATATGAAAATAATGAAATTGGTAGCTTTTAAAAATTCCATGACGATTGGCTAATATCTCAATCTCGGCATATAACTCGTATGTATATTTAAGAATTTGCACTAAATGCAGTAAGAACATTAACTATACCGCTTCCTGAGAGCGAACATTTAGTTAGCGATCTCCTCGTGAAAAACTCCTCTCATGTAATGGACGAAGGTTACGGAACGCTAGCAGTGGCGTAACCGCAGCACCTGCAGCCGCGGGAAGAGGGGTGGGGGAGGGGAGGTACAATTATTGGGCCCACGATGTGGTTTGGCGTCTATTAGAGGGGGGGGGGGACCAAAGTTGGTAGATTAATCTACCAGCTCCGTAACCTTCCAGTAGGCGCAAGTGTACGTACTGCCTCCTCGCGGCACCACTGGTAACTGAAACCATTAGGCAGAATGTGGCCTTTTGGGACAGGCTAAAGTACGACGCTAAAGGAGACAACTTTGAGAAAAAACCCTAATCTAAGGTGGAACAGCATATGCCGGAGGATGAATGGCTGATAGGTTAATCAGTTCATATATGCGGATTCTGGATACCAGACACCCTTCAGTTTTATTTAGCCTTCCTGTAGTAAAGCTGGGTGACCTACAGGCGACTTTCTATTCCCAGCAACTCGCAAGAGTAAATCCAAAACGGTAGACGAGGCACGGGTAGGAATATACGGGAGTGGGACTGCCCTCTCGATGTCCTTGAATCCCAATGTTGCCGTTTTCCTAGTAGAAGTAAATGATATAGTATACATCTAGGAGGGAGAGCAATCAGCCCAGACAGTATGTATCGCGTGTAGAAGTACTTCCAACAGTAAACGTCTAGGAGGGAGAGCAATGATCCCAGATAGTATGTATCACGTTCCGGCCGGCAGTATTATCAGATATATTAAGAGCCGCAATATTGACTGGGCGGATAATTAAGCAGGGTTTGGAGTACAAAGATCTTTTAGGTCGCAGTGCGAGGTGGCTAAACGCCCACATGACCCTACAACACTAATTCTAATTCTAAGATTAGGCCCAATAATTTCTTCTCGGTTGCTGAAGGTGAAGGGATTATCGGAGTAACTTCACGTATTCTGACTCCATAGAAATAAAAATGACTTTAGGTTCTGACAAATATTTAGATTTACAAGAAGATTTGCTTTCGACATCAAATGATGACGATTCTAGTGTTCGCTGGGTTGATTTATTTGTAATATAATATGTTTTGCACTCCAAATTTACCTCTCTGCACTTCAAATTGAACCTTTTGCCAAACAAATTCAACCAATTGACAACGAGTTAAATTTCTTTTGCAAAAGGTTAAATTTAAAGGAAAACAATTTTTTGTTTCCCTCGTTAGGAGCGCCTTTGTCTTTAGAAACGGAATCAACGGATACCTGAGCCAAAGGGTAAATAAAAACTAAAATTACCGGTAAACCCGGTTTATTTTGATAAACTATTTTAAGGAAATTGCAATTTCCAAATTTTTTTTGTTTAGTTGTTTTCGGCAGGTTCTCCTGTCTCATATCCCCTGATGGCCTCGGATTTCAAGTTTTAATCACTTTTTAAAATTTTTCGAGATTATTGGAGTGTAGCATGGAAATAGGATGCGTGATGTTCGAGACTTAATTGATAATTCGGTCGGGATTGTCGGGTGTATTTAATAGTTCGATGTTACTCGAGAATCTAAGAGCCTAATCGAAGAATATGATTGTTCGATATTTATGAAATTATCCGGTACTATTTGAGGATTTCATTCTTATTGCATATCGTTTTGTTGAGCTTAGTCCTTACTTGCTTAGTAACATTTTGTTTCGATATTTACACGAATTTTCGTGGGTTTTCTAGAATTTTACAGGCTTTCCGAAATTATTCATTAATATCCATATTTTTCAGTATTATTGAAATTGTTTGAGATCAATCAAAATTCACATAATATAGAGATCATTCGAATTTGTCTGAAAGAGAGATTTCCTTAGTTTTTTGACATTTCTAAGATTATTCGAAATTTTTAAAAATTTATTCGAATTTTGTATGGTAATGTTTCTGCGTTCAGTTTTGAGTTCTGGAAACTTGCAGAGTTACACATATAAATCTGAATCGTGATTATATTTTTCGAGCCTACGCTAACATTTCGATATTTCTCAGTTTCTTAGGTTATTCGAAATTAACCAAGAATGACCAAGCTATTTACGTTTTACTTGGCGGTGATTAGCGCGTACAGCATTTCTTGTGGTTTTACTTACTTACGGATAATTCGATATTTGAAAACTTTCTAGAATATTGAAGATACTTTGAAAATTTGACATTTTCGAGATTATTTCAAAATTCTTGATATTTTTCAAATTATATTCGAAATTTGTTATGCTTTATTAATATGTATATTTAGAAATCGTCATAGCATTTAGTTGATTGCAAGAAATTTCGTTTCATTTGAAGGCTGGACGAAAGGAAGAAATACGTTTTTAACTAAAAGCTTTACTAGTTCATAGCTACAAGAAGCATTTTATTTTGCCCAAGAGAAATTTTGCGAGGAAGTGGGGGAGGGGGGCCGAAATTAGTAGTTGCACCATTGAGCGTTCGCCGTATGTATTGTAGATAAATATATCATCAACAATCAAACACTTTTGAGAAGCTGGCGTCTAATACTAAGTTTTCAAAAAAGTACTTCAAAACAAAAGGTCATTATTTCAAGGTCATTAAAGGTCATCTAAGGTTACCAACAAAACTTCACTTCTTCTCGTATAATTTTCATGTAAATTGTATTTTAGTAGTAATAAACTTAGCTGGCGCTGACAATTTTCCATTTTAATAATTTTTTAGGTAACAAAATTCTTCAGTTTGAATTAGATTAAGATTAATAAATCGCCTTATTTGAAACAAGTCGTTAATTGGATCTCAGTCTTAGTTGCATAATGAAACGAATTTCTAAACATTAGAAACCTTACTATTTTCTAAAATATTAAAAAAATTAAATTCTTCAGAACTTAATACGTTCTTGTACCTGGCTAAGTCCACTAATTACTTAATTTACCAAAATATTGCGTGTAATTTTGCGATTTATCAATTTTAAGCAACTTAGCTTCTGTTGTCTTTAACTATTCTTCGGCAATACCTGGTAATATTTTATTTGACCGTGCACGGTGTTTGGGCACTTTATACCGAGTTTTGTTATCAGTGTATACAGAGCATTTATATGTATTTACAAAATACATATACATATAGTATTTACAAAAAGCAGGTGGTACCTACTCAGACAAGAGCCAAAAACTGTTGATGTATAAATATTGTGTTTGGACAAATTTGTATATTTGAACGAATTTAATTGACAATATTTTTACAAATAGTAATTTTTTAAAAATTCTTAACGCATATTTGGCTTTATTTTTAAATTGAATCTCTTTCACTAAAGAAGTCCAGCAAAACCTCCAAATTTGGACACCTCTCTTTTTTGGACACTTTCATTCATTCTCTTGAAAAAATGCTCCTTTTTCTTTATATATTGGACAACCTATGGAAATTGGACAACAAAAACACTCAGACAGCAAAAATGTTGAATTAACTATGGAATTAATCTGAATTCAAAATAAAAATGTTTATATGCCCGTCATTTATTTTTTACTAAAAAAAACAGAGATTTTCCTTATATTGGTTATTGGACACCCCCATAAATTGGACAGTTCCTTCACTGTCCAATATATAGAGGTTTCACTGTACTTTATTTGACAAATTACAAAAACAACACAATATTTTCAGTTCTCGATGAACAAATTGTCGGTAATTACACTTTGTCACCAACCTGAAACACAATGCTAAATGATTGGATTTCAGTTCAATCCCATCTATCATTTAATAAAAGAACGGCAACGTTTAAAGACACATTTTAGTATGCCATTTGTTTCTTAACCCAGCATTACTAACCTATGGGTCCAATGGACCCAATTTAAAATTGCGTTTCAAAAATCGAATGTTCCGAAATTGTAACCAACTTCACGTCAAAAGGTAATTTAAATTTCGATATTTCCCCACATTTTAAAATATATTTCATTAGTGTTTTGTCAGTCGAAGAGTCAACAACATCTCTTACAAAAAGAGTCTGGGTCTGTTGGACCCACGTTAGTATCGAGTGTGTATTATTTATGGGTTATTTGGACCCACGTTATTATTCCGGTAATTTTTTTTTTTATTCAATGTTGTTTTTATAGTATGTGCAGTTTTGAAAGGGAACAAGAAAGACTTCGATCGATTCTTGCCGAGCTCGACAGTGAAAAAGAAGACATTGGTGGAGAAATTAGTGATAATGAGGTGGATAATCAAATAGAAAGTAATCACGATTCACAAACGGAACGAGAAGGCGGCCCGGATGACGAAAACCTCGCGTTAAGACCTAATGAGGATAATTTTGTTGGTAGGGACGGGTCCATTTGGCGGAGAACTCCATTTCCACAAAGAAGAACACGGGCTGAAAATGTATTTATAAATAGGCCAAATCTGACAGCAAATTCAAACGTTGTAACACCTATTGAAAGTTGGCATATATTTTTTTCGTTTATTGACGATATTATGAAAAACACCAACATATATTAAAACAACAGGTAAAATATACAAATATCAAACATGCTCGGTCTACAGATTCTATTGAAATCAAAAGTTTGTTGGGTTTATTATACCTGGGTGGTTTGACAAGTCATCTTACGTTAATGTTAGAGATTTGTGGGCCACGGATGGAACTGGCTTGGAAATATTTTTGGCCACTATGAACTACAACCGATTCCAATTTTTAATCCGCTCCTTGCGATTTGATAACATCAACATCTGTGAAGAGCGTCGTCTATTTGATAAACTGGCACCAATCCGCAAAATTTTTGATATTTTTAATAAAAATTGCAAGAATAACTATAATGTTGGATGCTTACATACATACCAAACAAACCGGCCAAATACGGTATTAAAATATTTTCAGCCGTTGATTCAATAACATATAATACATGGTGTTTGGAGGTTTATTGTGGCCAACAACCTGCTGGACCATATAATTTGAGCAATAAACCTGAAGCTATTGTTAAACGTATAACAAGTCATCTTCAAAATGCTGGTCGAAATATAACGTGCGATAATTGGTTTACGACCCATCCTCTGGCTATAGATTTATTGGAAAAAAACTACATTAGTGGGAACCATACGGAAAAACAAAAGAATATTGCCTGTATCATTTTGTATTGCCAAAAAAAGGGCAGTTAAATCCACGATTTTTGGATACCAAAAGAAAATGACAATACTATCATATGTGCCCAAAAAAATAAATGTGTATTACTCCTTTCTACCCTGCATGGTAATGGGAATATTATTGATTCTCCAAAATCTTTGCCAGAGATTATCGAATTTTACAACAAAACGAAAGGCGGCGTTAATACTACCGACCAACTATGTGCTACGTAAAATGTGGCTCGAAATGCACGCCGGTGGCCGTTAGTTATATTTTTTTCTTTATTAAATTTGGCGACTATAAATGCACGAATTATTTTGTTGCTCACCGAAAATCCACCACTGGTATATAAAAAACGGTCACTTTTTATAAAGCATTTTGCATTTGCCCTAATGCAACCTCAAATTGATAGGTAGTCCTCTTCAAATATGAACTCTCATCTTAAATTAAGCTGGCAAAAGTTTACCATTAAAAGATGTTCAACCCGAACAATGTGCTTCTTTACAAAATCACTCAGAAGGATCTCAGCCTTTAGAGAAACGGGAAAAATTAGTAATCAAAGGCCGCTGTCAACTTTGTAGCTACAAAACCGATCGTAAAACTAGAAATACTTGTTCTAAGTGTAACAAATATTTTTGTGGGACCCACTTAGTCATAATTTGTTTAAATTGTGATGAGTCAAAAAATTTAATGCATCCAGAAATCTCAGATTCTGGTGATGAAATTTAATCTATACAATAGTCACTTAAAACAAGAATATACATATCATAAAAATAAGCTCTAATGAATAAAGCAATTTGCAAGATATATTTTTGTTGGCTTTTCAGCTTTTCAAAATCGTCGTTCGGAAAAGTGTAACTGAAAATACTAGTCAGTGTGAGATATGTATGTTATTTTCCCGAACTGTTACCTTTTAATTATTTGTATGTGATATTATGAAGTATGTATTTTATTTATTTTTGAATAAAAATAACCTGTGAATTAACTAAATTGATTTTTTTTTAATTTTAACTTATAGTTTTATTCAATTTACCAAAAATTAATAAATGTATATTTTGAGCGCTAAGGTTCTCTATAAATTTATTTTTAAGATATGGGTCGATTGGACCTATGGTTAGTAATCATTTAACATAAATTAGCGGGGATCCGCTCGAAACGCGATATTTTAAAACGCGATATGACGAAACGCGATATGGTACAAAACGCGATATTTCAAAACGCGATATGGTACAAAATGCGATATGGTACAAAACGCGATATTTCAAATCGCGATATTTCAAAACGCGATATGGTACAAAACGCGATATTTTAAAATTAAAATTTTAAAATAATAATAAAAATTAAAATAATAATAATATTATTTTAAAATATTAATAATTGATAATCTTCCTTCATTTAATAAAATTTTCCTTCACCAAAATGATGAAATTGAACGTGTACGATCAGAACTAGGAAATCGCGTTTTGTACCATATCGCGTTTTGGAATATCGCATTTTGAAATATCGCGTTTTGGAATATCGCGTGTTGAAATATCGCGTTTTGTCAAATCGCGTTTTAAAATATCGCGTTTCAAATGGGACCCAAATTAGCGTTAGTAATGCAGGGTGGTCTATTCAATGTGCACAGTGCACGCTACACTAAAAAGTTTATTGTTTCCTTCACCTGCTTGTCGAAAAGTGGTCAAGGTATACTGGTTGAATTCAATTTGTTCAGAAAGATGATTTGGCATTTTACTCCGAAGTGTCACTCCGAAAAAAATATTCGTGATGGTTTATCTGTGAACAAGAACATATTCTTAATTGTGTGTTATTGAAATTCCAATTCCAAGAACCAGAACATACCACGGTTTTGATGTTTCGTTGTTAAGTTCTGTGTGGGTTATTTGGTTTGTAGTTTTTTTGACAATTTAAAAATTTTTGAAACTTAAGAAAAATTAGGAAATTTACGAACTTCAAATGAAAGTCAAATTTGACTAAATTTCATTAAAATGTAAGCCCGAATATTTTAATGAAAGTTTTACTAAAAAAAAATTTAATAATTCGGATTTTTTAGTTTTAAACATTTTAATTAAAATAATATTAATATTAAAAGTCACTGACATGAAATTTATCCTTGTGACATTTTAATACAAGCGTATTGTTGAACGTTCAATTTAGCATTTAATCATTTCCTAATAATTGAAAAGCTCAGTTATCATCGGTTTAGTGATGATTTTCCATTGCGATCTATCGCGATAGATCATTGTGATAGATTATTGCCGATAGTCCTGGTCAATAAAAAAAACAATATTGGGGATATACATATTATGTTGTATTGCTGGCAATCATTTTCTAACTCTTTCAATTTAACAATTCTTTTCCGCTTCGTAAATTTGACACCGGTGTATTAATAATAGAACAACTACTTTGAAATAATTAAATAAAATGAAAATATTAATATTAATAATTCGTCGAATTGTTTATTCGCTTGGCTGGATAATGTCTACCAAAAGTTTTACGACATACACGATGAATGAAATGAACTGAAATTTAACTTTGATAATAAGTTTTCACAATTTAAAACCTTTGAACAATTGTTTGTCCATAATGTCAAGCTTTAAAGATAGCTACATATTTACAAATAATTGATACAAAACTTGTCAAATTTAAGAAATGACAGCTGTCAAACTTGTGACTCTTATTGAAAGACTCTCTTTGTAATTTTATCAGGATTAAGATACTTTGTATGTTAAGCATTTGTTGTAACTCTTCCATAGATTTCCAAGTTTCAAAAGCTGAAGTTCATACACACCAATAAATGTTGGATTCTTTCATGTTATAAATACTAAGATCGAAAACTTACAAATAATCCAATTTTAAAAGTTACCACACAACTACTGCTAAAAGAGCAAAGTTCTGTTTCGCATCTTAATGAATTATTAAAAATGTTAAAATAATAAAAAACTGTTCTTATTTATTAGGACCAACTAATTCTCGATCAACCACTGTTCTCTATTGAAACTTCCCTTCGCATCAGTCTTCCAAGATCTGATTTGATTGTTTCTAAGCATTCTAAAAAAAAATGCCTGATTAAACCTGCCATGCCGGAACTAACGTTCGCATGTCTAACGTCAAATTAGCTGAATTTCTTGACACATAGTGATCCGGATCCGATCAAAATTTATAGGTGAAGCAACAACAATATTTGATCCAACATTGCTCTTGGATCACAAATGGTGATCTAAAAATTAGGTCAGCTAAAAAATATAGGTGAAAAATATTTTTATAAAACGTGGTTGGTGCTTGGTAGTAGTGGAATCAAGAACAATATTAACTATCGAACTCATTTTACCTGTTCACACTAATATTGTATTCATCATATTCTTTGTAGAGGAAAGAAGGGAAAAAGAATATGATGAATACAATACGCGTATGAAAAGGTAGATTCAAAACGAAACGAAACAGGTAATTCTGAATAGAACCGAAAGACCGAATGTCAAAAGGTCGAATGTCGAGAGGCCGAATATGTCGAAAGGCCGAATGTCGAAAAGCTGAAAGAGCCGAAAGGCTGAATTTCGGAAAGCAAAATTTCAAAAAGCCGATTGTGTCGAAGGGCCGAATGTCGAAAGGCCGTTTGTGTAGAAATTGATTTTAATTTTTCATCTTTTTATGAATGAACATTTTCAAAATTTTTGGTTTTATGAAAACCAAAATTTATATTTTGGACGCGTCCGATTTCTGTGAGAAATAATTTTTCTGTGAAAAATTTGACATTAGTGAAATAATTTTCTCTTCCACATTTGAAATAAGTTCATTTGCTGTCCGAATACTGAAATAATGTTGACATAATAAATTTCACAGAAAATGCTTGGAGAATAATGCAATAACACTAAAATAGTGCCTAGATCATTTTTTTTAAATTTTAACCCTAATAAAGAAATCGACGGATCACCGGCATTCACCATAAAAATTAATGAAATTGAGGCAAGCGAAATGAAAATTTAACATTTTTAAACAAATAAAATTGTTAGTTGATCAACAATATTTGTTGTATATTAATAATCTAAAAACCATCATTTAACGATGTAATGGCAATGAATTCAAGAATTATGTACATTATAAGAAAAAATTAGGGCTTGCAGATAATACTATTGAGTATTGATACAATATTACACAAATTTTGATACAACACAAAAACGAATAAATTGCTCACAAAATGATTAAAAAGAACAGAATAAAGGCACGCATGATCACTTTTACGAACGATTATAAATTTATTGGTCGTACATTTAATTTCATCAATACAAAAACCTTTTTACTAAAATCAACATACTTTACTGGCGCAGAAACAAGAATTATTTCGGACATGTCAAAATTATTACACACCAGTGCTGTGATAATTTGGTTGCGTACAGCTCAACATTAATTTATCACAGAAAAATTATTTGTCACAGAAATCGGACGCGTCCTTTGATCAACATTTTTGGATAAAAATGTTTAATAATAAATCGCCTTAAATATTAAAATCTTCTTTCGTTTTTTTTTGTCATATAAAAATTCAGAAACAAAAAAATGCAGAGAAACAAAAATTCAGAAAACTAAAATCCAGAAACACAAGTGGCAAACGCTGTGTACATCTTTTTTGACCGTGCTGCCTGTTTCGGAAAATGCTCTGCACTTTTTCAACAATCGTGCTGCCTCTTTTGCCTCTTTCGGAAAACATGATCTATAGCTCATATCGCTTCTACTGATAATTCTACCACAAATGTTCAAAGTTATTTTGTGATTAGCTTAATTCGTTGGGTTAGATGGCATCGACAAATGTATTGGAGCGAATGGCGGTACCACAATTGTGTGTCGACCTTTTGACCCATTCGGCTTTTCGACATTCGGCCTTTCGAAACATTCGACTTTTCGATATTCAGCCTTTGGAGTTTTGGACACATTCGGCCATTCGACAATCGGCCTTTCAACATTCGGCCTTCCCACCCATTCAAAATCGAACAGAAAACTCACATTTAGTATTTGTTTATTTTACGTATTTTAGTGTCGTTTCATGAGACATGCTCTGATCTGGATCAGATCAGACGTCCTGAAAGGCGGCTATAATTTCAATCAACAACTTTTTAAAGCCTTCTCTTTTATATTTTTTAATAGTATATGAAATCCTTCCAATCCCTTGATGTATACGAGTGTCGGGCACACACACACGGCATTACCAAAAGGAATGGAAGCAAATTTAATGGGAATACATATTAGCAGAATTAACAAAGCGATAGAAATTATCTTCAATCATTAATGTCTTTATATGGAGCTTACATTTTTGTGAACTAAACATCAAGAGGAAAGCTCTACCACCCTTAGACCGTTCCACATACGTAAAATCTGAAGAAAAACAAAAAAAATGAGAAGAGATCTGCAACATTTGAGAAAAATCACTGTAACTTGTATATCGACGAGCCTGCTGCAAAAATGTAAAGAGTCGGGAGTTTGAAAGTTCGTTTTTTCCTGGGTAGAAGTAAAAACATTGTCCTCATATCATTCAGGCGTGATGGAATTAAGAAAGTCGAAAACTTATTTATTAGATCGAGGTGGTTTCCCAATACTTCACGCCCCAAACCATTGTAACACTTTTAAGTCATAAACAGACAGAAACAAATTCTCGTCTGCAGTAAGTTTGGTTTCGGCGCCTTTACCATATTGGGGCTTAATGCGAAGCTCAAATCGGGTTTAAGCTATTTGTGTCACTACCAACACCATCTAAACTGTTGGTGGAAATCGCACGTCCAATTTATTAGAATATTATCAGTTAAGAATGTTGATACAAGAACTATAGTTAAGGTTAGTTCGATTATGCATTAGAAGACACTTAAAGTTACTTCTATAAACATAAAAAAATTGTCTATAATGAGTTTTTCGACCCATTTATAGTAAGTGAAAGCATATATAGTATAGCAAATTGCCATTACATTAAAAAGTGTGTACAATGCAATATTATATTTACTTTCGATAGAACCTGCAAAATACAATATCATACAATTTCATATGAGTCACAAAATCTGTGTTAATTAAGCAAACAAAAAAAAATTACAAAACGACTAATCAAAAATTTCCACACGACTAACTTATAAACCAAAATCTTTTGTATACATACGCACGCAGTTATATTCGACATAAAATCCGACAAAATATTTGATTAATTGATTAGTTCAGCTATGGATATGGTATATGTAAGTATACCAAAAAACCAAAAAAAAAAAATTTTTTTTTTGTTGGCACCATTTCACTCCACAGCCAACAAATTATATACGTATTAATATACCAACATTCAATTAACGTCTTATGAAAAATAATTCATCTAAATCTACATTCGAGTACCTATACATTCTACACCCGGAAGGGTACTCATTGATTCATTAAAAAGAAAATCATTCAAATTTTTTTAATTTTAATTTATTTCTTTAATATAAAACCTAAAAGAAAAAGTTAATAAAATTCAGCGTCGTTACTCAAATTTACATAGTTAAAAGAAAGTAATTACAAGATTTTATAAAAATTAGATGAAAATTTGTTTGTTATAAACGATTTGGTCTAATGAATTTTGAGATTGTGTAATTTATGCTTCGATGCTTGAATCAAGTATATCAATTACATGAATTTGTGTAATTCATATGTATTATGTACATACATTTACTCCAAAAAATTAATTATGTATAGTAAAGGCGTGAAAGTAATTCCCCTGGTGGTTGCCCTGTACCATGATGTACCAACAACAGATTTACACACGCACAAAAATATTAATTAGTTATATCAATTTGAATGCAAAGCGCAATCCTGCAGCAATGTATTACAAAATAAAATTAAATTGTGATAAGATTAAGTAAAAAAAAAAATTAATAAAATTACAACGACAATACTGGGCGGATTTTTGTTGTTCTTAATCCGTATAATTACTTAAACATGTACAACGATTAAAGGCATTTAAGAATGAAATACATGCAGACATAATTTTTATCAGAATCAGTAGATCAATACGCGCAAATAAAAGGGATTTAATTGAAATTATTTCATATACAATTAATTGTCCTGTATCAATCATTTTAATAGCGCTTGATAAATAATAATCCTTTCGGTTTCGTTTAGTTCTCGTGTGGGTAGTACATACCTACTAGACATACATGTCCTTGTAATTGGTTTTAATTTGCAAAATGTTATGAGAAATACGACCATAATTCAGTGTATCTAAGATCTGATGCATATAATATTTTGTTTAAAGATTGGCAAACGATTGTTTCTTCTCAATATAAGTTTCAGCTCTAATAAATTGTGTTTACCTATACCTTGAACTTTGATTTAAAAATATTTAAAAATTCAACTTTCTTATAACAAATATTTTTGAATTAATTTTTTTATAAAATAATTTTGTGTTACTTAACAATCAAAACTCATTTCAATCACGATTTAAAATTTTGTTTATATAAATAATAATAATTTGGTATAATTATAATAATTACTTGATAATTATTCTAGCATTTATTTATTTTTTTTAATAGTGGAAAATCTTCCAACAGAGATATGTATATCGCAATAGGCAAGTTTTAGCTAATATTAGTTATAGCTAATTCCTCCATTTGACTACTCGGTTTAATTTTGAACAAGCAATTTGTGAACTTGTTCCTTCATAACCAATATGTTACTTTGAACATAGCTTGGAGGCTAAAACTGAGACTTATGAACCGTATTTATAACGTGTAGTGAATGTATGGTATATGTTGTCTGCCGAACGAAATGAAAACTCTGTTATAACTCTACTCAATTTTCGCTAAACTTGTATCTGCATGTACGAGTAGGACAAATTTAAAGGTAAATTCAAACATTTATCATATCGTCCCTCTAGTAATGAAACAGCGTATAAGAAAAATAGTAGTTTTAAAATAATTCGCATTTAAATGTTTATTAAAATTTTTTTTTAAAATAAAATCTTTTATTTCATAGAAAATTAAATTTTCTATAAAATAAAAGATTTTATTTCAAAAAGTTTTTTCAATAAACATTTAATTTCGAATTATTTTAAAACTGCTATTTTTCTTATACGCTGTTTCATTACTAAAGGGACGATATTGTGTGCAGATATTTTTTGGTAAAAATATGTAAAACAATACCATTGGCGTACTGCGATTTATTAAAAGGGATTTAGTGAATTTTTTCGAATTTAAGGGGTAACCAGCGAATCAGTAAGGGCCTTACAGAATTTGACGAAATAATTT
Source organism: Tipula helvola (assembly GCA_963556165.1). NCBI lineage: Eukaryota > Metazoa > Arthropoda > Insecta > Diptera > Tipulidae > Tipula > Tipula helvola. Next base: position 137,769,058 of record OY744482.1, on the reverse strand, counting down.
CCTTACATAATATTGGACACATCGACCACTAAATCCGTAACTAACAACTGACAAATACAGTATTAAAGTTGTAATGTGAATACCAAAATTTATTATTTCTAAGAAAAGTGAGATGGGAAAACTTTGACATATTCTGATATATCCTTCAGCTTGCTCGATAATTTTCGCTCTGTTATTCATAGGAAGAATTTTCGTTGGTTTTGTGATGTCCCTAAACGTCGTATTTTGTATGCATAGTTTGTTCGTTTTTTTTTTGCTATACAAGGGCATCGAGCACGATTAAGTTGTTATTGTTGGTGTTGACAGAACATAAAATTTGAAGGTTTGGAGTTTGCAATTTGAAATTTGAAATTTAAAATTTGAAGAGATTTAGAATTTGGAATTTGAAATTTAGAATTTGGAATGAAATTTAAAATTTGAAATTTATTTATTTTTATTTTATTTTTATTTATTTCATTACAAAAATTATAACTATATCACATATGTATATGTATGTACAATGTACATATACATAATTACGAAAAAAAAAATGAAATAAATTTAAAAATTGAATTATAGAATATGAAAATTTGGATTTTGGGATTTGAATTTTGAAACTTAAAATTTGGAATGTGGGATTTGAAATTTAAAATTTAAAATTTGGGATTTGAATTTTGAAACTTAAAATTTGGAATGTGGGATTAGAAATTTAAAATTTAAAATTTGGAATTTGGGATTTGGTATTTGGAAATTGGAATTTGAAGCTTGGAATTTGAAATTGGAAACTTGGAATTTGAGATTTGGAGTTTGAAGTTTGAAATGTGGAATTTGAGGTTTAAAATTTTTAATTTGGAATATGAAATTTTAGATTGTTTAAGTTCTTAGCAAAATGATCACCTTCTCGAAACCACAACAAATTCAATCAAAAAAATTTAAAATTAAAAGGCAAACTTTAAAATTTTTAATAAAATCTGTTTTATTAAAATTAATGAACGTTTTCGACCACTAAGTGGTCATCTTCAGATTTCATTTACAACTGCGACTAAAGGCATTAAAATGCCCGCGTAATTATTTTTGTATCTATTTGCGCTTTAATACATAAAAATAATACAGAGAGAAGAAATTCCTCCCCTGCCACTTAATGTGTATGTATGTGTATGTACAATTTAATACAGGGAAATTAATAAAAAAATAAAAAATAAATAAAAAAAATACAATACTGTCAAAAAGAAAATGTAAATAAAAGGAAAAAAAAATTAACAAGAAGCTAATGTCGATTAAAATTTGAAATAAAAAATTATATACTATTTGTTAAAGAAATTGCTAAGTTAAATAAATTAGAAGCAATCGGACTATCTTCGCTGTTCATCAACAACATTCCGCTTTCATCTAGGTCTGGCATTTATCAAATTACATGCACCAAATGCGATGGAAAATACATCGGGCAGACGGCCAGATCGTTCCACAAACGTTTCCAGGAACACACCCTCGCCGTAAGAAATAACGACGCCAACAAATCTAGTGTTGCGGCTCACATGATTAGTAATAGAGGCCACGAAGTAGATGTTAACAATTCCAAAATTATAAAATCGGTAAATGAAATTTGGAAACTCAATGCCTTCGAATCATTGGAGATGGAGAAGCACAAATCCGTGTTGATGAACAGCGAAGATAGTCCGATTGCTTCTAATTTATTTAACTTAGCAATTTCTTTAACAAATAGTATATAATTTTTTATTTCAAATTTTAATCGACATTAGCTTCTTGTTAATTTTTTTTTCCTTTTATTTACATTTTCTTTTTGACAGTATTGTATTTTTTTTATTTATTTTTTATTTTTTTATTAATTTCCCAGTATTAAATTGTACATACACATACATACACATTAAGTGGCAGGGGAGGAATTTCTTCTCTCTGTATTATTTTTATGTATTAAAGCGCAAATAGATACAAAAATAATTACGCGGGCATTTTAATGCCTTTAGTCGCAGTTGTAAATGAAATCTGAAGATGACCACTTAGTGGTCGAAAACGTTCATTAATTTTAATAAAACAGATTTTATTAAAAATTTTAAAGTTTGCCTTTTAATTTTAAATTTTTTTGATTGAATTTGTTGTGGTTTCGAGAAGGTGATCATTTTGCTAAGAACTTAAACAATTTAGCTATGGAAACCACGGCGGCTCCACACTACAAGAACTTATGAAATTTTAGATTTTAGAATTTGGGATTTGGAATTTGAAATTTTGGGTTTTAGGATTAGGGATTTGGAATTTAAAATTTAAAATGTGGGATTTGAAATTTGGAATTGAATTTGAAATTTAGAATTAGCAATTTGAAATTTGGGATTTGGAATTTGGAATTAGAAATTTGGGATTTAGTACTTATTTGGAATTTGTAATTTGTAATTTGAGGTTTGGAATTTGAAATTTGAAATTAAAATTTAAAATTTGGAATTTAAAACTTGGAATTTGAAATTTAAGATTTAAGACTTAACATTTGCAATTTGGAATATGAAAATTGAAATTTGGAATTTGAAATTTGGGATTTGTAATTTGAAATTTGAAGCTTGGAATTTGAAATTTAGAATTTGGAATAAAATTTAAAATTTGAAATTTAAAAATTGAAATATAGAATATGACATTTTGGATTTTGGGATTTGCATTTTGAAATTTAAAATTTGGAATGTGGGATTTGAAATGTAGAATTGGGAATTTGAAATTTGGAATTTGGTATTTGGAAATTGGAATTTGAAGCTTGGAATTTGGAATTTTAAATTTGAAATTTGGATTTGGAAACTTGAAATTTGAGTTTTGGAGTTTGAAGTTTGAAATGTGGAATTTGAGATTTAAAATTTTTAATTTGGAATATTAAATTTTGGATTTTAGAATTTGGGATCTGGAATTTGAAATTTAAAATTTGAAATGTGTGATTTGAAATGTGCGATTTGAAATTTGGAATTGAATTTGAAATTTAGAATTTGTAATTTGAAATTTAGAATTTGAAATTTGGGATTTGGTATTTTAAATTTGGAGCTTAGAATTTGAAATTTGGAATTTGAGATTTAAAATTTAGAATTTATTTTTTAATCGTACAAGGTGAAGAGTTTTTGGATTCAAATAGTCTGTTCATAACATTGTTGGTTGGGGCAAGGTTAATGAAGTGTCAGATTTTTTAATCAAACTGATTCTGAATTTAAATTTATATATCTTCTTCTAGCTGGAATTTTGTTTAGCAGATTGTGCATTTAAAATTAAAATAAAGTTTATTAGCAAAATCATATATTTGTGCTAATTGTTTGTCATATGTGGTACTAATAAGAATATACTGATGTGGATACTCAAGTTATTGAATTTAATTTAATATGGACAACTTAAAGATGTATCATTTAATGAGTTCCAGATGTAATTTAAAGTATTTCACAGTGGGATTTTAAGTAGAATAGTCATAAGCAATTATTTATTTTAATTTTTTTTAGAGGTAATTTCTAGAGTCAATAGCTTTAGATTTGGAAATGAAATTGATTTGGAATTATGGGGTTTCATATTTTTTAGTTACTGATTTTAGAATTTTAATTTAAAATATTAAAAATAAAGATATTTAGAATGTAATATTCATAATTTAGAATTAAAATTTTGTATGCATCTCTAATTTCAGGTTATTTAGTTAGTGATTAATTTGTTGTCCTTTTAGTTTACATGCCGAATTGAATTTAATTTATTTAAGGGTATTAAGGACTGGTTATAAAGAATTAATGGTGAAGTAAATTGGGTTTTCGATTTCACTAAATTTAATGAAATTAAATTAATTTTTGTTACAATTAATTTGAATTAAATTTAGTGAAATGAAGATTTCGATGTAATCGAAGCATTAGAAGCATTCTGTAAGGTTTTTGTGTGATGCCCCAACACATGTAAAATCATCTTTAAAAGTCTTTACTTTTTGGTTTAAGATTTATTTAAGGTACAATCGTTCTTAAAAGCCTTTAATCTCGATCGACTTCTGCTCGACTAAAAAATAGCGGCGAAAAATTATCAAATGGTCAAATGATGATTGTAGCAGCGGGCGCAGGACATCACCATGTTTCATTTTCAAAAATTCTAATAAAGTTTCTCGTCTCAAAATTCTGTAAATGTGAATAGAAAGTGTTGCTAATTTCGTTAATTTTAAAAATGTTTGAGCTTAGTAACGTTTATTTTACCATTCTATGGCATTACGAATTTAAAATAATTTACATAGTATTTTGGTATCATAATTTTCAAGTTTAGTACGAGTAAAGTTTTCAATATCTGGCAATTTGTGATATTCGCATTGACTTCGTGAATATTTTTCCAAGCTGTAGAAATTAGATTATGTGTTCTGTTTTAATTGGAATTTCTTGAATCCTCCTTATAGATAAAGGCTTATAAATTTTCCAAACCATTAGCATTTAAATTCAATAACTCCCGATAGTCCCGATTACTGAACAGAGTAAAGTCGGTATTCACCTTAATTGTCCAAAATAAATATTTCTAGCTATTATAACGAAAAGCATTGAAAAACCAACTAACTTCCTTAGTCGTATAAGCCTTCTCACCCCAAATACATCAGCTTAATTTTAATGTTCCTATACTAAAGTAAGTGTTTAGTCTGCTTAAGATTGGGAAACCCTGATACTTTGTGATTTATAGAGATTGAAAATCATTTGGTTTCCATTCGACTTATAGTGTTGTGTCATCTACCTTTAATAAAAATCTTAATACTTTTTGGGCCGAACTTTTAAGCGAGAGACAATATTGTAAGTGTAATTTACAAAAGCACACATACTCGTTTATGATGATTATAACGACTTGGTTTATAACTAAAGTAAAAGCAGATCTAATCTAAGAATAATGAATTAATAATTTGAACAAAAGTACGTTTATCAATCAGCACACCCAGATGAAAGTTGATTTAATTATGTAAAAAATGTAATATATATCATATTAATTCCGATACCAATTCACGATTAGCTGATTATAGTTTCTCTTCACAACATTTCAATTACCATAAACTCATAAAGACATGAAAATGGAAGTACTAAAGTCACGGAATAAGTTTATTATTTGTATATTTTCATAGTCATCGGCGAATCCAAAAAAAAATAACCAAAATGACTTACATAACATGTAAGATGTTTTATTTCAATTTGTGTATTACATAAATTCTAAATTAAATACTCATGTATAACTTTCAAATAACAAATTTCAATCTTGATACTGCTGCGTGGCTATATTACAACAATTTTAATAATTAGATCACATAATTATTTTGTTATATCTATATGTACGTTAGTACATGAGTATACACCCAAAAAGTGTTAAAACAATAATAATAATAATTAGATATAATAATATTAAACAATATAGTATGGAATGAACGTGAGAACAATTCTATTGATCGATCTCTTGGTACTTTAGTATACGAGTACATAACATTTTTTTAACCTAACCTCAATAAATCTAACTATAATTTTCACCTTCTATTTTATATTTTTATTACTCTACTACCATATATTCTTATTAAAGTGAAATCACACTTAATTCAATTTATAATAATAATCATATTATTATGTTGTTGTTGTTCTAATAATACAAGTTGTAATTACAACTTTAGTTTTTAGTTTTATACATAATGTTTAAAACTCGTATGAGAATTAAAATTGATCTTGCATGAATATACATATGTACGATCGATCGATCGATCATTTTGTAAATATGTGTTGTGAAATTTATAAATACATATGTATTAAGTAGAAGGAGTATGTGGAACGTTACGTACATATAAAATCAAAGGTCAAGTTTTTGTGTTGCAATTTTGTTATCTTATCTAAATATCGATGTTTATGATTTTTTTTTTAAGTAACATTAGATATTTAGATCTAATAACACGATAAACAGTGACAATAATACCATGTTGAGTTGTCCGTATGAGTAGTATTTCAATCCACCAAACAACTTAATCGAACCTTTCTCGACCTTCAAAATAGGGGTTTGTTTCATCGATTACTTCGAAAATTGATTTAAATCGCTTTCATAGGAGAAGGAGAGTAAGAGTGTTGAGATATCTTCGCAGCGAATTTTCAGCAGAGGATTGAGTTTAAGTATGTATACCATATAGTCTAGTAAAATTCAACTTTCCGTATTTTCATACGTAATATACTATTATACATATTTTGAAAATATGAAAAGGAACCAATTTCTATAATTGGAGTTTTAATTTTAAATTAAATTGTGAGTTTTTCAAAGTAATTTAGAAAATTTCGAATGCCGAATTAATAAAATTTTGTTACAAATAGGTTTGTACAAAATTTGAAAAGAAAAAAATACCAACTGACCGCAATTATACGAATTCAAATTTGAATAAACCTGGAAATCTGGAAGAAAGCAAATCTTGTGAAATTTTTAAAATTTACGATATTCCAAATTTAGTTGCCAGTCCTAAGGTTGTAGATTTCATCGCTGAATAAAATACATTGTTCTGCTTCTATATTATGTAAGCGTCGCAGTAAAACAGCTTATTTTGGTAAAACACTTAATTTTTTTTTGTTTATTACTTGACAATTGAATTTTAGAGTTCCATTCTTGGAATCACTTTTAATTACTATGATAAGATGTCTAGAATTGAATTTTTATTGACATTCTTATCGGATATTACCTGAATTACACTTATTAATTATTTTATTAATTTCAATACCAGTAATTTTGTTCAAAATATTCTTTTAATGACCCAATTGCCTAAATATAATTTGATAAGGCTATTCCTGAATATTTTAGTCACATTTTTTTTCAATTATTCGATTGTAATTTCTAAGGAGATTCATTCATTATTGGATATACGATTAGACAAATAAATGTTGAAATTATTATATTTACAAATTTAGTAAATTTTAAAGCAAATTACTTAATATTTTATTTGGGTTGGGTACAGTTGCCCGTATGACAAAATAACGTTTACAAAATCCCGTATAATACCGTATTACAAAATCCCGTATTTCAAAATCCCGTATTCCAAAATCCCGTATCCCAAAATCCCGTATGCCAAAATCCCGTATTTTATCATGATAGGTTTGGTTAAAAATCGCGCGATTTTTAATCTAACCTAAGCCGATGTATCATAATAGAATACGAGATATGTGGTCGTGTATGTGTGTGTGTGTGTTTGTGTGTGTATTTGTGTATGGGTCATAAAAAGCCAAAAATTACGAGGGTCAGGAACTTGGAACAGAAAAAAACAGAAAGTTTACTCCAATAAAAAATAAAATCGATTTTTTTAAAAGAACTAGCTGGAGTACTTATTTTAGCAAAGTAATAAACTCCAAATTTTTCACCTGTACCTATTAAAGCAAATACAATTAAATAATTGTAGTTTCAAAGTATAAAGAAATCGAACTCCTTGATGTAAATAAACGATGACAACATTTTAGTAATAAAATATATTTAAATAAATAAGATTAAATACTGGTACTTAATTCAAGAAAAGCTTCTGGACAATGTTTCGTGTTTTACCATCTTTGACATAGATAAATAGTTTTTTTGGATTGCCGACTTGGGAGCAAACCACATATAATTAACTATGAGAGAAGCATTCAGACTCTAAATTTATTCCAGCTGTCTTCAGAGATTATCATTGCACCTTATTGATGGTGATATCAATCGCAATTCGAACAGGATGTAGTCGTTTGAACTTAATTGGAGTGTTCGAGGGCATCTAGATCCAGGGGCCCGATCTTTCGAAAATACCACGAAAATCTGCTCATATGTATGTAAACCCAGGGGCTGGACCTCTTCGAAAATACCACGAAAACCTGGTCATTTTGGTATAAACCCCTTATGCAACAACTCAATTTGATTAGATGATCCGTGGGGAAACGTATAAAACACATACATACATACAGATTTTCATTTTTATTAATATAGATACATACTTAGATCACGAATAATTTAATTTTAAATTAAATAATATTAAATATTTTTAAAACTATTTATTAAAAAAAATTACAAAAAATTACTTAAAACCAAAAATTGTTTTTTAATTTGAATAATGCCGTAATCTCGTAAAAAATTCATATTACGGGATTTTGAAATACGGGATTATGAAATACGGGATTTTGTAATACGGTTTTTTTGTGATCTACGGGATTTTGTTCATTCGGGATTTTGTAATACGGGCATTTTAGTACCGATCCCATTTTATTTCAAAACTTACAGCTCGAGCTGAACTCTTGGAAAAAACGAATGTCAAAAATTCTTAAACTGAAAATGTTGTGTGCCTCAGGGTTGATTTTTTTGCCTAAATTTTTGAATACACTTTGCAAATCCTTTGAAAAGTATTTCATTAGTGGGTCGCAACAGTGTTACTTTAACGTATCACTTAACACGATACATAAACGGTTCACCAAAAACGATACTTTAATGTGTCACTAAAAGTGAATTGTTTGCAAACTACCAATACATTAACAATACTTCGCTAAAAAGCCTTTATTGTTATGCTATAGCAAAACCATAAATGGTTCATTTTTGAGTCGTAAAAATGATTCGTTTACGAACGATTACATTCTTTGTTTATGATTCGTAAATAGTTTACCTTGTTTAGAGGACTGTACCTGCGAACGTAAGCGCCTTAAGCAGACAATAGTGAAGTATGTGCTCATATAATAAAAACATTAAATTTTATCTTGTATTTATCAGTTAAAGCGTGGTAAATATGTATGAAGTGAAATTATTAGTGAGTTTAATATTAAATTTCTGCAATTGTCTGCAATGCTATGAATACAAAAATCGTATTTTAAAGTACATATTGGATTAATTAGATTTTTCAGTCATTACAATTTTACAGTTACTATTGTTCTTTATTTTTAAGTTCTATAATTTGTGGTAAATATAAAATTAAGTTTTCAGAAAGATATTCTTTGTGAATAATAGTTCTAGTTTTTGTTACATTAAAAAAGGGACAAATCATTTGCGTGTACGCGGACATCACAGTACACTTATATAAGGTAATTTATGTTGCGCAGGATGTCAAAAAATTACAACAACAACAATGGCGGAGATTGTGACTGAAATGTGTATGAACAATTTAAATAATGATACATAGCCGTCTTCCAATGGGCAAAATTTGCTACTTCGAAGTACTTGCGAGTTTGCGAGTAGATACCCAATGGAACGAGAAATTGAGTAACACAAGTAAAACACAGCCTTCTGTTTAGTTGTTGTTTTTTGTCTTTTGTAAAGTAGACTCAAAATATGACAAAAAACATATGGACATGTAATAAAAGGAAAGCGTTGATATTTACCGCATTGATGTTTAAACACATTTTTCTTAAAAATGTATCATCAGTCATCACCAATAAAATAATTTTGTATTAATTTTGACATTTTACATCATCAAAAAATAAAAAAACTCGAACGTAATAAAAAACTCTCGAAAAATATCGAAAAAGGTCTAAAAGCCATCTATTAGAATTTTCGCAACTAAAATCCACTAGCGTAAATTTTATGCGTAACTACTTCTGTTTTCTACACCATCGTATGAGCATGGGTAGTTGTGAGTAGATACAAGTACTTGCGAGTAGTTTGCTTTCGCCAATGGAAGACGCTTATTGTTAATTATTTTGAATTAAAGTCAGTAAAATTTTTCACACAATTTTAATTATATTCACTGAACACTCAAAATTATTACGCAAAACTAACAAACACGATTTGTTTGGTCACAATGTCCGCCATATTAAAATATTTTTGACATAGATGCGCAAGAAAGAACGAAAATGAAACATCGGAGTATATTAACCTTTATTATGTGTACTGTGCGCAGGCATATCACTTCTGTGCTTTAAACTTTCAATACATACGTTTAATGTAACTGTTTTTAATTATTTTTTAACTGGTTTCGGTTAAAATCAAATTCACTGAAACACGCATTGAAAGCAACTAGGACATTGAACGGATGGTGCAATTAAAATTATTACCATACAATGGAGCACGTAAAAAAACATCTGAAAGCTCTGTGAGGAGCGTAGATGAGAAACACATATATAGGCGCATAAATTATAAGTTGATTTTAAGCGCTCTCAATTCTATCCGAACGCGTTTGATAAAAAGGCATCCAAATAACCGAAGCTTACTCCAAATAAATCCAACATAAGTTTGTAATAAAGGATTTTTAACGTAAAAGAGTCATGAAATTTACCACCATGATGTTAAACACCTCAATCTCTCATCACTCCTTAATAAAAGCGATGAACTCTTTGCAGATACTTGGTACACTACCAACAGGGATATAAACTCCAACAACAAACAACCAGAACAAACCGCATTCAAGCTTGACAATAATTGAATCGGTACCTTACCGGTACCCCTTTAAAAACTGATATCAAAATTGCCACGTCGAAATACTGAGAGCGTGAAGGAAATTATTTTTAAGAACTTAGGCAGGCATTTATAACCAGGTGTCTATAGCTTGAGACTTTGAAAGCATTCTACTATTATTGTGATAATAAATATGTAGACTATTATGACAGGAGTATTGATGGAAGCAGAAACATCCAATATTTTGCCCCCATTATATGTTGCCCGAATTACTCAGAAATTTTATTCCACATCTCTTTCATTTAAAAAAAAAAAAATTAAATTTAGCGAAATATTTTAGAATTCATAAAAAAAATGTGAAGTTTATACCAAAAATATGCTTTAGTGAAATTAGAAATATTTTACTCAAGGATTTTTTTGGTATAAACTTCACACTTTTTTTAGATTTTAAAATATTTCGCTCAACAAATTATTTTAACAAATTAAAAAAATCTTCTTTGGAAAACGTTACCATTCCTATTTGAACAGTTAATAGTTTGACTCTAGGTAAATAACAAGAAAACTAAAAAATCCCGGAATACAATAAGAACAAACTACGCTAACAGATGCGACTAAATTAAACTAGTAGCTTTAGGTTTAGTGCATTAAGTGGATTAGGTTTTATTTCCAATCATTGCTGTACGTCATACCGATGTTTAATATGTGAGTGTTCGCGGTGAATAACAAGAAATCTTTAAAATCCTAGAGTTTGTTGTAAAATGCGACAAAGCTAAATTAGCAGCTGTACATATGTTTAGTGGATCAAACGGGCCAAGTGCCATTTCGAAATGGAGGGGATGAATATCAATTTTTATTTTTTGTTTACTGTACGTCGTACGGATTTTTAACATGTGAGTAGTTTTGCATTCGCATTGAATAACAAGAAATCTTAAAAATCCTAGAGTTTGTTGTAAGATGCGACTAAGTTAAATTAGTAGCTGTATGTTTAGTGTATCAAATGGGTCATATGCCATTTCGAAACGGAGTAGAAGGTCTCTTGCAAATAAGTAGAATGAGTAGAAGGTCTCTTACAAAAAATTTTGAAAGTTTACAAATCGATAAATTCCGCTAGGAACAAAGACGTAGTTCTCTATTATACCAAATAGTAATTAATTATTATTAATTAATAATTATTAATGAATTACTATTAATTATTAAACCAGACGTTTCGTTTCTCTTGTAAATGAAAGAGGAACCCATAATGGGCTCTCCGTCGTGAGTGAAATGGATCCCATTGGCTGGGGCGCTCCATATGAATAGTTGTATGAAATAGGATCCCTTTAAACGGCCTCTCGTGTATGAATGATTGCGTGAAGCCTAGAGAACGAACCGTTCCGGAGAGTATACGGAAAGAGGAGATATTCGTATTATTCGGTATAATAGAGACACACGTCCTTGTTCCATTCGAAATATTGCAACAAGATAATTGGAAATTAGTGTTAGAAGTTATTTGAGGGTTATTTTATATGAATGAATAAATGCTATTGGGTTGCAAGACAAACCCCATAATTCGGCAACTTGCACCATACTGATCATCGTGAAACTGGCACATTAATTAGCCCCATGTATGCCCATTGTAAAAGTTTAAATGATAATATATTTATTTTAATTAAATATAATAAAACCATGGCTGTGATAACTTGTTCACAAAAGAGCATTGGTGGCATAATATTTTTAAGATTTCTTGTTATTCACTGCGAATGCAAAACTACTCAAAAATTAAAAATCGGTATGAAGTACAGTAACAATAAATGATATTCATCCCCTCCGTTTAGAAATGGCACATAGCCCATTTGATACTCTAAACATACAGCTACTAATTTAACTTAGTCGCATCGTACAACAAACTCTAGTGCTCTTAAATAAAAGCCTACGGCCATATAAGTAATATTTTCTCCTTTTTTTCTTTTAAGAAATGCGTCTTGTCTCATATTACGAATTAAAAGCATTAATTTTATATTATTTTTACATATAAATATTTGTCATTTAGTTAAGTATTTAGTAGAACGGAATGGACTAGTCAAATATTTAATTCTCCTGTTACAATTTTTACGTTTACATTGATTTGATTTTATGAGACAAATCACAATTTCATAAAAGAACAAAAATAGGAAATGTTACTTAACTGGCTGTTGGCTCTTTATTTGTTCCACCAGGGCATATGGCTTTTAAGATTTATGGTTATTTACTGAGAATGCAAAACTACCCAAACAAATTGGAATTAGTAATACATATTTCACTCAAAATTAAAATAAGAAGTAGTATTAACAGTGTATTCACTAATACATGTTTATATTTTGTTATTTGCTATAAAGTACTTCACTACAGTAGGACACAAGTTAAATTTAACAAAAAAAAATTTAATTTTGAGGTTTACGTGAAAAGTTTCGTTAAATTATTATTGCAAATTAGGTCGAAATTTTTATAAATGGCTAATATAATTTTTGTAGGTTATATAATTACAAAATGCTACGGGGAAAACAACTAACCATGGCAGAGCGCGGCAAAATCGATGCTTTTTATGAAAGTGGCTTGACATTACGTGAAATTGCTGGCAGAATATGTAGAAGTAAAACCCTTGTGCATAATTATGTAACATTTCGAGACAAATATGGCATTAAAAAGCGTTGTTGTAGTAAATCAACGATAACTGGTCATGATAAACGAGAGATTAAATAAAATTGCAATAAATGATTCAATGTCTCCTGCACAGATAGGGCAGTATCTTCAACTTCCAATTAAAAAAAGGTGTATTCGGCAAATTTTGCAAGAAACGGAACATCTGAAATACATGAAACGAGATGCTCGTTCGCGACTTTTACCAAGGCAAAATTGGATATTCCAGCAAGATAATACTGCAATACAATCAGCTCGACATACAAAATCATTTTTAGAAGAATGTGGTATTGATGTTTTACAGTGAGTGATCTGCGATTAGTCCAGATCTTATTTCTATGGAAAACGTTTGAGCATTACTTGCTAATCGCGTTTACCATAACGGCCGCCAATTTGAAACGGTTACCCAACTACGTAAATCCATTGTCACAAAATGAAAAAATATTGATCAAAGTTTGTAGCAAAACCATATCAACTCGATGCCTCGTCGTCTCCAACAAGTATTTATAAAAGCAGGAGGTAATACTGGTTATTAGGTTAACAATAAGGTGCGGATATAATACAAATGAGCAAAATGTCCTTATAAATATTGCCTTCAGAAATTTTGTATTTTATTATTTAAAGGCGGTAGTTCACTCGAAATCCAAAATGTGGCATAATTACTTGAAGTTCCTTTATTATGTATGTAAGGCTTTAGTTACAGAGTGTTGATCAGACTATGTAGTTGCCTTATTTGGGTGTGGCAACTGTCATGAATGGATGCGGACGAAAGAATATAAGAAACAGCAGAATAACATGCGGTTGAATGTATCCCAGATCAATCCGAAACACAAAAATAATATTTAGAAATGGTTTAGGAAACATTTGATAAGCAGCAGGACGGCTGAGAAAAATTTCTCAAAAAAATAAACGGTTCTTATACATACTTTATGTAGAACAGTTAGGTGGACTAAATTTTATTAAATCTTTGAGTTAATTTACATTCAAACTGAATTAAAATTAATTAAAAACCCTAATATTACTCAAAAAACTTAAAAACATAAACTACAACATACATGCAGATTTAGTCATGTCATAAAACATAACACCAATAAATATCAATTTTACATGTAATAAGCATTAAGCGGCATAATGTAAGAGCACGAGAGTAGAAGGTATAGTCAGATGAATCTAAATTAGTTTTAGTGATAAGAAGTTACATATAGTCCAGAAGATATGTAATCATATATTCAAACCGAATAAGCTAAGGAATTTTTGGAAATTCGGTAATCTAAAGGTTCAATTAAAACTCCGATTCAAAATTGAGCTGAATAATAGTCAAATTCAAACCAAACAAAATAACTCAAAAAATTAATCTTCGAGAATTTAGAATCAATATTTGCCTATAAGGAAAAGTGTGTGAAAGTTATACTGTTATATCTTTTGTATAACTCAAACCATAGATTTCTTATCTTCATATCAGAATGTATCTTGTTCCTTCAAATGTTTTGGCCACGAGCTAAATTTTTGTGAGATATCGAAATAGAAAATTTGCCTTTCATTAAAGATATTCTAACGAAATTAAGTGTTAATTTTACAATATGTATACGACAATAAAATATTGTCGGTAATCTTGTAATCCGATATCACCCTTTTGTTTTGTAACTTCACACATTGTGAAGAGAATACGATATAATGAGACGACTGGCATGCCAAGAGTTAGTCTGGATTAAAACAGGTGAAAATTATTAAATCACCAAAATCTTACGATAATTCGGTTTCTTAATAATTTCTTAAACCTAACTATCGACAAATTACAAGATTAAAAATCATTTTTACTTGAATCGCTATATGTATACAACGCAACGATCTATCAAGCAACCCGCCTTACAATTAAATAACTTAATTAGATGGTATAACACCTCCCAATACCTCCTGAATATGTAACTACATCTCGTGGTACAAATTATAAATATCCGAAAACGGGTAATTAAGGAAGTAAATTACTAACGCTTACAATTTTAATTTATTTTACATTTTCTTATCGATTTGATACACGTCGTCATAACATAGAGGTATGTGTATGTATGTATGGTATCTATACAACTCAAAAACCCGCATGTAAATACAAAATTACATTTTGGTTATCTGATTAATCACTTTTTGATAGACAATAATAGTGTTTCTTGTGTTACAAGACAAAATATTTTTTTATACAGCTAACTAATACACATTTGCTTTGTTTATTGGAATCTATCCAAAAAAACGTTATTATTATTATTTATAATCATTATAAATAATACGATACATATGTATTTAAGAATAACCAAAACATTTATTATTCTTAAGTCATTCAACTTTTAAAAGAAACGATTTTTGTCAGTCGGATCGGATCATCCAACATATGTAGTTGAAAGGTCGCATTTTGCATTTACGCATTTAGGTATCCTAACTAGTTTCTTGATACAATGTACTTGTCTTGATACAATTGTACTAAAATAAAATGCCAACCATAATTTTACTAAATTTTTCCTCGTCTACTTTCTTAAATTACAACAAAACACTAACCAAACTAGATTTTAAAAAAAGTATGTTCTGCCACTTAACTCGAAAATGAAAAAAAAAAAACGTTATTTCCCATCTAAAATAAATTGACGTTTAGTTAATCTCGTTGTTACACTTTACTCTCGTATAATTGGTATCTCGATATGTAGGACTTGTCATATGTGGTGGTCATAAACAAACAACTTTCAATGAACACAAAATCGATAAAATAAATTACAAAACACGAAAAAAAAAACAAATTAAATTGGAATGATGAAATATAGTCGTTGTAGTCGGATTTTAAAGTTTCCAGGTGAATGAGCTTCGGCTAATTAGAAAAAAAAATTTAGCCAATTTATCCGAATTTCTATATAGGCTAATTGAGACCGCTATCTTTGATGAATTATGACAAATTACAGCCCATATATTATTATTCTTAACTACCAGCAACAACAAAATCACAACAAAATATTTAATTGACATTTTACAATGCAAATTTATGTGTACATTTTATTTAAAGACCAAAACTAAAGTAAAAAAAAAAAAAAATCATTTCGTAATCGCGATTGTATTCGTTATTTTCTTAAAATATTTCAGGTGATTTCAATTTACCTTGATCGAAAGAAATAAAAATGTATATACAAAAAAAAAGCAAAACCAAAACAAAGGGAAGAAGAAATATTTACCATTTAAATAATTCGCAAATCGCAAAATACTACGGTAAAAAAAAAAATAACAGCAAAAAAACCAAAGAATAAAATGTAAATCTTCAATTACATAAAAAATGGCAACAAAAAAAAAAAAAATTGAATAGAAAATAAAATTAAAATTATTTAATAATTGTGAAATTGTGATGAATTTTGTTGCGATTTGATACATAACTGTGTGTGTGTGTGTTAACTGTGGCAGGGTTCATTTGGTTTTTTTTTTTTTTTTGCTGAAGCAGAATTTAGGTTAACACAATCTTTCAATCTTAATTTTATTATACGATGTGCAACTCAATAACTCAAATTAAGCTTAAATTTTGTATCAAAATTAAATTCAAATTGTGGACGGTGAATTTGCATTTTTTTGGGATATACATTTTATTGAGACTTGGCCATTGAAAGTTCTTTTATTCTACGTCACATATGGTTTATAAACGTGAATTGAGAAACACGAATATGACAGAATAACGCATTTTAATTGTTAAAACCTGTAACTGAAAATATAACCAACTATCAAAGAATTCGGTCGAACCGGGTCGAACACACCGGGTGAGTGACAGAGTTCGTGACAAACTGGAAGACTTGTGGTGGCAACAAGACGGTGCCATCAGCGGGAGAAAGATTGCAGCTATAGGACCGACAGCGTCATCTTTCATTTCGGCAACAAAAAGTGGCCACCCATATCGTGGGATATTACTTCGTTGGTCGTTCTCTTTCTTTGGGGTTATTTGAAACAAAACGTGTCAATATTGAGACTTTATATTGAAATAAAAATATCAAATTTAAATTGTAACCTCCAATTGAATCACCCTTTGAATCACCAATTGAATCACCCTGCATATCGGTGGTTTAGTAAAAACCACACCAAAATGCAAAATCGTTTCATTTGGTTTCAGTATAATGTAACAAAGGACATCATCCCTTTTGGTCCAAATGTGAGAGAGCCGGCCAAAAAAAATTGTGCTATATTCTGTTAGAACTTGTGCTCCTAATAGTCTAAGAGCTGGTAGACAATTTTGAGTAGGTATTTGAGGCAGCATGAAAATTTATGTGACGCTTCTTTAGCAATGTCTAAACTCAAAATCAAACACCTGGCTGAAGAGTAGCGAGGCATTGTCAACCTTTGATTTTTTTAAGTTGCGAAATTTTTTTTGCAAAAAATGTATTTGAGACATTCTGAAATTTTAATACCTTTTAGTTTAGTATTTAATAAAATATAAAATAAAAAAGCCAGATCATTTAGTCGGGTCCAAAATGTTGCCAGGCGGCTTCAACCTTGAATTTCATAGACTTCTAAAAATTATATTTGAGGCAAGCTAAGACTTAGACAGATAATCATACCTAAAAAAACCTAACTTCAAAGAGACAGGTCATTTTGGTGGGGATCTCTACCTGCCAGGTGGTCGGGAATGTACTGAGTTCTTATGAGCTTTTGTCGTAATTCTACTTTGCAGTTTTCTGTTTCGCTTATTCTATTACATCTAGTTATCATCAACACTACTTTCTTGAATCTTATTACCTGTTTCAACAGTTTTTTTTTTCAATATATAAGCAGAAAAATTCATTATTTTTACCTTTGAAATAGACTTTTCGAACCTACATATCGAAGATTCATTACATTCAGAAATAAGCATTTCACGTAATTTTCAATATTTATCAAAAAATCTTGTTCTGCATTTAAAGCTGCTTTTCCACTTGAAATATTGAAAAGTCGTTGCTGGTCGATGGTAGTATCGAATGGATTCATAAATTTGGAAAATTCATTGACAAATAATTGAATTTGTTTAGTGTCTTTGTTTAAATTATATTTTTCCAAATCAACTGTAACATGTTGCCGTTTCCGTATACAAGTAGCCTCATATGTATATGATACAACAGTTGATCGAATCTCGTGACTCTTACAACAGCGCTGCCGAGCAGAAATGGAGTTAATAAAATGTACTGTACCGGTTAATCTTCTTTCAGCATCTGCATTGATTGTCTGTTCCAGAGTCAGAGCAATTGGCTATCTACAGAATGACTTGTCCGTTCTTTGGATTCCAAAATAACTTCTTTCCATGGATTCTTGTAATCGTGCATCGTGGATGAGTTTGTTCTAGTTTAATTAAAATATCGTGATATTTAACCAACCAACGTGAATAATTTGGCTGATTAAAGACAAAGAAAAGATTGGCCATTTTTAGTTAAATAAATTTAAATATGATACATCAATATCGCCTGTCCGTATACTGCGGCTTAACTTCTGACAATAATTGACGAGATTTATGTACGGCACATAAAATTGACTTTTTACCATAAGATCCATTCAAACGGGCTTCTTTATGTTGAAGATATGAAGATATGAGGTTTGAGGCTTCACTATTTTGTAATAAAGCACCATAAGATAATTTTTGATCATTAAACTCCATCAGCTCTGTACGTAAATTTTCTATAATCGTTATTTTTTTCATTTTTGAAGAAAAATTGAAAATGCAAAATTTCTAATCCAACTGCCATCAGTGGGTGAAATCGTTTACATCTATTAAAGTGCTTGCCAGCAATATTCATTGGTCCACAGCTTTGAAATATGCAAGGATAATATGAAAATATCCAAAATGAATAAATATGTTATCAAATAATAGCTGCTCACTAGCTTGGATTTGCATCGCAACTTTAGCAATAGCTTAATCGTAAGTAACTTCAATATGAGACTGCAGTACTTCTTCAGCGATTTTTTTAACTTTCTCTCAGTGTTTCGATAACAACATCTTTAGAAGTAGTGTTGATGATAACTAGATGTAATAGAATAAGCAAAACAGAAAAGTGCAAAGTAGAATTATGTCAGCAGCTCTTAAGATCTCAGTACATTTCCGACCACCTGGCAGGTAGAAACTCCCACCAAAATGACCTGTCTTTTGGAAGTTATGTTTTTTTAGGTATATTTATCTGTCTAAGTCTTAGCTTGCCTCAAATATATTTTTAGAAGTCTATGAAATTCAAGGTTGAAGCCGCCTGGCAACATTTTGGACCCGACTAAATGACCTGGCTGTTTTATTTTATATTTTATTAAATACTAAACTAAAAGGTATTAAAATTTAGAATACCTCAAATACATTTTTTGCAAAAAAAATTTCGCAACTTAAAAAAATCAAAGGTTGACAATGCCCCGCTACCCTTCAGCCAGGTGTTTGATTTTGTGTTTAGACATTGCTAAACAAGCGTCACACAAATTTTCATGATGCCTCAAATACCTACTCAAAATTTTCTACAAGCTCTCCATCTATAAGCATTTGTTATTACGGCACCAAAACTGTGGGACAATTGTACTTGGTTTTATAAGGTATGTACACGGCAACGTTGCATTCGATACTACGTATATTATTTTGATGTTGTTGTTGTTGCAAAAAAGAACCTTTATTATGTAAAAAACAAATTGTCCCACAGCTTTGGTGCCATAATAACAAATGCTTAGGAGGTCAAGTTAGAGAACAGAATATAGCACAATTTTTTTTGGCAGGCTTTTTCATATTTGAACCAAAAACGTATGAAGCTGGATGATGTCCTTTGGAAAATATGTCAAATAATATGCAATATATTACTTTTACGTTTGATCCAGATGATCTGAAACCTTATTTGTTTAGCACAAGGGCTCACAATTCTTTGTTTGATGGGAAGAAACTGATACCATATAACACATTTGACGCGAATTTTTTTAGGTGAATCTGAAAATCCTTCCTCCATAAAATTATGTTCGTTATTCATTATCACTATCATTGTTTAAATCAGAGGTTGAATAACTGTCTAAATTATTCCAAAACCAATTCGTATCGTCATAAGTACTTTAATAAACAATATTATTAGTATGTTGTATGGCATTATTCAAAGTTACAATAACGTTGCCCTAGCGTTATTATAACGTTATAATAGCGTTGTTATAAGGTTATAATATCGTTATTATAACGTTATACTGGTTTAACGCTATTGTAATTGTTTTATAACGTTAAACTATTATAACGTTATAATAACGCTATCATAACGTTATAACAACGCTACACCATATTTGTTACATTTGTAACTAAACATAAGTATTATTAAATAAAAAATACAATTATTGTAATATTGCCATTGAATTTAAAAGTCGATTTTAATAACGCTAGCACACGGTAGTGTTATAAGGTTATGATTAGGGAATGCAATCCCGGTATTATATAAGTTCAATCCCGGGATTTCGGGATTGACAAAAAGAAGAGATCCCGGGATTGCATGCAATACCGGGATTATATAAGTTCAATCCCGGGATTGACGAAAAACCGGGATCCAGGGATTGCATTCCCTAGTTATGATAACATTATTATAATGTTATAATAGCGTTATTATAACGTTATAAAACCGTTATTTTTAATTATTTTTTTTTTTAATCACTTTATTCAACATTACAATAAAATTACAAAAGTAAGCAGTTATACACAATTAATAATTACATATATAAAAAATAAATTCAATGGAAAATTGAAAATTGATATTCATACTTATAATATCTTAATATCTAACATCATATAATACACAATACATAAGCGTTATGTTGAATATATGTAGGTAGGTGAGACTGAGACAAAATATGTCTATACTGAACCACCTTCAATTGAACCAATAAGAAAAATTTGAACCAATAAGAATCATGAAGAGGAAGGAAACAATAAAAAAGAAATTCTTTACCAGTCACGAAAGTTAATTCTTTTTTATTTTTTTTTAATTTTTTTACGCTCATATCTGTACGTCGAATAATTTCTCCTTTGTTTAGAATTTTCCCAATAGTGTGACTCCCAATAACAATATTACTGAACAACTTGGAACAAACTTTCAACATCATCCTGTTGAAAACACTGAAACGTTTGGCCGACTGCTAATTCTGAATAGCTATAGGTAATTTGTTAAAAAGAGTTGAAGCACTTGAAATATAAAAGTGCCTGAAGTACTCTTTTCGAGTGAACGGCACAACACAAGAACCGCTAATCCTTAAATTGTACAAGTACGGTTTCACTACTTTATGCCCGCTACGCACAAAGAAAAGGTTCAATACTTTATAGACATATAAATACCGAAGAGGTAGCACTTGACTCTTCTGAAATAAAGTAAAACTATGAGCAGTACACTTACGGTTAAAAATAATTCTTAAAGCGAATTTCTGTGCTATTGTTAAAGGTTTAATGTTAGTGACATAGGCTCCACCATAGACAACAAGACCATACTCAATCTTTGAATTAAAAATGCCATAATATACTTTGAGTAACACATCAAACGGACAAATTGATCGAAGTAGATAAAGCTTTCTAAGAACCAAATACAAATAACCTTTAACATTACTTATATGAGATTTAAAATTCAATTTGCTATCAATCGTTATTCCTAAGTATTTAAATTCTTCGACAAATTGTATTTTAAAGCAATGGTTTGAATCCTTAGAGCTAGTGCACTCATCATCATGATAAAATACGTTCAAATCTCTAGTCACTCTTGACCCTATGTTGAAAATCATGCCTCTAGATTTATCACTTAAACGCAATTGATGATTAGAAAACCAGGCATGTGATACTATCAAGTCGGCATTCTTTTGTATTCCAGTTCATCTATACTATCCGCAGAATAAACCAAAGCAATGTCATCCGCAAATGCTATAACTTTACCATACAAATTCAAACGAAAAAAAGAATTCACATAGACTAAAAACAGTAAAGGACCAAGGACAGAATCCTGAGGGACACCTGAAAGAATTTCATTAAAATCACTAGCACAATCACCTATTATAACTCTCTTAGATCTCTTTTGAAGGTAGGATTTCAGCCAGTTGTATACAACACCTCTAAATCCAATACGCCACAGTTGGTCTAATAATATTTCATGGTTAACGGAATCGAAAGCCTTAGATATATCAAGAAAAAGTACACCCACTGCTTTTCCATTATTTAAAGAATCGTATATCAAATTAAAAAATGCCAAAAGCGTCGCTTCCGTGCTTAGACCCTTTCTAAAATCATATTGGGAGTCACTTAAAAATCTAAGTTTATCCAAATATGGAACAATATGAGTTTTCATCAATTTTTCAAGAACTATCATATTTCTTAAACAGTGGGGTAACATTTGCACATTTCAATATGTTGGGGAATACACCAGTTATCACACTGCGATTAAAAATGTGAGCAAGTAAATAACAAATATTTAAAGCTGTTTGTTTAAGAACTTTCGAATTAATTCCATCGAAACTACTGGAGTTTTTATTGTTTAGAGATGCGATAGTATAAAATAGTTCTTCAGGAGTAAATTCCTGGAATTTGAAGGTTTCTCTTTGCCACTTAACATAACAATGCGAAGCAGAACTAGTGCAAATTACCCAATGAACCAATAAAATGACGGTTAAATAGATTACAGATATCCAAACAATTCGTAATTAAGTTACCATGTACGTCAAGTATCGAAGATATTATTTCAGATTTACAAGAATCCTCACCAACTAATGAATTAACTACTTTCCATTGTTTTTTACTGTCTTGAGAGCAATTTTGAAATAGATTCATATAATAATTCGAACGTTCAGTATTTATTGCTACTCTACACTTTTCATTAACATACTTAAAACGATTAACTAGGTTAGCATTCAAAGGATGTTTCCTAAGTTTATTAGATAATTTATTTTTCAAGTTTACCAGTAAATATACATAGTTTATAAGACATCCAAGGAGCTATTTTTAATCTGTTGACATTATGTCGCTTTTCAAACTTACTTCTCTCAATGCAAACTTTAAATATGTCATAGAACTTATTCATTGAATCATTCACATCATCCCACACTTGACACTGCAAGAGATCATTAAAAATGTCATAATTAATTATAGATACGCATCGACTGGTTTTATTTGAATTAAGTTCTAAAAAGCCTTTAATTGACAGTGTCAATAGGATCGGTAAATGATCTGACACCTGAACGTTTGCTGTATCTCCTATAATTAATAATTGCTTAGCACCGAATCGATAAAATGCATGATCAATACATGTAGAGCTATTATTTACTATACGAGTAGGTGTATTAATCAAAGAGCAAAGCCCAAAAGATAATAAAGTCATCATGTAATTGTCTATTGCATTGCTTGACGACAAAATATCTATATTGATATCACCGATATAAAGAAAATTTTTTGATTTACGAAATTTTATTTAGGATCGGAATAGTATCGTTTAAAAAAATTAGTGCGTAAACTTCTTATGTTAAAATGCATTATATAAAATTTGAATAATACTACACTGTCATTAACATCATTAATCAAATCACTGTCACCTTCATGAACTACAACTGACATTTAAGAAAAAAAATTTAATATATTTAAATTACATCAAGATCGGACAACGATTTGATTAACTTTGCCTGACATCCTTCAGCTTTCCTTACATAGATATTACCATTACGAACCCATACATATTTAAATTTGTTAGACTTTTTAAATTTCCTCGCTTCAGCAAATAAATAATTCCGAAACTTTGTCAAATTTTCGTTAATGAAAATATTAACTGGTGGTGATACTCCTAGACAATTGGTTGATAATCGCTGCTTCTTTTTGGCGGCCAAGATTGAATCACGAATGTATTGATCTTTAAATTTGACAATTAACTTCTTCACACGCGGTGTTATTATTTTAGTTACAGACTGTATGTCACACACATCGATATTAACATTAAGACTTTGCGAAATTAAATTAGTCGTATTGATAGTAGAGTTGTTAACATCAGCTGTGAGTGAATTAGGCATGCCAAATATTTCCAATGATGTATTTCTGTTCAGCTGCTCAATGCTATCAATGCGCCATTCTAAATCAGATACTTTTTTTTTCAAGGCTGAATTTTCAAATTGAAGTTCATCTAGTTTAGCAAAAAGATTTTCAAGGTTATCAAACCTTTTTGAGATGGACATTTCACTTATCTTTAATTGTTCGTAAATAAACTTAAATGACGCAATACTATCACTGAAATCCACATCTCTTGTTTCCAACACTTGAACAGCTGGTTGTTGTGCAGAAACGGTCTCTTTAATATACGCTGTTTTCCCCAAATTGGAAATTGAAGACGAAGGTGTTGGTCACATTCCCAATTCACTTAATCCAACGCAACTTAAATGGTACAGGTTATAATAGTGTTAAAGTAATATAACGTTATAATAACGCTATTATAACAATATCATACTAGCATTATTATAACGTTATGATAGCGTTGTTATAACGTTATAATAATTTAACGGTATTATAACGGTTTTATGGCGTTACAATAACGCTATTATAAAATTATGATCATGTTTCTTTTTTGATGTCGAAGTAAGCAGATAAATAATTTAACTGTCAAAATACAGATATGCCTTCTTTTAGTATCCGAGACAAAATTTATTTTTCTGTGTCGTTTTTTTGACGCTCGGATAATTTTCGAATACAATTTTTTTTCTCTGGAAAAAACATTCGGTTTGTTGTTTAACAGCAGTGTGTGTGTGATACTGTGATTTAGATAAGTTCAAACACGACATTTCTACGACACTAAAAAACTGTCATTTATTTTTCTCGGATATATCAGAGAAAATATTTATCGGATTCCTTAGATACATTATCTATGACTATGTGCTCTCTTATTTCTCCGACATTAAAAAAACACGCCCATTAAAACGTTATAATAACGCTAATACAACGTTATTGTAACTTTGAATAACGTTATGTATCATAATAATAATATTTTTAAATAGTGTTTACTATCACTGTTATCAAATAATTTTGTTTTAATGAAATAATCATACATGGCTTGTTTTTTGATAATTTAATAACATTTAATAATTTAAATTTATTTGATGAAACATCAAATTATTCAACATTTTAATTGTAAAATCGTTAGATTCAATTCATTATATGTATGTATAAGTTAAATTATTTGCAAATTTTGACAATTTTAAATAAATGTGGTCGTAGAATTTGTTCGTAAAGGAATACGGTAGGAAACAGTTTAAATATTTAACCTCCAAATTAATAAATGACAATTTAACGCTAAACAAAAAGCATGCAATCATTATTAGCCACCACGAGTCCAGTTGCGTCAAATTTTTCTTCGTTTCTTTCCTTTTTACCTCAGATGATTATACTTGGGTTTAAAAATACCCATATACTTACGTCTGTACGCAGCCGTACAAATTTTGTTCCCTTTTAAATATGTATGTACACTCCCGGCCAAAAATTTAAGACCACTTGTAAAAAAACTTATGGTATCGCATAGTATACAAAAAGCATTCGTCAGAACAAAAAAATTTGCACACCTGCATGTGCAGGTCTATTTCAAATATAGAATATTTAAACAGTTATTCTTTACTTTATTTCTCAGGAGAGAGTTAGAGAGGTAGAGTCATTGCTATTATTTTTATGATTCTCCCGTTACAAATTATTTGGTTTAATTTTTATTTTTTTGACATTTGCTGGAATTTATAATTGTGTTAGTTTCCTAAAACAAATGTTTTTTTTACTCTATTATATTTTAAATTGTTCACGGACAATATCGCTCACTCTGAAATTTTGGCTGCTACAATCAACACGTCTTGAAAATGTAGAAAAAACGTAACTTAAATTATCGAAGACTTATGTTTATAAAACAATTATTCGATACAGAGAAACTAGCAGTAATCGAGGTCATCCACGTTCAGGAAGCCAGAAAACCACCGCATATTGTGAGGACAAGTTCATGGTTGTTACCAGCAAGCAGAATAGATGCATAACAGCGTTAGAAATACACGCCGATGTGAACAAAACTCGATCGAAACTTGTAACATTGACTACAATAAAAAGCTGATTGACCGACGCTAATTTGTTTGGCCGCGTTGCCATCCGAAAATCGCTGTTACGGCCTCAAAACAAGAAGAAACGGATGCAATAGGCAATTAACCATCGTAATTGGACAGAAGAAGACCTAAAAAAGGTTTAATGGACTAATGAGTCGAAGTTTGAAATATTTGGTTCAAAAAGAAGAGTTTACGTTCGACGTACATCCGAGGAAAAGATGATGCCAGATTATGTGGTACCAACGGTCAAGCATGGTGGTAGTTCCGTTATGGTCTGGGGTTGATACTTGGACCATGGAATTGGAGATTTGGTACAAATCAAAGGAAATATGAAAAAACAAGAGTATAAACTGATTCTAAAGCAACATGATATTTCTTCTGGGCTAAGATTACTTGGTAATGCATTCGTTCTCGAAAGAAAAGATCTCGATAAAAATGTTCGTGATCGGTGCCCATCTTTACATAAAAACATGTGGAAGGCTTTATACGAAAGCTGGAACAATATAACCCAAGAAACTATGAATAAATTGATAGCTCGGATGCCGAGACTAGTAAAACAATTTTAGAAATCCAAAGGAGGATTTTTTGAAGAAAAATCTGTTTGAAGCATTTTATGATTTAAAATGTTATTAGAAAAAATCAAATTATGTAGTTAAAAATCTGTAATTTGGGAGTTTATATATTTTATGATAAATAAACCTTTTGCTTCGTACAACTTCAATTTTTTGCGTTTTATTTAAGTTTCCTACTTTTATTAGAGTGGTCCTAAACTTTGACCGGGGGTGTATGTATATGTATAAATTTAGTATATTTATCCCGTTTTCGTCTGGCGCTTTTCAAAATATACCAATAATTTAACAATTTTATTTCATATACATCATGGACACAGGGAAGATATAACTCTGGTAAAATTCTCTCTTTTTCTATTATTTGCGTGGGCATAAAATACAAAGAAATGAGAGTTTTCCTCAAGTTTTTGATTTAGTGAATATAATTCGCTAGATCAGTACATTCTTACCTCATACTTTATGTATGTATGTAGTGAGAAATGTATTTTCGAAGTTTGGTCGTTGCTTCCTGAAGAGTAGACCAAACTTTTCAGTACGAAACCAAACTACCACACAGAGAACTCAAGAAGGGTTCTCATTTTTTGTTCAGAGGTAACACTTTGTATGATTTTTGGGTTAAAAAAAGTACCGGGGGGGGGGGGGGGGGGGGGGTTTTGATATTTCTACTATTTTGGTAGATTATAAATGATTCGCCTCCTCATTTTTTCTGATTAAGAAATTGAAAAATGGTGTGAATGCCATTATGGTTAATATATTTTGTCTATAAAAATCCGAAAGAATCTTATTGATAAAAAAAGTATTTTGTCTCACTCTATTTTATTTGGTAATGTTTCATTATTTAATTGTTCTTTTGAAAATTTTAATAAAGTTATCGGTTATGTTATGTGTTATCAAACATAACTAATTTTGTTTGAATGTTTGAATGTACATCATCCATCCCTGGTTTATATTGTCCTAATTACATTAAATTACTGTCGTCGATAACGTCAGCAGTAGCTTTTAATAAATAACAAGTTTGCAAATGGCAAGAAAACATATTTTGACAAGTAGTAAATCATGGAATTGTCAGAGTTTATATTAATTTCGATAAGTATCACATTTTGTTCTTTTCTAATCATCAATTAGCGTAAATATTTCGATATGTATAGATTAAATGTCAAGAGCTGTTGCTGGTAGATAATTTAGCAAAGAAACCGACGTATTTGAAATATGCGTAGTTATACAACTATCGATATACAGTATTTACTTACCAAGTGACGTTAAGTATTTTTTGCTCCTCATGGTGAAAGTTTGTGAGGCAGTTTGTAATCTGAGGTTCACTATTTCACCGAGAAATGCAAAAAACTTACCCGCGCATAAAACATTTGTAGCATTTATACAAAATTACGAAATATGTCGATCATTTAGGTCCATATCGATGGAGACAACTACAACTTTTAAATGCAGTGTCTCTTTTTTCGAAATTGATGATCGAACACCATATATTTTTAAACCAGAATAAAATAGCAAATTTAATCAAGAATTTGTACAATTTTCAAACAATACATTTTTTCAAATAAATTTTAATTTTTTAAAGGCCCAAACCACAATATAAATAATCTTAATTGATTATTTACTGCTGAATATAGGTATTTTGTTCATTTGAATTGAACATTCCTGTGTAATCATTAAAATAAAAATGTAACGATTAATTTCCGATAAATCCACCGTTGATAATAAAATTATGTATAATCGGTTTATAATATTGGGTCAATTTGGGAACCCTACCTGTACTCGAAACTCGGGAATGATTAGTAAGGGGCTTAGAGTACAAATAATTTCTTTGCCGTTACCATAATTCTCCAATTTTCACCTTAATTTTCGTAACCTAAAATTTATCTTAGAAACCAGAAAATGATAAATTTTAATTTCGAAGATATTTTATTATTCCACCGGAACTTATGTTACCAATAATATCATGGGTGGAGTTTTAATACCCGGTAACGTAGATTATAGTTCATTTGGTAATCATGCACGTTTCGGGTTTCGCCATAAAATATTAGAAAAACGAAAAAAAACATTGAGATTTGTACTAATTTGCGGATGTTTGTTTTATTAAAATTCTCACATCTGTTGGCCCAAACACATTCATATTTTTGGAATCTCACAAATATGTTTCCATCTTTCCAGCAGAAGCTGGAAGTCATACATATATGTTATTAAGGTCCTTTTGCGCTTTTGTACTATGTTCCTTTACATTTGTAAATTTTGATTTAACACAACGAATTAAGCGAACGAAATCACAATATGAAACAGTTTACCAAGTATGCATTTACCTATTTAACCAGCAATTCAAAATTCAATAGAACTGTAAAGAAATTGTGGCTAGACTCGCGAATCAGTCAATCACATAATTCGACTTCGGGTAAAAGCAGTTTTTCAATATAGTTTAAAGAGTAAATAACCTTACTAACTAAACATAAATTAAATCCGTAATCATGATCCTATTTGCTATGGTCTAATTTCTTGGTTCCGTTCGGTTAGGTTACAGATAAATTTAGATTTTTTAATATTCTGAATTATTTCTGGCATTTCGAGGTAATTCGACATTTTTGCAGATTCTGAAATTATTTAGAGATTTCCTTGCTTAGTTCTTTCTGTTTTTTGGCAACTGTTTTAAGTTTTCAGGTTATTCGTTTATTTCGAGTTTTATTGCAAATTTTTCGACGTTCGGATATACAGTGGTGGCCATATTATTAAGGACACATCAATTCTGTTGGGGAAATGTTTGCTTTTGGCGACTTATGTATTTTACTAAACATTTTTATAGCCTAGCCATACGAAACTATTATTTGCTAAGGTGCATTCAAAATGCAAAGTTTTACTTTGTACTAAATAATATTTGTACTAAAAGTAGAAATACATTTTTTTAACTAAATTAGAAATATCTCAAAAAACACATTTCTAGCTGAGCTACCTCAAAATATTGAGTAGATGCACGTTCAGCATTATTGACTCTACATTTCTTTCATTTAGAGTTTTGTGCTATCTAGGCTAGAAACAGCTCTCAGGGCATTAAATAAATTTAGATTAATATGAATAAAATTAGTACTAATTACAACAAGTAATTTTAGCCTTTATGATTTTTAATACACAAATAAAAATTACCTTTTAAGTACAGTTAATGAATTTTCTCTTAAAAATATAACGTTTGCTCGTCTACTAAATACGATAAGTACTAATTAATACATCTACCAACAAGTACTAATTTTTTTCATATTAATCTAAATTTATTTAGTTGCCTGAGAGCTGTTTCTAGCCTAGATAGCACAAAACTCCAAATGAAAGAAATGTAGAGTCAATAATGCTGAACGTGCATCCACTCAATATTTTGAGGTAGCTCAGCTAGAAATGTGTTTTTTAAGATATTTCTAATTTAGTTAAAAAAATGTATTTCTACTTTTAGTACAAATATTATTTAGTACAAAGTAAAACTTTGCATTTTGAATGCACCTTAGCAAATAATAGTTTCGTATGGCTAGGCTATAAAAATGTTTAGTAAAATACATAAGTCGCCAAAAGCAAACATTTCCCCAACAGAATTGATGTGTCCTTAATAATATGGCCACCACTGTATGTATGTAGCGTTAGGCTATTAAGAATATTTTTATAAAGTCATTGGTTTTAATCAAGGGATTAATCATAGACAATTTATAAGGCTAAGATAAACATCTATCTTGATAGATTATGACGGCGGATATAATTGTTGGTTGTGTAAAACAGGTTTAAACATCAAAATTAATAGAGATATCAAAGATAATAAAAATTTGAATAGAATTATTAATCAATCAATTAGTGTCAGTTTTACAAAAAAACATGTTGAAAATTACTTAACAAAGGTTTTGAATTCATTTAAATTAGGTTGCACGGTTATGCTGGAGTTGCAAAAAAATGCAAAAGTAGTACAGACCCAATTGTAGAAAATTATTAATCAAAACAAGTTTTATTGCAAACTTAAAATGAAAAATGGAGCAATGCTTCAGTGCTGTATGTTCTGGCCCAGGGGTCACGCAGGTGCCTAATAAATTGTATAATTTGCCTAAGCCTGTGAATCAAGAAATGGATTTCATTTTTTAAATAACAAACGTTTTCTTTTTATTTACACGTAGACAGTCTGACTCTGTATACCAACCACAGAACAAACCGAACTGATTAACCAAGTAGTGTCAAAGTTAATTTGTGGTGGCAATCGTCAACGGGACGTGATTATTTTACTGTTCTTTCATTTAGGTCATTTAAAGCAAGAATTTTATTTTATTTGAAGCATACGTGTGGTTAAATTTGCGATTATGGTCACAAAAAACGAAAACAAAGAATTTGAAGAAACATAGCCTATTTAAAGTGTCTGGAGAATGCTGGGGTACACCTGCCTTTTTATAACATCAACATTTTAAATATCAGAAATAAGCACAGAAATACAAGGAATACAATTTTATAGAAACCGAAGCAAACCGATGAAATTGCGTTCGTCAAAACTCATAACCATAATGAAAGTCATCATTTGCAAAGTGAGGTGCATTTAAGGCTGCATTTGTTAAAGGAAATATCCTACAAAAGAATTCCCCAGTGAATCGACAAAAAATGCTAGATAAGCTGATTAGAATTTCGCAAACGAGGAAAAAGGAGATTTACCTCAATCTAATTTCGCGGTCGATGCGCTGAGTGTGTTCTTTCTTATGACCCGATTGTGTATGAGATGAAAAAGTATATTAGTTCTCAATACAATAATTAAAAATATGAAATGACAATAATAAAAATATGAATATACGAGTTATGTATAATCCTATAATTTTGCTATATAAATGGTATTTAGAAATAGAATTAATTCTAAAACATGATTTTGAATAGAATAGCAAAACAATTTTTTTATGTTTTTATATAAAATTTTAATAATCATGATTATTGTGGATATAATTTTATCAGAAACATGCATGTACATACTTATTTACAATAAACATGTACATATTATAAATTACAAATTAGAAAATGTGGTAACTAATAATCATAATTGTTATGGTAAAATAACTAATAATAGTAATAATAATAATAATAATTATATTCTCTATTTTATTTTTAAATGCAACATCTTTCATCTAATTTCATGTAATGGGCACAAATTTGATCGATAAAATTGTATTTGATTGGAAATTGTGGTTTGTAATACTTATGTATATAGTATTTTAATATATTCAACGATCGTAATTTGTAATAGAAAACTAGTTTCTAAACCTATTAACGCATACACAATTAGGTATTAATTAGATTGGCTATTGATCATAAATCGTTTCAAAAAGGTGTTAATATGTCAGAAAATGAATTAGTTGCTTTTATTAGGATTTGCCTATTGACCAAGGGCTATACTTAACAATGTTGTTATTACCATTATTAATTAGGTAATTTAGAACGTTGTAAAAATAAAATATTAATTTTGAGTTAATACTTTTCGATCGTAAAATAAAGTTTTGCTTTGCATTTTTAATAGCAAATTTTTATTTTTTATTTTTATTACTTTTTGAGCTTGAATCATAGTTTTTGATTTTATTAATAATAAATTATAATTTCTAATTCGATTCTATAGGGTAAGTAACGATAGTTAAATGGTTTTTGTAAGAGTCTTGTTTCTTAATGAGAATAAAAAATCAAAAAATTTATTCGTATTAGAGGTCATACAACTTTGATTAATAGAGGCTTGCCTACTTATTAAACATTCTGATCTGCAACTTTTAGTTTGAATAGGTTTACATAAATTAATTAACAATTCCAATTTTAATATATTTATATTATTTAGCGATTTAACGAGTTTAGTAGTTGCTGTGTATCAACATCAAATCGAAAGATTATCTGTTTTTTTGTTCCTGTTGATCAAAACTACATGGATTGCCAATTCGCCAATTTAAATATAAAAAAATCTGTCAAGAAAAGACTCAGATTAAAAATGAACTATGGAACTCAGAACTCCGAATCTCTTGTTTAGTCATCATATTTATCAACAATAAAAAAATGTTCAAATTAAAAAATTAGATGTGTAACAACCCGATTTCAAATTTGTTTAAAATATAAATCAAAATAACAATTATCAATTAAAACCAGTTGATCTATGAATCATCCAGCAAACGACATAATCACGTTTTTGATATTTACTATGTATATAAACTTAATCTTTAATGATTCACTTGGTATATTATAAAAATATCTTTTGTCACCTCATTAATTTCATAGCAAACAAAAAACCCGAAGGAATAATCTCAACCATCACATGATAATTCAATATGTTCTTGGTGTTCGTTCCTGTGAAATGTTTGGCAGTTTACTAATCGTTGGCAGGAAATTTGGTAAATGTTTACCATAAAATGTAGCATTAAATGTTTTATTCGGTTGCTTCTGCACAAGTACAAGAGCCCAAGCTCTAGAAATCTTACAAATACAAGATCTTAAAACCATTGATGGTCTACCTTAAAGTACTTAATCTGAGTAATCTATTTGTTAGAACTCAATAAACTGATAACCTAGGTGGAGGTGAATGCACCCAATTTCAATATGCTCTACTTTTCCCACCATAACGAAGTTATAATGGGTAAGTATTGTAATCACTCCAAAACATCGATATAAAAGGCGTCATGTCCGTTTTTCAATCGTTTTTGCATAAAGTTAGGTTTTAGTAATAAGCAGATTAACTTTCGGGTCCATTCGACTTAAAAATAAAAGGAGTTGTAATACAACAGAAACCTGCTAAATAAATTTTCTCAAGAGTGGTGCAGAAAGTATTTCACGGTATTCAACAATTTTTTGCTATATCACATTTTCGAATGTTTTGATTAAGAACACCATCGGCGTTTTTATGGGACATATTTGCAAAAGTCTAAACACTTCATGGAATTTTAGTTCTGTTCGCTCAAGGTGTGTACATGGTACAATTCTGTTGAAAAAATGTACACCACGAATTTAGAAACGTTACTTGAATAAGTACCCAAATGGTTGCTAGGTTTGTAACCCTGCGTGTTAAATTTGCGCCCTTTGAACCATAATTGTTTCCCTGTGTACCATTTTGGTTACGTTCTGTTGGTAACCCTGGTCAAGTTTGTTGTTCTAGTTGGAAATAATTTAACGCATACAGCTAACTTCGTGGTGTACATTTATTCACGTAATGGAATTATCGAAATTAAAAAATAAAATTATTAAATTATTTTTAGTACGAAATTGTAAGGGGTTTTTAACAAAAAAATGCGAAAGTCGTTACTGAATTTAAAATGAACAGATGAGTTGTACTCAAAAGTGGGCACTGCTGGAGAGGAGGAGAGAAATCAATGTTAGCTCAATACTACTAACTGCTAAAGGATGACCTTGTTGTCGCTAACAATAGTTGCCTTAAATGTTTGGAACCAGTTCTAGATTGATTCGGATAATGAAACCAATTTTAAGGGTCCAACCAACCAATTGAGTTCCCCAGATAACGATTCAAACGCTTCTGTAGCGAATGTTAATATATGTTACTATTTTAAAGTCTAGGATAAAGTGGATGTTCAGAAACAAAACGATTGAAATTCTGGCGATGTTGAAAGATGACACAACACGTCCGTTAAAATCGTCTCTGGGTGACCGAAGTGAGGGTACTTACTAACCGTGATTAAGAAAACTTAAAATTTTTTGTTGTTACTTTAAGCGCGTCGGTTTGTTTACGCAGCTACAAATATGATGCATGTACATATATGTGCATTACATCCATACTCGTAAACTTACGCCTCTCGAAACCTTGCACCGATACAATTAATATTAGAACCGTATGCAGTCAGTCTAAATATAATTGTCCGGTTGATCAAAATCAAAAATAAAGCTCCGTGATTAATTATTTAATAAAGAAAAAAATTAATTTTTGTGTTAATTACTCGAGTCTTTTGAAAACTCTTCGATCATGGCGGTTTAGAGTTTTATTCGTTAAAAAAACTTAATGTAATGAAAGGTCATTCATATAAGGACGACCAAGTTAAGTCCATCTCTCAGTCGCTGGTTATATTGAATCTAATTTTGAGAATCTATCAGAAACAGTTCAGCAACAAACAACTTCAATAACTTTAACATTAAACAAAAGTAATTTTTTTTTTTTTTCGCTGGCGCTACATCCCATGGATGGATTTGGCCGCTTCATATTGAAGTTTCGTAATCATTATTTTAATGGATAATGAGTGATTAATTCATTGATCCTACATTAACCAGCCGTGATTTTTTCATCACCCGCCGGGAATCGAACCCGGGACCTCCAGGGCTTAAAGCAAGCATGCTAACAACTGTGCCACCGGGGCGGCAGTAATAAATAATTATAAAAGTAATTTGGTTAAACAATTATTTTATCGGAATGTTGGGCAAATCGAATGGCGTCTTTTGAATTTCTGAATTTTTTTATTCAACAAATTTGTATTTCTATATTGTTACTAAAACTTGATTTTATAATGAGATCACCAGATTCATTCATTTCAACAGAAAACAAAATTGAGGTGTTATGCAGCTCATTCAGTTTTTCAAAGCGAGCTAATTATTGTACCAGGATGTAAATCGATCCAATTTTTATGCGTTAAAGAGAGCCAGCTTTAAATTAAACTTGCTAATACATTACAGTAATTAAAATAAATAAATTGTGTACATGTTTATATTTTAATTTATTTTATAAAAATTTATTTTCTAATTAATTAAATTTACAAGATTAATTTTTTATTTTTCACCACCATTTAATTTATTTTTATCACTGCGCGAGCTGGGCGGCGTGTCGCCGTGTTGATGATCAAGAGCAGACCACACATTTATTTTTATTTATTTTGCTTTGTGGTTTGGTTTTGTCGTGTCGCGATTGGTGCTGCAGATCACGAAGGAGAAATCAACCCAATACCCAAGAGTGTTGAGCGGAGTGAATACGTTGTATAGTGGTGATTGCGTGAGGTTAAACGCCAATATATGTGTATGATATATTGTAGCGAAAAACGAATGAGTGAACCGTTACAACAGATTGTAATCTAAATTGACGCAATTATTATTTGCCTCATGCAAGATTCTAGTAATAGGCTCACTCAGACCGAAGTCAAAAACACCCTACAAAACATGTGAAATCATAATACTCAAAATATTTTCATTTTATGTATCACATATGAATAAATAACTGATTTTTTAACGCAGCATTCAACTTTGTTAATTGGTAAAAATAGAAAATGAGATGGAAAAACAAGATGTGGAAAACAAACATGTACTATACTGAAATCAACGGCAATCAGACCAAGATCATTTCCATTCATTTGCCATGTTATTTAAAAGTAAAGCCAGTAGTCCATGAGACAAATTGACTCACAGTAAAGAAAAACGGAAAGAGAACAATAATCTGATGCCCCATATAAGAGACGAAGCCAACGTAATTTTTTTATTTTGTATTTTATAGCAAAATAATTTTGCTATAAAATAAAAAATAAAAAAATCCTTGTCTTTGGGGCAGATACTCGATACTCAAGCAAGCAGATAAGCAGTCATTTGCTAGAAATGTTATGCACGATAATTTAGCAACCCAATTTATTGCTAAATTTCAGAAAATATTTTACTTTGCTAAAATAATCGAGTAGATTACGCAAGCAAATTTTCTATTAGCAAATCCGCCATATTTACAGAGTTGCGAATTGCTAGAGTATCGAGTATCTAGCCCTTTGTCTCTTATGGGGCATCAGATTATTTTTCTCTTTTCGTTTTTTTTTTTGACAGTGGAACGAGGTAATTGGAAAAATGTGCAAGCCAGTTGTGTAATTGTAAAATGGTATGAGATTTTAGAACCCACGTTATCACTTCCATTCTCGTAACAAAATATGACTAAAATGGGTGGAAGGCAGGGGTAATCCTAGTAACCAAACTGTTGTGTGTATATTTAAATTATTCTTGGTAGGTATTACTAATTTGTAACGAACTAGAGTTATAAATACATATAGAGTCGTCCGATATATACATACATATATCAGGCGGGTTTCATAATGTATCTCTTAGATTTGATTATTTTTTTTTTACTATTCCTCATTGAAAATAGCAGTTGAGGGGTATTTTTTACTTTAATTGTCGCGTTAATAAATATTTTAGTTTTGGCAGTTTTCGAAATCTCATTTTTGGCTTCAACATTTTGGAAAGGCGTTAGTTTAGATGCTAACGTGTGGCTTAAAAAAATGGAACAACACACAAACCGATGAGACAACATTATCGCATATACAATCAAAAAATCAAAAACAAAACAAATAACTGTTATCTATTTGTGTTAAAAGAGTGAACGTGAAGAGATAATTAACTACAACGCAGTTGAGTTATAATAATGTCGTTGTGTCGAGGCCAAAGGCCAACGAAGGCCAAAAATGAAGATTGATTCAACATTTTGCAACAATGGGATTAAAAAAAACGACGATATATCGCTTACTTAGTGCTATCGAGGCTGGGAAATCAGTTAACCGGAAACCTGGTTCGGCCAGAAAAACTAATTTATTGGATAGTCGAATGTGTGCTAGGCTGAAGGCGGAAACGCAAGGTCGGAGTGCAAAATAGTATCGTGCGTTAGCCAGAAAATATGGAACCAACCATTCTACCATCAAAAGGTACTTGGAAAAGATAAACATCAGACGACGAGCAAAAAAACCGCTCCTAG
The DNA here is from genome assembly GCA_963556165.1 of Tipula helvola. NCBI lineage: Eukaryota > Metazoa > Arthropoda > Insecta > Diptera > Tipulidae > Tipula > Tipula helvola. The sequence continues at coordinate 137,731,783 of OY744482.1, read as the reverse complement.
TCAAACCCATCGGCAGAAAAAATTGATAAAAAAGCGATTGAAGCTGCTTTACCAAAATGTATTTGCTGCACAAACAAATTATAAGTATGTCATGGACGACGAGTCCACTCTGTTTCACTCTGGAAGGGAATGAATGGCAAGTAAAATCATTCTACGAGTCTGCTAAACATCCTGCACCAGAAAGTGTGAAACTGATCAAAAAGTTCAAGTTTCCTCGTAAGGTTTTAGTGTGGTTGGCCATCAGCGAAAAGGGAATAAGGGAACCCGTGTTTTTCAACAGCGGTTTGGCAGTTAACAAACAAATTCATATGTACTAGTGCTTGACACGTTTATAAAAAAGCATCATCAACATGATGAGTTGTTTTTTGGTCAGATTTAGCATCCGCACATTACGCCAAAGACACTTTGGCCGATTTACAAAAAAGGCAAATCGAAAACGTCCCAAAGGATTTCAACCCGCCAAATGTTCCGCAACTGCGCCCGATCGAAAAATTCTGGGCTATGTTAAACAGGAAAGTCTACCACAATAGCTACCAAGCAAAAGCATTCAAAAACTTGATCGTAAAAATCAAAAAGAAACTGAAAACAATTGCGCTGGAGGGAATCCAGAGAGCCATGCAAGAAGTGCCCATGAAAGTCAGAATGGCGACAAAACTCGGAATGGACTGTTTTTTAAAGTAATGCACATGTAATAAAGTTCTTAAAAAATAAAAGTGAAATTTTGAAAAGGATAACCTGTTTTTGAGATATATTTGGATGCTCCAGTTCCATTTTTTTAAGCCATATACGTTAATATTCCCGAAACAGTGTTTGATAAATCGGCCTTTCAGAAAAGTGTAAACTCATTTTTGTTCTTGCAGTAGTTTAGAGACCAAAGAGGTCCAAACTAAAAGACAACGAGTTTTTTATACAAACAATTGTTCTATTTAAATAATAAACAAACGATTGAACCGAACGTGTCAGTTATTATACAGTGGTAGACATTCGTATAAACGCACTATGTTTTTTGAATATAGTTCTAAGAGTAAAGTGTTTTGATTTTTTTCAAGTAGTCTAAATTATGTCTATCATCTTAAATCTGTTGATAAGATAAACCATTAGCAAAAATTTTAATGTTTTACTTTAATAAATTGAAAAATCTAAATTTCAGGTGGACATTCGTATAAACGCACTTCTGATAATGTACTAAAATAAAAACCAAAATTAGCAATTTTTCATATATTATTTTATTTAATATTTGGTCTGGCCCCGACCTTTCTGAATAACTTCGAAAATTCGAGTAGGCATTTAATTTGTTAAATTTTTGAGGGTTTTCGGATCAATTGTGGCCCAACATTCACGGATGGCACTTTTCAAATCTTTAATTGAATTATATGGCTGTTCATTTCCATAAACTTTTCGGGGAAGGCCCTCTAAAGGTTTTCGATAGGATTGCAATCAGGACTGCAAGCTGGCCATTCAAGAAGGAGAATGTTTTTCTCGAGAAACCACGGTGTGGTCTCCTTCGAAGCATGGATCGAGGCATTGTCTTGTTGAAAATTATAATTTTTGTTGATGTTATTATCCAGATAATTTATCAAAACGTCTTCCAAAAGTTTCACGTACATACGGAAGTTCATTCGTGTCGTTATAAAGCAGATGGGAAGCTCCTCGTTATAAGAAAATGCTCCGCATACCATAACACACCGCCACAAAATTACGCTTCGACCTAACGACGCCATGTTCCTTCAAATTATGCCAGTAGCAACTGTAGCAGTCGGGAAAATCCAGATTAATTTTTTTTCCGTAAGAAAAAATTACACTCTGCCAATCCGTTATCGACGACATGTATTTACGAGCAAATTTGAGCGGATTATTCGTATGCATGGCCGTTAAAAGTGGTTTGATCCAAAATTTTGTCCATTTTATGTTCGGTGAACTATTCAAAATACGGGCAATGTGTCGGGTCGTCACAGGAAGATCCAATGGCCTGCATGATAGACGGTTTCGTGTATAGCTTCTTTGCGGATTAGACCTTTCTGGCGAGCTGAGATCTTGGATAGGCAATAGTCCTGATTGCAATCCTATAGAAAATCTTTAGAGGGCCTTCCTCGAAAAGTTTATGGAAATGAACAGCAATATAATTCAATTAAAGATTTGAAAAGTGCCATCCGTGAATGTTGGGCCACAATTGATCTGAAAGCCCTCAAAAATTTAACAAATTCAATGCCTACTCGAATTTTCGAAGTTATTCAGAAAGGTCGGGGCCAGACCAAATATTAAATAAAATAATATATGAAAAATTGTTAATTTTGGTTTTTATTTTAGTACATTATCAGAAGTGCGTTTATACGAATGTCCACCTGAAATTTAGATTTTTCAATTTATTAAAGTAAAACATTAAAATTTTTACTAATGGTTTATCTTATCAACAGATTTAAGATGATAGACATAATTTAGACTACTTGAAAAAAATCAAAACACTTTACTCTTAGAACTATATTCAAAAAACATAGTGCGTTTATACGAATGTCTACCACTGTAGAACATTTAGAAATTTATCGATTTTTCGTAATAAAAGTTGTCCAAATTGATTAGCCACCATAATTAAAGAAATCTTCAAAAATTCTGTTATATCTTATATAGTTACCATTCAAGTAAGGTGCACATCCCTAAATGTTTGGTTCACAGTTTGGCCACCAGAGTGCTGCAAGTTATATATTACCGTTTCTCTCTGAGTTATTGCATTGAAAGGAACAATGATTTCATCTTGAAATTCCAAATAGAGATGTGCGGGTACTAACTATTTGGTATTTAATACTCGTTACTTCCAAATACCCGAAGTAACGAATACATGAAAATGAAAATATTCGTTACTTTAAATTGTATCTTCCACTTCTATTATACGCTACTTGCTCATTTTATCTTATGTTCGTTTCGTCAAATGAGTATAGTCCTATTCAGATCTTAAAAAAAATTTATTTTTAAGCGTGACTTACACGTTCCAACAATGTTGGCCAACAAAAAATGAAGAGATTAGTATATCGCGAATTTCATTTGAAAGACAAGAACAAATATATAAACAAACAAAATTTTGTTGGAGATTTTTTCTTTTTTTTAAACTTTGTTTCCATAAAAAAATTGTTTGACCATAAAATATACTCGACCCAAGTATATTTTATGCAAACAAAAATAATAAAATGGCGATTTGTGAAATTTTTATAGCGCTTTATTTTTATTTTTTTTAATTTTAATTCAAAATTAAAATTTACGTTCGAAAAGTTTTCATTTTAGCCTAAAAAAGTGATAATTTTGATAAATAAAGTAGTATCACCGAGGAATTCGTCAAAAATTACATCGTCTATTTTATACCGCCAAAAAATTACAGCATGTCCGACATTTTTGTTTTATTTTTTCAAAAATTTTATTTAAAAATTAAAATTTACGTTTGGAAAGTTTGTATTTTAGCCGAAAAAGTCATAATTTTGATAAATAAAGTAGAATCATCGCCCTATTCGTCAAAAATATTACATCGTCGATATAATACCGCCAAAAAATTATAGCATGCCTGACATTTTTGTTTTAAGCTTTTCTCTTTTTATCGCATGAACATTTTTTCTATTGCGTGTAGCCCTAAGTCTCCAACAAAAAAAGTTGGAAAAACATTGTTGGAACGTGTAAATCACGCTTTAATTGTTCTGCGCAGCTTCCAGGGATGTAGAAAAAAAATTTATACAAATTTTGATGAGTTGCATTTATGTTAGATAGTAAACCTAAATAAAATAATAAATAATCATTCAAATGTATTATATTTCAGTTTTAATACACAAAACATTCAAAATGTTTATGATTTTATGTTATTACAATCAAATTTCATGTGAAAATTAATAGGTGTAAAAAAATATTGCACGCCTATGGAAACAACGTCAACATTTAATTTTCGGACAGACTAAGGAAAATAAATAATTAAATGCCAGTCATATCGATCAAAACCACAATAACGTAAAAAAATTGTTAAATTGCATTAATTCTACGATTATCGATTTCAAACGATTATTTTAAAATAAAATTATAAAAACATTTTGTGATTCAAAACGTTATAACATATAAATAATAAAATAAAATGATATAAATATAAACCTAACCTAAAAACTGAAGTACAAATACAACATAAAAATGTAAACAATTAAGCCGAAATAGTACATCACTGTGTATCAGCCATGTTTTTTCTGCGCGAGAACTATCAGAATTCCAGCGAGATTTGAATACTACTATTGACGATTGTAAAAGTAAAGAAAGCGCCTCTCGAGGACAATAGTTAAAATGATGCACCTGATAAAATGACATTTGTCACAAATGCTACGAAAGAAAATTTAGCAATGCGGTAATTAAAAATTGTTTTTATAGTCCAAAATTGGAATTATTTACAATTATTAGCAATCCGGTAAGTAAAAATTGTGTTTACAGATCAAAATTGGAATTATTTACAACAATTTCGAACGTCAAATTATCAGGCAGCTCAGTTTAAAAATGTACCACTAGGTGGAATCCGTGATGCTCCAATCGTCAATAGTTATTTCACTTTAACTTAATTTCTACTTATATATGTACATATAAAAAATGTATCAAGCCAGAAAAGGAAAGTAGTAACAATTACGTGCAAATATTATAAAAAATACAATATGTTCATCTCGTTTTAATCATACTAATTCATTTTTTACATGAAAATACTCGATATGAAACACAACTTAAGTAGATGTCTCTGTTGTTGGTCTACGTCAAGATTGTCACAATAATAAATATTTATATGGAAAATCGAGATCTTGCTTATTAAATTAAAAAAAACAAATTTAAATTAACTGAGAACAAAAACCAAATATAAATCTTCAATTTTCTAATAGTAGTTCCTTCCAGTTCAGTTATATTTTAGAAAAAATTATAATTAATTTTCTCCAGCGCAATATACATCAAAACAAGTAGCGTGATTTGATCAATGATCTTTTCGCACGGTAATTTCATAAGGCTAGTTGATGCCATTTTTGTAAGCGGCTTGTTAGTGAAATTCCTAAAGATTTCCTAAAAAGAATACATTTTAAGTTTCAATACTTAAAACAATTTGTTTAACTACTAACCACTGTAACCAGTACTGTACAACTGTTATAAACTGAATGTTATGAATAGTGCTACATGTTTTGTATTGTGCTCCATTTCCGCCAATATTGTTAAACAATCAAAATTTATATTGTTTACGAGCACATTTCGGAACATCCACATTGCATTTTTTCGTGTGCTTAGTTATTTCTGTAATGCGATATTTAATGAACCTCGCATCGCTAAATTTCCCGTATATTCAAACAAAGATAGTAAGGTAATCAAATCCTTCCTTCGTGTAAGCTAGATAATTTTGTTCTACTTATTTGGTTATAAACTAGTTTGTAATATAAGAGATGTCTATATACTTTCATTTAGAATTTATTTTAATTAAATAAATCATTTTATACATTGTATTTAACAATTTTAATAAACAATAATTACTTTCTAATTAGTTAATTTCTTTTTGGCTAATTTTCTATTTTTAATCAAGTTAAATTTATATTTTCCTTATAAACAATTGAATTTTAACCGATTCGTTAAAGTAATATTTGAATTTTGACAATTCAAGCCGTAAACCACCATAAGCGCCTCTCTTTTAGTTTGTTTTTTAAATAGCGTATTGATTTTTATTTTATTTTATTATTTTAAGTTTTTTAGAGAGAAACAATACTATATCGAAGTTTTCTTGTTGTTAGAGAAAGAACAATATATCCAAACAAATAACATAGAAAAGGGCTTTGACTATATATTTTTAAATGGACTGCTAGTTGCTTACTTCATAAGCGATCCAACATACAGTGGCGGTCAAGAGGCAAATCGTGGCGAATTCGCTAACTAAAAAGTTCGTTACTATTTAATTTATTAGGAATAATCGAAAAATCAACATTAACATTAAATTTTATAAAAGAAAACATCATTAATATTTGAAATTATAAGCAGTTGCAAGCACTGAATATTAAAATAAACATTTATTTTTGTATTCACAGATGCAAAGAAACAGTCTTAAGCCGCGTCCACACGGGGTGTGAAATGTACACTTATGCGTGCGTATTCGCTTATTTAGCGAATGTAGGCGGTTATGCGGGATGTGTACATTTATCACATTTCGGTACACACGATTCGTTAAATGTTCATTGATCACATGTAGGCAAATGTTAATGAACATTTCTACTCTGGTATATATTTTTAGTACCTTGATCATACAATTTTTAATGAAAATATTCAATCACATTCGTCATGTGAAAACCATCCACACGACGTTTACATTCGCTAAATGCGCGCATAAGTGTACATTTCACACCCCGTGTGGACGCGGCTTTATCTGTCAATGGCAAACTGGTATCACAACCAACTACGACACACTTTCTCCCCATTTTCAGTAAAAATAAAAGAAACCGAGGAAACATTTTGTGCAAAAATCACAATTAAAATATCTCAAATCAAATTAAATTGAATTTAAAACTATAAAACGATGACAAAATAGAAAACACATGAAAAGGAGCCAAAAATTAAATAAAAATTTATTGATGTTGACAACTTTGACAAATCTTTAGTTTTCGTTTTTGCCGCAATTTGCCTCTTGACCGCTAGTTGTATGTTGGCATCATCATTTATTTGAAAATTATATTGAACTGTCATTGTATTAGCGGTCCATTCTAATTCTATTGTCTAAGGAAAAGGGTTATGTATTTTTGTCATTTGATTTTTGACATTTGGAGTTTTATTCACAAATAATTATTTTTTACTTTCAATTTCAACTAAAAAGTCTTAATATTATAAATAAATCCAAAGTTTTTGTTTATCGATAAAAGATGAATCGGAAGCGCAGCGACATTTGGTTGTATTTCACTAAAACTAAGACGGATGAAACTCGTGCTACGTGCGATTTATGTAAAGATCAAGATTAACTGTCATATAAAGGCGGTTCTACGTCAAATTTCAAAAAGCATTTGATTTAAAAACATCCGGGTGTGATTTTTGAGCAAGAAGCTAAAAAATCTAGTGGCTTACAAACATCTTATACACAATAAATTTTCATTTAACATCAACTTCAGATTCTGTAAACTATAGTACCACAGTTGCTGTTAATGTGTCGTAAGTCCAAATAACAAGGCAATAATTAGGCATGAATAATTATGTTAGACGGCCCCCAACAATTGCACGCCAAAAAAAGTTAAACGACCTAGTATTAGAAATGATTATTAAGAATATGCAACCTTTATCGACAGTTGTTGACGACCGTAGATTTCGGGAGCTTTTGGCTGATGTTTTGCCTCATCGCAGCGTATGTTTTGCCTCATCGAACTACTTTAAGCAGACAGCTATTACCATCTCTGTATGGCAGTTCAATTGGAATTATAAAATACATTTTACAAACAGCTGACTTTATTACAATTACGACCGACTTGTGGACCAGCTGTACTACTGAATCGTACACGTTCATAACGGGTCATTTAATTAATCCCAGCTGGATTCAGAAATCAGTGCTCTTAGGCTGTTTTTTATTTCCGGAAAGACACACTGCTTAAAACATAAATTCTAAAATTGGCAATATGCTGCATCAATGGAATGTGCACAAAAGTGCATACTGTTGTAACTGACAATGGAGCATACATTGTTGCAGCATGTAGATTGTCTAAATTAAATCGTTTGCCATGTTAAGCACATTGTATATTAATTTAATTGTGCAGGACGCAATCAAATTAATTAAGCCAACATACTTAAAATCTAAGGCCTACGTAGAATTTTTCAGTCGTAACACCAACGCAGCTGCGAAACTGAAGCATTTTCAAGAATAATTGAATGACGGGTCAGCTTTAAAATTCAAAAAATGACGCTATTACGAAGTGGAATTCTACGTACTATATGTTTCGACGTATGATACAATTAAAATGGCGCTTACTAGAACCATTCCAATTAGTTACTGTGGAGCTGAGTGCGGATCAATACGAGACATTGTCGAAGGTTATTGCTCTAATTGATGGCCTCACTAGAGCTCTGCTGAAAATTAAAGGAGAAATTCTTAGTGGTTGTGGCTGAGATTTATTAGGAGCTTTATTGTTAGCAAACCAATGTTTCTGAGCCCATCTTGTTTAAGAAACATGCATTTTCTAATATGTTAGCGTATAATAAAGCAAAGTACTCGATTATTGCAAACGTGACTGATATGCTTCGAGTTCAAATGACAAGTGAGTCACGAGCTCCACCAACTGAGCCAAGTTTGGCCAATTCCGATAAAAAAAATTTAATTTGTGATGATTTTGACAATCGAAATCAAACTATAGCAACACCACAATCATCTGCAGTAATAAAAGTACGTCAGTATTGCGAAGAACCGGAAATAGGCTGACAGGAAATCCCTTAAAATGGTATAGCAATCAAGAGAGCTGGTATATCCACGGCTAGCGAAACTAGTAAAGAAACAGCGGTCTACATATAGTTATAACTTCGGTGCCATCCGAGAGAATATTTTCGAAGAGTGGGCAAATCCTAACCGAAAGGCAAAGCCGGCTGAAATCAGGCAATTTCGAGAAAACTTAAAGTTTTATTCTTTCAAATCAATTATTTGAGTTATAGTTGTATTGAAAATGTAATTGTGTTGTCTCCACTCGTGCAACAATTGACTAAAATATGGAATTCTCCAAAAAAGTAATTATTGGGACAATAATTGCACTTTTTAAATTTTCAGAAAATTTAAATAATTTGTAATTTAAATCTGAATTTAAAAGTAAATATTCATTCTGATTTCAACGTTTGAAGTGTAAACAAGTGAATTGCTAAATAGTATTGGTATTAGTGATAGTAGGGGCCATTCTGGCCCAGTTGGACAGGGTTCCAAATTAGTTCGAACAGACGATTTACAAAACAACAGTAATTAAACGTTAATACGATGGCCCTCGACAATGTATGACGTACAATATAACGTAACAACTAGTAACCAGTTCGCTGTAATAAACAACATTAGTACCATAGCTGATGAACAATTATTGATGAATAATAACATCATAAAATGCAGAACACCTCCGATTGTTGTACGTAAATTAAAACAAGTTGATATTAAACAGTTTTAAATGAATCGAATATAAAGTATTATAAAATAAAATTTCAATCTGTGGGAATAAATGTTATAATTCCCAACGGTGCAGCGCATTCGTAATTTCTGGAGCTTATTAAAAAAAAAATTAATTTTTCACGTTTGAAAGTTTTGCTTTTTGGTCTATACAAAATGCCAATTGATGATCAAAAAAGCTCTAATGGAGTTCGAAGGTATCAAAAATATCAGTGATATTTTAAATATTAAAAATATAAGGTATACAGATCATACAGTTCACCAAATTTACTTTAAAAACGGTACTACCAGCCTAAAAGATCTGAGAAAATTTAATTCCATTGACAATACAATCATTAAATGGAACATTAAAACACAAACCGGCCCAACACAGTGTATAAAATGTCAAATGTTTGGTCATATGGTGCGCATGGTTGCTATATGACCCCTAAGTGTAAATTATGCGGCGGGGGTCACTCAGTGGATAATTGCCAACTAAAGGAATTATAATTCAAGGGAAAAAAAACATAAACTTAAATGCTGCAACTGTGCTGGCAATCACTAAGCATCATACACAAAGTGCCCAAAAAGAGCAGATTACAACTCATTGAAAGAAAAACTTCAAACTAAAGTTACGATACCTGCCAATAACAAATCTTCATTTAAATACGATCCAACAAACTTTCCTGCGATGAAGCCTAAGTAGTGAAAATACAACATATTTTACCCGATAAATCTATCGATTATGATAATCTCTTCAGTTATGATGAAATAAAAGAAATCATACGGGAAGTCGTAAGCAAAATATTTAATTGCCGTTCTCGACAGGAATAACTGGAAATGGTTCTAGATATCACCACGAAATATTCCTATTTTTCCCCAAGTTTTATTCTGGAACGCTAAAAGCATTCGTATAATAAGATTAGTGAATTCTATGATTATTTACTTAATAATAATAAGTATGCAGACTACATATAAGAAGTCTGGATAAACAAGCTCCTAGTAAGGATATGGAATTGGAAAGAGAGTACAATTGGTAAATTCCATTCACCCCAACAGAAATAATTCGTAAAAGAGTTTTGTAGCAACAGGCAAAAAACTGTCTATAAGAATGGGTTATTCGATATCGATAAATTTGCGAATTAAAATTTGCGTTAGCGGCCTTTTTGTGCTTATCTTTGTAATGAGGTCAACAATAAGTTATATTTGTGTTTATCGCCATCATGATCGAATTGGCTTTAGCTTGTGGAAGTATCCAAAAATCTGGCAAAAAATTGTAATTTTAAGACTAATACAAAATAATTGTTGGCCAGCATTATTTACTGAGTCGATTTGCTCTAATAAATAATTTCAATATGATCTCAATTGACATTTTAAAATCACCGCTATGACACAACATACGAGTATATTCAATTCATCTATAAATAAGAGATTATATTTCTTTTATGATATCGACCGCATGGTATAGTTATAGCCTATAAAATACAAAATACTTTCATAATAATAAAAAAGTAAGATCAAGTATCGATAACTACTCAAGAATAAAAATATAAAAATTGTTGTGACAACAAATAATTCACCTTGAATGCAATTTTACTTGCTCATACACCATCTTATATAACACAACAACATCAGTCAAACATGTATAATGGTCGTGGTGTGATACCTTAAGAAAATTAATAATTATGTATAAAACGATATACATCTTTTTTTTTTTTTGTATCATCGTATAATAATGATAGTATTAAATTAAAATACAAAACACAAAACACCGATTGTGTTGAGCTGCAGTGATAAACTATTTGATGATTACGGTAATGCGATACGGTAGTTTATCGCATTTTTTTATTTTAATGTACAAAGACGACTTTGAAAAAAAAAATAAATAAATAAATATTCTTTTGTGTTAATAAAAGACGAAAATTGAAAATTCTGCAGAATATCCTTAAGGGAACTTCCAAGTAATAAATCTGCTATATATTTAAGTGCGACACACCACACCGGCAGGATACATTATTAACCGCACCATTATTGATTTCTTTAAGTTTTTATTTTATTTTATAGGAAAAGGCGCGCATACAGTTCATTGTAATTATTTATGAGAACTGCTGTAGCATATCTTTGTGCATCTTAGCTTTTTTAGCAGATCACAATGACAGTTAATGAATTAGTATTCCGTTTTTATTATTTTTTGAACCCCGTTTATGTTTGTGATCTGTGCGCGGGATCATAAAAAACCAGAGTGATTTATATTTCATTATTATTTTATAATTGTGAAATAATCATAAAAACTATAACAAAACTAAAAAAATAATTATGTTAATATAATATATGTATATATTGTACGTATGTATGTTTAAAGATAATTATTTTAAGAATTTTGTTGCTTATTTAGTACATAATAATAATATACAAACAAATCAACAAAAAAAAAAAAAAATTAACGATCACGAACGATTTTTAATGTTTTGTAATTTTGTTATCGTAAAATTTATGAGAAACGACTTTTTCACTAATTTTTTAATTTTACTTTTTATTTTAATTTGATTGTCTTCAAGCGCTTGAAGGTCTTTGAAAAATAGAATTTATGTGTGTTTAGGATTAGTAAAAAAAATAAAATTTATTTATTTTTAACGAGCTTTCAACGAAAGTACAAATCTTTTATTTTATCTTATTTAAAGAGTAAGTTGTGACAAAGAATGACTGACGTATGATGTTAGAGCATATTAGAGAAATATAATTTGTTTTTTTTTGTAAGAATAATTACTATATCTGTCAGCCAATAAAAAACATCTAACGAGACCAGTAAACAAAATAATAACATGTAGATTTGCCATAAAAAAACAACAGAACTTATCTTTCTAAATAAATTCACGATAAAACGAATATTTGATTTCGGTTAGACTAAAATTAGATTTTTATCTTAAATGTTATTTTTCTGATGCTTTTTATTACATTAAGACGGGGGAATATAAATTTTTTAATTAATTAATTTTAATTGAAAAATGCAAAATTTTCATAGAATTCAAATCTTTGATTAATTTGAATCATTAACACTTTCACAATTGATTCAAACTTGCTTAGTTATATTTAAATTCATTAAACTGATAAATAAAATTCGAACCATTTTTCTTTATATAAAAATACCGTTATAGTTGATCAGCCTTTCTTCCTATTCTGGATGTTAAAGTTGTTAACACTTTTCTCGCTTCATCATCGACTGCACATAAATTATTTTAACTACTTAAAGATCATAGGAAAATAATCATTAGTATGTAAAACCTGCTCGATATATTATTGAAAGTACAGCGTATTGTAAAATTTCAATATTTGAAATGTGAAAAGGTTTCCAAATTGAGTTGTTTGCGAACAAATTTAATTTTAAAAATAATTTTTATATTTACAGGAGGGCTTCGCCTCCTATTCGCTACACTCACAAGTGGCTTCAACACTAAGAAACGTAGTTCATAGTTCAATTTCATTCAGTCCTCATTTTCTGGTTTTTGGCCAACATTTCATTACACATGGGGCTGATTACGAATTACGACGACTACTTACATAATTGTGAGGATGAAAATACTGTATATGTTCGGTTAAATCTAATCGTTTGGAGTTAGTTCAACAACGGGTTCTGCAAAATTTGAAACTTGCTTACTTGAAGGGGGAAAAACACTACAATACCCAAAGTCAATCTCATTTGCTGTTGGAGATCGAGTATTGTCCGTATGTATGTTCAAAGCGACACACTGAAGCGTTTTAATGCTAAATATGCACCTAAATTTACTCCGACGATCTTAGTAGATAGAGTCGGTAATGTTGCATAATAAGCTTAATATTCTGTAGGTGGACTGTTTGCTCTAACGTTGCTGGTGAATAGGGGTAAGGCTGACCCCAATATTTTTCCGTGTATTTTATATGAGAATTAGTTCAAATTAAAAATAAAAAATTTTTTTTTAGATTTTTGCTTATAATTTCTAAATAATATTGTATAAAAGCAAAAATTTGATTATGGTGTCTTAACTGGCTAAAAATTTATATTTACAACACGAGTTTTTAATTAATCGATGAATGACCAAATTTTATTTATGATCAAAAAAATTATTAGTATGTGTTGTCAAATTATTTAAAGGAAGCTGAATACATTTTTAAATATTAAATTGTCTAAATCAACAATATCCGGATAAATCCAAAATTTTTTCTAAATTAAATCTCAAATATTCTCGACAAAGTCTCATCTTTGTAAAGTTTTGTAAATAATAACCGCCAAACTTAACTTAACTGTTTCTTAAATGCTATCTCAACGCACAAAAACCTCGACAAAAGCCATGAATCATCAAAAATCTTAAAATATCACCACTTGCAAATTTCGAGTAATATCGAGTAACACGAAAATACCGAATAATCTCGAATAAGAGTAGCAAATACCAAAAATATTCAGTAATGTTGATGTAATGTTGTTAATGCTAGAAATGTCAAAACTTGATTTTCAAAAATGCAAGGGTTAATTTATTAAAAAATACAATACTAACTTAACCTCAAACTAAACTGGAGTAATATCGAATACGTTGAATAATTTCAAACAATCTATAAAATCTGTCAGAATATCTGTACATAACAAGAACTATAAAAATGGTATGTATGCATTTTACTTTTTTGAAAAAATAGTATCACAAAAAAGAAAGCGTTACGAATTAATTATTTTTAATATTTATTTATAAACAATTGTGAATAATTTTTAAAAATAATAATTCAAAAAAAACAAAAAACAAAATATTTGTTTTCATTGAATTATTAAGCTGTACATAACACCTAATCGCAAAGAAATCTGAAATAAGCATAAAATTTCGAAAAATTACATAAAATATCAAAACTTCCGATGTACCAACATGATGACGAAATCAACGTCAAAATTAGAGAAACTCGAATAATCGCTATTAAGATAATTCCGTTTGCAATACGCATTAAACTTGTTTCAAGAATTCTGAAATAAATCAAATATCTAAGACATTTTGAGTCCTCGTAATGCTTACATAAATAAGTTTGCTAACAATTGTGATTAGTTGTCGAAACTCGTAACTCGAAATGTATACAGTTGAAAATCTTGCGACGATTTTCGACGCAAGCTTTGCATCGAGGCATATGCGATTTTACCTTACATCTAATTCTGATGTAAGACTTACATCAAAAATATATTTGATATAATTACTACCAAATGCGATGTAAAGCTGCAACTAAATATCGCGCATGCGCAATTACCGTTCATCGAGGAAATTACGATGCAATTTAAGTCTTATTTTGATGTAAGACAGGCATTGAAACAAAATTTGATTCAAATTACTGCGATATTTGGTGCAAAGCTTGTAACGAAAATAAATGCACATGCGCAAGAATATTGTTTTTCTCCGATCGTAGGAAAAAATATATCTTTCCGTTGTTTTTTCGAAACGGAAAGCTCATGATTCCAGTATGTTGTATTTGTTGCTAAGCAACAAGTAATAATAGTACGAGAATATATTTTCTGGCCTAGGCCGGGAATATATTCCATACTATTTTTTGAAAAAAAAAAAAAACAAAATGTACACGGAAAAAACTAGATGTTGTTACAACGAAGAAAACGGATTTTTAATTGAAGAAAATGTAATTTTTCTCCATTTAAAAGCTAATTTTCTTATTTCTGACAAGTTTTACTTCATGTAAGATTTGTGTTTCTTGAAATGAAAATGATAAAAAAAATTCTTGAGTTAACATTTGTTGCTTAATTGTAATCTGAGATTTAGTTTCTTGCATCTATAACTGCTCAAAATTTTTGATTGAAGAAAAAAAAACAACGAATGGAGAAAAATATGAATGTTTTGTTCCCAATTTTTCTTGCAACTAGAAATTGACTCTTTTCTTCAAACTATATTGTCCAATTTTCTTGGATTTGCTTATTTTAAAAATTAAAAATTTTCTTGATCAACACAAAAGCAATTTCTTGTTTCAAGAATCTATTGAAATGTTAATGATAAGATTGAATTTTTCTTAAATCTAGAAATATAACCTTTTCTCAAAATATAAGTATTATCCAATTTGCTTGAAATCATCCATTTAAAAAATTTCGTAAACACATTTTTATTTTTTTATTTCAAATTTAATTATTTATGGTTTGCAGACATTTGTGGAGAGTATGCAATGAGAGATTAGGGCATTTTGTACACATTCTGCTAACTTTGTTCTTTTTTATAGCTGAAATAATTAGGTTACAATACACACCTAAGTTGGATGTCTCGAAATTTGATTAGCCGGTATAATAGTATGGTTCAGAATATGAAATAATTTGGAAAATATAGTACAGTATTCCGAATAATTTAGATTATTTTTAATTAGGAAAAGTTTACTCTCTCTTCGAAACAACCAATTTTTTTATGTTATTCTTGAACTAAGAAAAAAATCTTCAATTGAAGAAAATATTCCTTAATAAATTCTCTTAACAAGAAAACTATTATTTTACGTCTCTCAGGACAAGAAAACATTTTCTTCTCTTAAACGATCTTATTTAAAACTCGCATTTTTCATTTGAACAAAAATTTCTTAATCTGAGAAAATATTTTTAATTCAAGAAATTATTTCATAATATGAAAAGCTTGTTTCTCATATCAATAGAATAAAGTATTTCAACTAAGTAAGCCTTTCTTGAGACGAGAAAATTATCGTTAAATTGTTATAATTGTACGTATATAAATACCATTATATAATGGATGTTCGTACCGAAAAAAAGCATTCTATCGCGAACATTCAACAGTGAGAAACTTAAAAAAGTTTTGTGATTTTGAAAGTAGGATTTTGTGTAAATTGTCTTTTGTTAAAAGTGAACAAACTTGGATTTTTTAAACGGTGGTGTTTCCACTTCAAAGTGGTGTAAAGTGACAAAAGAAAAAGGATTTCTGGAACTAGAAACATTTAAAAGTGTTTTTATTATTTTCTCTCGCCTTGCTCGGTATTCAAAGGTCTCAGATGTTGAACACATATGTAAGTATTTCTGTTATTAAATACAATATAAATAAATACTTTAAAAAAATCCTATTTTCCTTATTTTACAGAAAAAAGAAACTGCTAAAAATTATTGGCAAACTAAACACTACTAACAATTTTTTCTTATTAGTACAAAGTTTTTGAATAGTCAAGTAGTTATGTTGGCACAGGAGAAAGGCATATACCATATAAAGACAACATACATTTAAATCATTTGTTTTAAACTTCCAAATGGAATTAAAATACACACATTTTTAAATTTTTTTTTAAAAACACTTGT
The DNA here is from genome assembly GCA_963556165.1 of Tipula helvola. NCBI lineage: Eukaryota > Metazoa > Arthropoda > Insecta > Diptera > Tipulidae > Tipula > Tipula helvola. The sequence continues at coordinate 137,715,371 of OY744482.1, read as the reverse complement.
TAAATATTTCGCAAAATTACAAAAGGTTTAAAAAATCACTCGATCGATTTCGGCTTATTAGGCCATCATCAGGAGTATCTACTAAACTGTAAAAATAAAAATGTAGTTAGATATATATATATAGTTGGAAAAAGCAAAAAGTGAAACCAAAATATACCAATAAAAAAATGTGGGAGTGGTAAAAAATAAAAATTAAAAATTAAAAAAGGGGTGAGTTAAACACAGGTAAAATTGGTGAGAGCAATAAACATTAAAAAATAAAAATTAAAAGAGGGTGAGTTAAACACAGGTATATGATTATTGATTAGTCAACGGTCGAATAACAAAATTCCAGATGTTGATTTTTTATATTTTTTTTTTATTTTTTATAACCCGACGAATTAGTAATTTTATGGTATGGAATGAGTATGTGAATAAAACAATGCGGGGTCGGTAATTGGTGAGAAACGGATTTCTCTCTGTTCGTTGAGGATATTTTGGTTAAGAAATATAGCTTTTCGGATTTCGTAAGATTCTAAGTTGTCTAAACGTCTGCTTTTTGGTTGTACATGCAATATTTCTAAATTGTTTAAACTGGATGTGTGATTTTCTAACGTTAAATGATTATGAAGGGATGATTCATGGCTACCAGATAAATGTTCTTTAACTCTAACTTCAAAATTACGCCCAGTCTGTCCGATATAAGAGGAACTACAATCATTGCAATTGATCTTATAAACGCCAGACTTGGAAAGGCGATCAATTCTTGGTTTGTTGTTAAAAATCATTTTCTTAATTGTATTATTGTTATAAAAAGCAAAGCTAATATCTGTATATTGTGTCACGATGTTACTAATCCGTTGACTAGTTTTTCCTATATACTCTAAGCGGCGCCAATTTTTCGGCATTGGACTATCAGGTGGATAAATGTTAGCTAAAGCTTTATGCTTCAGTTTTCTGTTTAATAGCTTTAATATAGTCTTAGCTGCATAACCGTTATTCGCTGCTATTTCTAAAATTATATTAAGCTCTTTGTTATAATTGGATATGGTCAAAGGAATGTTTATTAATCTATCTAAGAATGAGTGGAAAGCTGACATTTTAATATTATGGGGATGGTTTGACGAGTTAGGTATAATGGCGTCTGTATACGTGGGTTTTCTATAAATTTTGAACTCTAATGAAGAATTAATTCTGGTTATTGTTATATCTAGAAAGTTAATAGATTTGTTTTCTTCTTTTTCTACCGTAAAATTAATGGTGGGATATTGAGAATTTAACCAAGTGAGAAAAGAGGTTAATAGCCTATCAGTTCCATTCCATAGACATAGTATGTCATCAACATATCTGTACCAAAAGATCATATGACGGAAATAAGGATTATTGCTTGATACAATCGTTTGTTCGAAGAAATTCATGAAAATTTCTGCTAACAAAGGTGACAGAGGGGAGCCCATCGGTAGACCATCAGTGAATCTGAAATACTTATTATCAAAGCAAAAATAATTTTGTTTAATACAAGTTTCAAATATCAGCTTCAGTTCATTCCGAAGGCTTCCATCTGCAACATCCCTATCTAAGTAAGTATAAACTATTTGAGACAAAATGTTAATTGGAATAGAAGTGAAAAGACTAGCAACGTCAAACGAAACTAATTTTGAGTGTAGTGGAATATCAACATCTTGAATTTTGCTAATCAAAGCCTTCGGAATGAACTGAAGCTGATATTTGAAACTTGTATTAAACAAAATTATTTTTGCTTTGATAATAAGTATTTCAGATTCACTGATGGTCTACCGATGGGCTCCCCTCTGTCACCTTTGTTAGCAGAAATTTTCATGAATTTCTTCGAACAAACGATTGTATCAAGCAATAATCCTTATTTCCGTCATATGATCTTTTGGTACAGATATGTTGATGACATACTATGTCTATGGAATGGAACTGATAGGCTATTAACCTCTTTTCTCACTTGGTTAAATTCTCAATATCCCACCATTAATTTTACGGTAGAAAAAGAAGAAAACAAATCTATTAACTTTCTAGATATAACAATAACCAGAATTAATTCTTCATTAGAGTTCAAAATTTATAGAAAACCCACGTATACAGACGCCATTATACCTAACTCGTCAAACCATCCCCATAATATTAAAATGTCAGCTTTCCACTCATTCTTAGATAGATTAATAAACATTCCTTTGACCATATCCAATTATAACAAAGAGCTTAATATAATTTTAGAAATAGCAGCGAATAACGGTTATGCAGCTAAGACTATATTAAAGCTATTAAACAGAAAACTGAAGCATAAAGCTTTAGCTAACATTTATCCACCTGATAGTCCAATGCCGAAAAATTGGCGCCGCTTAGAGTATATAGGAAAAACTAGTCAACGGATTAGTAACATCGTGACACAATATACAGATATTAGCTTTGCTTTTTATAACAATAATACAATTAAGAAAATGATTTTTAACAACAAACCAAGAATTGATCGCCTTTCCAAGTCTGGCGTTTATAAGATCAATTGCAATGATTGTAGTTCCTCTTATATCGGACAGACTGGGCGTAATTTTGAAGTTAGAGTTAAAGAACATTTATCTGGTAGCCATGAATCATCCCTTCATAATCATTTAACGTTAGAAAATCACACATCCAGTTTAAACAATTTAGAAATATTGCATGTACAACCAAAAAGCAGACGTTTAGACAACTTAGAATCTTACGAAATCCGAAAAGCTATATTTCTTAACCAAAATATCCTCAACGAACAGAGAGAAATCCGTTTCTCACCAATTACCGACCCCGCATTGTTTTATTCACATACTCATTCCATACCATAAAATTACTAATTCGTCGGGTTATAAAAAATAAAAAAAAAATATAAAAAATCAACATCTGGAATTTTGTTATTCGACCGTTGACTAATCAATAATCATATACCTGTGTTTAACTCACCCTCTTTTAATTTTTATTTTTTAATGTTTATTGCTCTCACCAATTTTACCTGTGTTTAACTCACCCCTTTTTTAATTTTTAATTTTTATTTTTTACCACTCCCACATTTTTTTATTGGTATATTTTGGTTTCACTTTTTGCTTTTTCCAACTATATATATATATCTAACTACATTTTTATTTTTACAGTTTAGTAGATACTCCTGATGATGGCCTAATAAGCCGAAATCGATCGAGTGATTTTTTAAACCTTTTGTAATTTTGCGAAATATTTAACAAGTGTTTTTAAAAAAAAATTTAAAAATGTGTGTATTAAGTGTGTTTCGCCAAGTGCCTACGGCAGAAACTATAAGAAGTATGGAATTAAAATATTTAAACTAAATTTATTATCTATTTAAAATCTACAAATTTTTTTCATATATTGACACTTTTTGTAATAATGATTGATCATTATATTCTTAGTTAAAAAACAAAAATTGAAAGTCTAAACTTAATATTAAATTACAACGATCATAATATTAGTTCTAAGTGAAAATTATTTATAAAATTATAATTATTTATATTTAAATATAATGAAACAAATAACAATCGAAATTATCAAATTTGTATTTAAATATTTTCTGTATCTGATGGTGAAATAAAAAAACACAAAAATAAATTGTCATATAATTGTATTATTTTATAACGGCTGGCAATAAACCGGCACACAAAAAATTAATATTTGAGATACAAAAAAATAATAAAACGGCACAAATTAATGAGCAACAAACAAAAATTTCTTGGCATCATAATAATAATTTGGCAACATTTATAATTTTTTGGCACTATTGGAAGGGTACACAAAAAATTATTTTTGGCATCGAAATAAACATTTTGGGTGACAAAAATAATTAACTGGCAACAAATTTATAAATAAATAAATTAAAAATTAAAAAAATTAAATTAGTTTTAAAATATTCTGGAAAATGGAGATCCCTAATTTAACTTAGAATTGTAGAGGCTAACGGCTTCGGTAACTCTCACGGGCACGCGAGAGGTCGCTTCGCTCCCCCCCGCTTAGCCCTCCGAGGGGCTTTAGATTTAAACTTCGAGGGACGTAGGAGCCAGGATAAGCAAACATGTCGCACTGCGTGCCGCACGTAGGAGCGGATTATATAGAATATATTAATGACACTGCAATATTTTATATCGATCCCCCATCAAATATTAAATAATTTGTATCGATTAAATTTAATTTTTTGTCACGAATTTTTTTTTTTTACTACTAAAAATTATTTTTTTCTGTTCCAAAATATTATATTTGTCGCCAATTTATTAATTTTGATGTCAATGTTTGTCGCCACAGTATTTAATAATGTCCTTCAAAAATATTTGTTTGTTTTTTCATATGTGGTGCCAAAATATTATTTGTGATGCCAATTTATTATTTTTGATGCTAATGTTTGTCGCCAATTTTTTTTTTCTTGTATGCCCATTTAAATTGTCCCTTTTATAACCAACAATTTCACAAATTGAAGAAATATTTCTGAAACCAAGAAATATTGCGTAACCACACCTGAAGAAATATTTCTTTGTCACAAGAAAAGCGTTTCTCTAGTGAAGAATATTCAAGTTCCCTGGAAGAAGAAAACCGATGCATACAATAAAACGCAAACAATAAAACGCAAACAATAGATTGGTAAATGTTCAATCTACTCAAGAAAATATGTGTTTTCCAGCAAGAAAATATCTGTTTATTTACAGAAAATGCTACTTAAATAAAGAGAAACGAGATTTCTCACCATAAAAATTTTTAGTTTTCAATCAAAAGAATCGGTTTCTACAATAAAACCGATTTTGTTAAACTTAAGAAATAAGAATTAACCATGACGAAAAACCATATTCTCGATGTAATCACGTTTTCTTGTATCAAGAAATTAGTTTTTTCATATCAAACACATAAAGATTATTTTAATATTTTAGCAGAATTTCAAATTGAGAAACGTAAAGTTTGTGGTGAGAAAAATTTCGTTTAGCTGAAAAATGATGTACACATTTTCTTGAACTAATCCATTTTTTTCTTCATATTAGAAATTATTCTTTTCCGTGTATTTATGTCTTATGATGTCGTGGCTAACTAAGCAATAATTTTATGTTATTTTCGATTTTTTACTTTGTTTTGATATTATGATAATTAATGAATAACACTAAAAATTATTTTGGGTTTATATTCGTTTTAAAGTACGATCGAAGAAAAAATAGTATGTACAATTCGGAGGAAAAGTACATTCCCGAACTCCCGTGGTTGCCAATTTCCACTATCGTCCGGGAATGCAGTACTTTTCCTCCTAATTATACAATATACTATTTCCTGAAGAAAAAAAACAAAACCTTGAAAAGTCATATATATTTAGGGTTTCGGCATCAAGTCAGGATTATAAATGTCGGATATTAGTAAATCGGTTTATATAATGTAGGTAAGAAAAGTAAATCATGGATTTACTAGACATAATCTTGGTGCTATTTCACGGAAAAAAATAATTTCTAATATGAAGAAAAAATCGATTAGTTCAAGAAAATTTGTACATCATTTTTCAGCTAAACGAAATTTTTCTCACCACAAACTTTACGTTTCTCAATTTGAAATTCTGCTAAAATATTAAAATAATCTTTATTTGTTTGATATGAGAAAACTAATTTCTTGATACAAGAAAACGTGATTACATCGAGAATATGGTTTTTCTTCATGATTAATTCTTATTTCTTAAGTTTAACAAAATCGGTTTGATTGTAGAAACCGATTCTTTTGATTGAAAACTAGAAATTTTATGGTGAGAAATCTCGTTTCTTTATTTAAGTAGCATTTTCTGTAAATAAACAGATATTTTCTTGCTGGAAAACACATATTTTCTTGAGTAGAGTGAACATTTACCAATCTATTGTTTGCGTTTTCTTGTATGCATCGGTTTTTTTCTTCCAGGGAACTTGAATATTCTTCACTAGAGAAACGCTTTTCTTGTGACAAAGCAATATTTTTTCAGGTATGGTTACGCAATATTTCTTGGCTGTGTATTGTGTATTTCTTCAATTTGTGAAATGGTTGGTTATAAAATAATACAATTATATGACAATTTATTTTTGTGTTTTTTTATTTCACAAATTTAATAATTTCGATTGTAATTTGTTTCATTAAATTTAAATATAAATAATTATAATTTTATAAATAATTTTCACTTAGAACTAATATTATGATCGTTGTAATTTAATATTAAGTTTAGACTTTCAATTTTTGTTTTTTAACTATGAATCTAATTATCAATCATTATTAGAAAAAGTATCAATATATGAAAAAAATTTGTAGATTTTAAATAGATAATAATTTTAGTTTAAATATTTTAATTCCATTTGGAAGTGTAAAACAAATGATTTAAATATATGTTGTCTTTACATATAATAAATTCATATATGCCTTTCTCCTGTGCCAACATAATTACTTGACTATTCAAAAACTTTGTACTAATAAGAAAAAATTGTTAGTAGTGTTTAGTGTGCCAGTAATTTTTTGCAGTTTCTTATTTCTGTAAAATAAAGGAAATATGATTTTTTTTAAGTATTTATTTATATTGTATTTAATAACAGAAATACTTACATATGTTTTCAACATCTGAGACCTTTGAATATCGAGCAAGGCGAGAGAAAATATTAAAAACATTTTTAAATGTGTCTAGTTTAAGAAATCCATTTTCTTTTGTCACTTTACACCACTTTGAGGCGGAAACACCACCGTTTAAAAAATCTAAGTTTTTCACTTTTAACAAAAGAAAATTTTCACAAAATCCTACTTTCAAAATCACATAACTTTTTCACGCTTCTCACTGTTGAAGGTTCGCGATAGAATGCTTTTTTTCGGTACGAACATCCATTATATAATGGTATTTATATAAGTACAATTATAACAATTTAACGATAATTTTCTCGTCTCAAGAAAGGCTTACTTAGTTGAAATACTTTATTCTATTGATATGAGAAACAAGCTTTTCATATTATAAAATAATTTCTTGAATTAAAAATATTTTCTCAGATTAAGAAATTTTTGTTCAAATGAAAAATGCGATTTTTAAATAAGATCGTTTAAGAGAAGAAAATGTTTTCTTGTTCTGAGAGACGTAAAATAATAGTTTTCTTGTTAAGAGAATTTATTAAAGAATAGTTTCTTCAATTGAAGATTTTTTTCTTAGTTCAAGAATAACATAAAAAAATTGGTTGTTTCGAAGAGAGAGTAAACTTTTCCTAATTAAAAATAATCTAAATTATTGGGAATACTGTACTATATTTGTCCAAATTATTCCATATTCTGAACCACACTATTATGTGTACCGAATGAAATTTGTGATTTGTACATGAAGAATTAAAACTAAACGGCAATATATAATCATTATTTTTTTATACTTGTTCTATTGCACATATTGTACAGTTTTTAAATAATCGTATTCATTCAAACTTTTTGTTCATTTTACGGCGAACATTCACCTTTTCATAATCCCATTTATTATGTATGGATGTGATCTTAACCCGCATTGGCAAACTGCTTGCCAAACCATATGTTTTTTTGCCAAATTTTTCAACAGCTATGGTAGTAATTGCTCCGACCAGTTCTTTACCTTTCTTTTTGATGTAATATTGGGGACCTGGAAGTGTCGAGAAATCCATTTTGACGTAGGTCTCGTCGTTCATTACGAAACAAGAATCTTTTCTTTCGTTCAACCATTTGTTTTGTTTCTTTGCTTGATCGATCCCTCTATTAAATAGTTCAACACTTCTTTTGGGGATTTTTGACTTCTTGTATGTCCGTAGATTATTTCTGGTTTTAGCTCGTTCCACAATCGATTTGGTTGTTTTGGTTTTTCTGGCCAAATCTCGCACAGACATCGAGGGATGTTTCGAAATGACTCTTACAATTTTCTGATCCAACATTTTATTTGGAGCACCTGATTTTTCTCCGGATCCGGGCTTGCGTGATACAGAAAGATTGATTTTACATTTTTTTTTACATTTGTTACCGTATTATTGGAAACACCGGCCAATTTACCAATTTTTTTATTGGTATACTCGGGATGATCATTGCACAATCTAATTATTAAATCACATTTTTATCCTTATGGTGCGTCCATTTCGAAACAAAAAAAACAAATGCCCAATTTGACGTTTATTCGTTTTTTTAAATTGTTTTTCTACAAAATAACGGTACCAGTTTTTTTCTTTTGCGTAGTAACCTATGAGATAATATAAATTTGGGAATCACAAATTTCATTCGGTACACATAATATTACACCGGCTAATCAAATTTCTAGACACCCAACTTAGTTGTGTATTGTAACCCAATTATTTCAGCTATAAAAATGAAAAAGTTAGCAGAATGTGTACAAAATGCCCTAATGTTTCATTGCATACTCTCCACAAATGTCTGCAAACCATAAATAATTAAATTTGAATAAAAAAATAAAAATGTTTTTACGAAATTCATTTATTTATTTCAATACATTTTGAGAAAAGGTTCTATTTCTAGATTTAAGAAAAATTCAATCTTATCATTAACATTTCAATAGTTTCTTGAATCAAGAAATTGCATTTGTGTTGATCAAGAAATTGTTTTAATTTTTAAAATAACCAATTCCAAGAAAATTGGACAATATAGTTTGAGAAAACAGTCAATTTCTAGTTGCAAGAAAAATTGAAAACAAAACAATCGTATTTTTCTCCTTTCGTTGTTTTTTTTTCTTCAATCAAGAATTTTGAGCAGTTATAGATACAAGAAACTAAATCTCAAATTGCAATTAAGCAACAAATTTTAACTCAAGAATTTTTTTATCATTTCAAGAAACACAAATCTTACATGAAGAAAAACGCGAAAGAAATAAGAAAATGAGCTATTAAATGAAGAAAATGTACATTTTCTTCAATTAAAATTCCGTTTTCTTCGTGGTAACAACTCTAGTTTTTTCCGTGTTGGTTTTCAATTATAGGTATTTGGATGTGGATTTTGAAATTTTTGTTAAACGATGCAACTTGCATCTCATACTAAAATGCGTTTTGGAAAGATATATCCAGAAATTATTTCTAAAACAATTTAATTGTTTCACAAAAAATAATGGAAACCTTGAGAGGTGTTAGAACTTAAGTCACAGTATTGGTCGAAATATGTGATTATTTTGTATTTGAGTACTTTAAATCAAATCAAAACCAAAATTTCTGCGAATTGAAAAATTCAAATTAAAATAATATGAAATGCTTCGATTTGAACAATGATATTAATAAAAAATATTAAAATAATAAAAAGAAAATGTAATCTGACATTTAAAACACCAAAATTATTTGTCAATAGTAAAAAAAGTTGTTCATAAAAATCTTATATCATAAAAATTTTCAACTATGTACGAGAGATATATGATCGCGAAAAATGTTTTACTTTGTCCTAATTTTTAGATAGTATTCATTGGGGTCACTAAACTTAATAGCGGCAATGCTACCAGAGGAACCAGAAAAATATTTTCAACACAAGAAAATCGGTCGGAATATTTCAGACAGCCGCAAACCATTGAACTTTAAAAATATGAATTTTAAAACTGTGCCAATATGTTTTTGCCCTTTTGAACATATGGTAAGACGAAAATGAGCGAATAGAAATTTTTTCAATTATGTACTGTCTATGTAAAGCTTTATAATTTCCTCCAAGTAATTAGTAAGTATATCGTATACATTTTATTTAGAAAAATAAACTCCACCCCAAATAATAGGGTCCAAGAATATTCTTTAGGACGTGATTTAGTCTATTTTTGATTAGCAACAATTTAGAGAATCAGTTTAACATTAAAATACACCGAAAAATTTACGTTTGTGCCATTTGGTGCTGCTTCCAAAATATTTCTTGTAGTTTGGCTATATTTAAAAAAATCTGATCTTAACTTTATGGCCGACAAATTCTTCAAAATATAACAACACAAAAAGTAAATTATGGTAAAGCATCGCCTGTTTATCGTTCATCTGAATCAAGCACCTCTTTGATATCGGATATTCCATAAAACAATTTTGCATGGTTGAGACACGACCAGTTCTTGCAATAATGGCAAAGAATGCTGGTTTAATCGTTAACATTTTCAGGGTATATGCTTGCCTTAGTTAGACATTTACTGGTACCCAATCTATAGTAAATTGTCATTTCTCACGCTCTTCTTCATAACTCTTTCTTTGGTACATAACTCAAAAGTGTAGACTGCCCGTTGAAACAAAAGAGCGAAGATTCACCTGGTCTTATGTTTATATATGACTTATGACCAAATCCCTCATAATGTTTGATTTGTTGCGCCTAATGAGTAATGATACCAATTACTGTGGTTTTCTTTCTTGGTAGGATTGTTTCAATTTGTAACTTGTGAAGATATTGTCCATGGTTATGCATTGTATGCATTCTTTTTCGAGTTAGCACCAGCTCCTCATCAATGTCATATATGCTTATCGCTTATACAAAAAACAATTGTTTTCCATAACCATGCTAGTTTATTGGTATTGGTATCCGATGCAACAACTTTTACGAATGGTGGTAAAAAGAATTTTAGGATTTTATTTTGTGAGGATTGCGGTTTTTACGGACAAAATGTATGAAAATATGTTGGGGTCAGCCTGACCCCTGTTAACTGTTGCAACCGTTTTTCATTCGGTTTTTATTTTAAACATTTAAAAACATTCCAGCACAAGCATTCCTGAAATATCAGCCACACTCATTGGTCCAACAGTTTTTACAGTTCTGTTCACCGACAGAAAGTTAAAGATGCTAACGGTAAGTTTTGGGAACATCCATAAAATATCTTGAATGAAATTTCGCTGGCGAATGCTTTTGATTACATTCCAATCACCTTTTAAAAATCACGTTTAAGATTTTTATTTCATAATTTAAGAGCATGAGTTTCAGGGCCCTGAGTTTTCTCCCACGATGTTACGACCGGGCCATATACTATATAGCTGGAAATCTTAACACACAAAATACAATTTTTAGTTATTTAACTCTCCTTTTATACGGAGTCTCCTTTTACCTAACCACTCCTTTTTACTCCATTACACACAGAGTGTAAGACGATCAAATGCTGCAGGTGGTGACTTCTGGATGTTCTGATCAACCGTCACCGCAAGTTCATAGAATTACAAATGTTAGTAACTAAAGCAGGGCTGGAAACCGGTTTTGCAAAACCAAAACCAAAACCACAAAAACCATAAAACCACAAAATATTTTTAAAACCAAAACCGAAACCAAAACCAAATTTTAAAATCAAATAAACCAAAACCAAAACCAATTAATTTTTCAAAATAAAAAAAAACCAAAACCAAAACCAAATATATAATTATTGTTTATAATTTTATTTTTTGTTAATTATTTTAATGTTTGGAGGTAACATAATTTATTTTTGTTTTTAACTAATAAAAAAGAAGCTATTTAAATTTTTATTGAATTAAATTTACATTTAAATTTTATTTTTACAAAACCGAAACCAAAACCAAAATTCGAAAATTTATAAAACCAAAACCAATACCAAAACCAAAATTCGAAAATTTATAAAACCGAAACCAAAACCAAAACCAAAATTTTTCAGTCAATAAAACCAAAAACCAAACCAACCTAAAATACAAATTGGTTTCCAGCCCTGAACTAAAGAAAGGTCATTCCAACAACTTCAAATTGGTTTTCCATTACTTACATTCCTTTTGAATATATTACACGGATTATGTACATAAATACATATTTTTGCATATACATAAAAACACATTTGCTCTAGAATTTAAACAATATGCATATATTTGTATGTTTTCTAGAGTTTATGATTTATGCGAAACATAATTAAAATTCCAGAATTCTGCAAATTTGCAGTCCTTTTCTTTCATTTTTTTTTACCGAAAATAGATTTTAATCGTTTCCAGGATTTTAACATATCTGGAGGCGGAAAGAAGCTTTTCAAAATTTATTTAAGCATCGTTGAGCGATGGCGGCTATCGCTTACATTTCTAAATTTTAAATATAATTTCATAGCTTAAATTAAAAAAATTATGGAATTTACAGTTTAAAGAATTTGTAAAATTTTTAAAATTTACAAAATTCATCGAATTTTTAAATTTTACAGAATTTTTAGAAAATTAAAAAAATTGGAAAAACAATTTGAATTTGTAGAACTCTGTCAGTTAAAACTTAAAGAACTCATAGAATCTACAAAATTTAAAGAATTTATGCAATTTATAAAATTGATAAAATTTATAGAATTTGTCGTGTTTACAGAATTTATATTTATGAAATTTATATAAATTAAAGAATTTATGAACATATTAAAGTTTAAAGAATTTTAAAAATTTGTAGAATTCAAAAAATTTCTAGAATTGTGGAATTTTTAAAATACATAAATCAAATTTCAATTTGTAGAATTTATAGAACTGACATACTTGAAACAATTTCTAGAACCCATGAAATCTATAAAATTTAAAGAATTTATGAAATTTAAAAAACTTAAAAACTTATTCAGTGTTGCGTTCTTTCCTTCCTTCTGAATTTTTTTTAAACCAATTTCATTGATTAAAATGACGTTATTTTTCATTCTGGTTCCTTTGATTGGATAAAAAAATTCGGGATAGGCTGTGTCTTCTACACGGCCGTAGGTGTTTTCCGTGATAACGTTCATAAGACATGCGAGAAATGGCACGATGTGTTTTTCGGGTTTGTTAAAATAAATTTCTTTATTATTAGCATCATGAAATGAGAGTCCAGTGATTGTTTGCAAACGATTAAGTACTGGGCGATGGTATGAGAAGTACGATATGGAGTGCAGTGTCTCGCAGCGGAGATGTGCCTGATGAATGTGAGTTCCGCAGACTAGTGCCTCCCAAAGTCACCGAGGCTAGTGTGATGAATACGCAGTCTAGGTCAAATATATTTTATATCAGAGTCCACATTGACATTTGACCTATCAGATCAGGCATTCCCCCTTTATAGTGCCCTCTAGCATTGTAAATCGCCACTTTGTAAATCTAAATTTTAATTAAAATTTATGTGAAAATTAATTATTTTAATTTACAATAAATTACTGTGACGCAAAAATTAGCACTAGAATTGCTCCGATCAGACGAGGCATGAGGGGTTGTCCCGCTACAGTGATCTCAAGCATTGTAAATCGCTATATTGTAGTTTGTAATTTTAATTAAAATTTATGTGGAAATTAATTATTTTAATTAACAATAAGTTATCTGCCACAGTTTCTTTACGCACAAATTGACACCAGAATTACTCCGGTCAGATAAGTGATTTTCATGGTTGGTTGTAAATCGCTGTTTTGTACTTTGTAATTTTAATTAAAATTAATGTGGAGATTAATTATTTTAATTTAAAATAAATTATCTGCCACAGTATTATTAAGCACAACTTAATAACCGAATTGCTCCGATCTGAAGAGGCATTCTCTTGCTATAGTGCCCTCAATTTCTATAAATCCCTATTTTCTAGTTTGAATTTTTAATTAAAACTTATGTGACGATTAATTAATTTAATTTAAAATAAATTAACCACCACTGGTCTTTACGCAAAAATTGACACCATCGGATCTCCGATCGGATGAGCCGTTCTCTCGCTACACTGGTTGAAGCATTTAAATCGGCCGAAATCAGAGGTTCGCGGCGCGGGTTACTGTGCCGCCCGATGACATCATTGCGAAAATATTATGCGTGACACATAAACCCGAAGGACCAATCCAAGCAATCATATCTTTAAATTAAAGGTAGTGCTTATAGTTGATGAGTAATTGCCTCCGACCAAGGGCTAAACTACAATCGCTATTTTCTAGTTTGAATTTTTAATTAAAATTTATGTGATAATTAATTAATTTAATTTAAATTAAATTAACCACCACTGGTTTTTTACGCAAAAATTGACACCATCGGATCTCCGATCGGATGGGCCATTCTCTCGCTACCCTGGTTCAAGCATTTAAATCAGTCGAAATCAGAGGTTCGCGGCGCGAGTTCCTTTGCCGCCGGATGACGTCATTGCAATAATATTATGCGTGACACATAAAGCCGAAGGACCAATCTAAGCAACCATATCTTTAAATTAAAGGTAATGCTTATAGTTGATGAGTAATTGCCTCCGACCAAGGGCTAAATTTCGGGTAAGTTTTCTGAACATGCGGTGTAAAACGTTATCACGTCAAAAAAATTATCAGAACGAATGAAGGAACGAAAGAACGCAACACTGAATCCACCTTTACAGAATTTAATTTTGATAGAATTTATGAAATCCATAAAATTTATAGAGTTTTGATATACTTTATTGAATTCATGGAATTTATAGAATTTTTAAAATTTATGGAACTTATAGAATTTAAAGAACTTATTGAATTTATAAAATTTATAGAAATTAAGGAATTTTTAGAATAATTAAAGTAGAATTTATAGAATCTACAAAATTTAAAGACCGGAGTCGCCGTCGTTTAATTTGCAATTACAACTATTACTTTTGTGATACATACTATACCATACAAATGTTATAGTAGTGAGAGAAATAACAGGATTCATTTTGTTTATTTAGATCTATTGTTTTAGTTGTGAAGTATTGTTTTTAGTGAGAGTGTCGAGTTTAGGTCTTGCATAACTTTATACGAGGTTACAAAAAAAAATTCATATAGGGTGAAAAATACGTGAAATCACAAATTTTTGAAAATCATATTTTAATTTTATGATTTTTATGTTTTGAATGTGTAGCCTTGATTAAATAAAAATTATTGATGTGTTTAGTTTTTTGTTGTTGTTGTTAAAGATACAGGGTGTCAAATTTTGGGAAAAATGATAATCATGATGTTGTATTTATGACAATAAAAGAAAAACAATTATCCGATAACTATGATTTTGAGCTCATTTTAAAGGTAAGTTAACAGTGATTAATAAAAAAATATAAAAATATATGTTGTCTAATTTCTTCTTTTTTAAATTTCCCGCCAAAATATCAAAAACATATCAAAAAAATGGAACACCGTTATTTTTTGTATTCTTGCAAAATACGTTTTAGTACGACAATCTACAAATTTATTATATTTAAACGTATTTTACACGAAAATGAAACGAGATGCTGTCCTGATTTGTTAGGATGTCTAATAGAACTAAATGGTGAAAAAAATAAAAATAAAACAAGCACATGGGAGAAAATCCAAAAAAAAACTTTCGACGGCCATTTTTAAAAGGAAGAAATAAAAGATGCCACCATTTTTATAATAATTTTATAATCCCTGTTCATGTATCTTTAAAATGAGCCCAATCTTATAATTTTCGAATAATTAGTTTTTTTTTATATAGCAATAAATACAATACCAAGTGCATTGAATTTTTAAATATTTGACGCCCTGTATCTTAAAAAACAACAACAACAGAATCATAGTTATCGGATAATTATTTTGCTTTTTATTGCCATAAATACAACAACATGATTATCATTTTTCTCAAAATTTGACACCCTGTATCTTTAACATTAACAACACAACAACAAAAACAAACCACTTCAACATTTTTTGTTTAATCAAGGTTATGCATTCAAAACAGAAAAATCATAAAATTAAAACATGACTTATGGTTCCATATAGTGAATTTGTCATTTTACGTATTTTTCACCATAGACTCATTTGTTTTGATAATATTTAATTTTTTCAATCTCTCAGTAAGTTTGAATAAAGAAGAAATAGCGAACATTGAAATATTGAGAAATTAGGCTACTCTAATCGCCTCGTTGCCAAGGAAATCGAAACATCTGAGCGATTTATCAGAAAATATTTATTAAATCCTAAAACGTATGGTACCGAAGCCTATAGGAGGAAAATCAAAGCTCACTATACGCCAAAAGTGGCAAATTAAACACGAAGCGACTAAAAATAAACTATTTTGTAGCTAAATAATTACAAAACTTGGTTTGATGGTAGTCAAATCAACTGTAGCTCAGGTTCTGAGGACAACAAAAACCATTAAATGAATCAAACCTAAATCGAAACCCTATCTAACAACCGCACATATGGAACGCCGTTTGAAGTTTGCCCAGCAGTACATGTATTGGACAAAAGAATGGGGTCGAGTGATTTTTTCTGAAGAAAAAAAAAATAATTTGGACGGACCAGACTGCTACAGTTGTTATTGGCATGATCTACGCAATCACACTGTCGTTCGGTCAAAGAGAGATTTATTGGATAACTACCAGAATGAATTCAAAAAAGTAGAGCTGCTGGAAGATGTTTTGATTTCATTTATCGATGATCATATTGATAGTGAGTTCGTACTTCAACAGGACAATGCTGCGAACCACGTTTCACAAGCATCTAAGGATTGGTTAAAGTACAGAAATATTCCATTACTAGAGTGGCCAGCATGTAGTTCAGACTGCAACCTCATTGAGTTTCTTTGGGGTATACTGGCTGCAAAAGTATATGCAAATGAACGTCAATTTTCGTCAGTAAATGATCTGAAGCAGTGTATCAAGCAATGCAGGGATGAAATCAGTCACAATGTGCTCCAAAATCTTTGGCATATGATTTATACAATTTTTAGAATTTTAGCATACGCTCAAAGGGCGATACTATTTGAAATAATAACCGAGCGGCGTCAACCGACTCTGTTGCTGTGCTAGCTTGCGTTTTCCGATTGATACTGGAACATTCATGCAAACAATTCAACTATTAGAATCAAGTTTTTGCGAATGTGGCCATGGACATGAGAACATATTACACCGTGTAAAAAGCGTTCGACAAATACCAGGGTTGATGTGTCGGTTGGTAAACTGAACCTAATCGATTACATATAATAAACCAATTCACAATCTCGATTCGACTATCTGAATATGTATTATTATGTTCAGCAATATAATTTTCTGTACAATTAAATGATTTCTGTATATTATTCTTCCAACAAATAAAAACGCAACACAGGTTAAAGAATTAATTAAATGAAGTAAACCAAGACGCAAGCCTAGACTGCATTGCTAATTGGCTTAAAACCGTTTCGTGGGTTGATAAAACACTAAATGATAAATTGGTTCAATAATTGAATTCTGTACGCTTTGCAGTAGAACCAACAGTAAGCTAAATTGAAACGGCTATGGAGGCCTTTACGACAGCATGTTCTTTAAGTTGCACAGGTGGTACGGATAAAGTGATAAGATCAGTTCTGTACATTTTACGCATTTTTAAAGAAAAGCCAAATAAAAAAGAAACACAGTTATTCCATTCCAGGTAATAATTACAACCTTGCTTCGTTACTAGTGGTTGCCATCCTACTAAGTTGAACTTTACAGATTCATTTAATTCTTTCAAATGTTAAATCTTATTTTAGTTTTACCCAATTTTCACTACTACAGTACCAAATGAAATTCTTAAGTTTTAAATAAAAATAGCGGAAATAGCGCTCCGGCCACAGACTTGGAATATTTATGTCCCTTTAGCTTGTGAATTTGTAATATTGTGCCCTGAAGCTGGAAATGCGTTTTAGTATGTATCTCAAGAAATATATTGGTAACAATCTATCGTTCTATAAAATTCGAAACCATTACACGAAGCAGACTGGAAGTTATGATTGTAAAATGAAAAATTGGGGTTTGTATAAAAATATTAAAGCCTTTTATTTAACGTGTTCCGTTAGGATTATGAAAGGGAATAATAATGGCCTAGTTCTAAAAGAACTTGATCTTCTCAAATTTAAAGAAATCACGAATTTAATGTTTTCAAAATTTTTTCGGAATTTATTTATTTTATAATTTTATAGGATTCTAAGAAGCAAAGTAGTCAAAGTTTTAACAATTTCATAAATTTTAAGATTTTCGAGAAACCAATGAATTAGTGAAATTAATTGGAGCAGTGGTTAGAGAGCTTCTTACAATGCCGCGATCCCGATTTCGATTCTAGCCGCTAACCAAACATTTAATTACAACGTGCTTCGACAAAATTAAAAACGCTTGTATGTAAAATCCGTTCGTTCAACTGACCATCTGCAAGGCTCACCAATACTTTATATAAACGTACTATACGGTTCCGAGGGTCGTTTTAAATATTAAATAGATACGAAGAATATTCTCAAGAAATTTCACAAATTTCCAATCATAATGTTTTTCATAAATTCAATAAAGGTTTGATTTGCATTTGGTGAAATTTCATTGTAAACAGTGCCAGTCACTTTTTGGCATCTGGTGCACTTTTCAATAAATGCGCCATCTACCTTGTAGTAGTGGAACGCTGTATTGTCGCCTTTTTTACGTAACTCTACTTTCGTGAACTGTTATACCATAAGAATATCAATGGGTCGGGTTGGCTGCAATAAGATGAAATTTGAAAATATAAAAGTCTGATTAAGCTTTGTTTCATCAAGAATGTTCAAACTATGATCAAAAAGTAATTTTACGAGTGGATTACCTGAGGTGTTATTTTACAAACTTTATTGTACTCTTTGCACCCTTTTAAAAAGCTTAACCAAGAAGTTTGATGACAACAATAATGATGAAATGTTACTCTCGATAGGAACGAACTTCAAATAAACCTAAGTAAACAAAGATTTTGGTCGTAAAATGAGACTTGAGAGTTACGTTTTTTTTCCAGCTACCACAGCAGTGTTAAAATGAAACCAAACAACAATAAATTTAACTATTGCACATCTGTTCATCGATGATCAGAGATGATATGCACTATTACCAATTCTGTTTGAAAATAAATCCAGGAAATTTTCACAAAATATTAATCAATAAGCAATAAAAATTAGATGATGATGCATCAAAAATATGTATCAGATTTGTACCAATTTTAGGAAACTATTGTCACATAGGTTTTGGCTTTTGGGTGGCAATTTTAGAGGATACCTATGAAAACGCCGGCCGGAGTATAAGACCACGTGCCCGTAATTTGTTGAATAACAGAAGTGGTTGTAAATCAGAGACTGAGAGAATTAAAATATGTATGTTTATGAAATCGATCGTCCTAATTGAAAGACTGTTTGTTTCGTTATTTAACCCTATAAAAAGTTAACTGAAAATTGAAACAGTTAACATCGAGAGAGCAAAATTAGAGCCCGCGATCATAGTCAAAAAATAGCGATCGGTTATTATAGAAGTGAAATCTCTCATATATTCATAACACTGTAAACGGATATCATTAAGCCGTTGCAATTTTCGACTAAACATGGCCCACTCATTAGAATCATGAAATTATTTGATGTACAATTTTGTAGTGTGACTTAATTGGTTTAAAGCTTCGTGAAGAGTTATGTTTTTCTGCAAAACGGAACTATTTCAGTCTAGAAATTATGAAATTGATAGTTCGAGACTTGCTAAAAAATAATTTAATGGTTTTTGGTAATTCACATAACAAAACGAAACAAAACTTTTTTCAAATATCAATTTGTGTTAATCGCTAAATAATCTTGTTTCCAACGAGCTCAAATTTAGAATGGATTTTACAGGCCGCAAATTAAACAAAACATAAACTAGAGAGAAAATATTGGGAAATATGTACACTATATAAACATTAATGTTGTCAATTTGGGTGTGACACGTGCGACATACGAAAAATATGTTAAAATCGTGGTGCGCGCACAATTTTTTTTATCCAAAAATGAAAACAAAAAAAAAATAAGAAAAATTGAAAGATCTTTATAAACAATTTCGAAATTCAACCTTACATTTTAAAACAAATTATCACATTTTATCCTTTTACTTCGGATTTGTTTTTGTTTTTAACAACAAAACTTTAAAAATAAATAAATTTATTAAGCGAAATAAAAAGTATAAAACAAATTCTTTAAACGTGATTCTATAATCAATTTTATATTGTTGCTGCTATATGAATGTACATACATATATACGTATATATTGTATTAAACTATTAACTTCTGTTGTAATTTGATTAATTTTTATGTTTAAGAAATAAACATTACAAAATTAATAACATTACAATAAATCAATTTTTTTTTTTGTATTTAGTATGGAAACTAAACGCTATTATACATATTCTAGTTTCTAAACATACATATATGTACATGTGCGCGCAAGAGTTTATACTGATTGATGATCGATCAATTAAAAAAGCATGTCTAAGTTTTAAAAACACAAAACACGGTATTTCCGCTTATGTTTAAAAATGTACAATTCGAACGACTCGAAAAATAAAAAATGTAGGCGAAATTTACGAGAAATTATTACAAGGTTTTAGAACGTTTTAAAATACTTATCTGCGCGCGTTACAATTTTTTCATCGTCTCTGTCGTATACTCGTATCGTGCAATGTACATACCTGTAAAAAAACAAAAAAAATCATTGTTATTGAAAGAGTTTTTTATAAAGTCAAATTACAAAATTAGAGATTCTATAGGAAAAATGATTTAGCGCAATAATAAAATTCACTGGCACATTCCATTCTTCACTTGTTAAAATTGAAATGCAAATCTATATGTGTAAGTCGTTACTTTCCTGAAACAATAAATTGGATAGAAAAATAAAAACGTTTAACACTTAATGACCATGATTACATTTTCATAAATATGTGACCATCAAGGGTTTACCGCAAAAATAATATAAAATAAACAGATATTATATGTGCATAGTTATTATGCATACATGTAATAAAAAAAAAAAAAATGATCGTTAATAAAAGTATTAAGCATTTAGACTAATCCTTGACAATTGCGCGCATATATACTTACATATGTACAAACGAATAAATTATAAGAAGAAAAGAGTTTATAGAAATTATGTAAATGTTGAATGTAACAATTATACCACCTATAACAGCATTCACATGTTAAAATCTTTATCTTTTCTTCAACAAATGTTTGTATATTATTATTTTCCAGTTATACGTATATAAACATTTCAGCTAATTTACTAATTTGTTGCTTACACAAAATGTTAAAAAAAATTACATATTCCTAAGACGTTTGATAAATAAGCGCGATAATGTAATAATCGTTACTGACGACAACAATGTTATTTCAAAGGTTTGAAGTAATGTTTGTGTAAAGGGTGGCCAACAAATATAACAATTGGCTCAGACAACACAGAATGGGTCCTGTCCTGTACTATTCTGTTGAACCAACAAATTCTATGTAGATCAATAAAAATTGCTCTAGATCAAATTTTTTTGTTCTATTGACGCGAAAAATCAAATTATTTTTGATCTAGATCAAATTTCAGAAATCTCGATTTTTTTTAAAGATTTAATTTTTTTAATTCAAAGCTTTCGATATACAAAGTTTTTATACTATGTAGGTGCTACATAGATATGGATTCAGCTTTACTGTGATGAAGCCTAATCAAACATATAAGGAGTGGGTTGCTGATTTGAAAGATAGGCAAGGAATTTAGGATATTTGTGATTTCATGAAAATCTGCTTTATCGAAAGTTAATCAAACTCTTGATGAGGAAAAATGAAATTGAAATTGCAAAACATTTCGAGTCGGCCGGCAAAACGTTTCAAGCCATAAAGGAAACATTTGTCGAATACTAATAAATCGTGCCCTGAGTCTGAAGTGAAGGATAATGGCAGAAATATTGCATCTAGTGATAATTCTAATACAACTTTTAGTAGCAATAGAAAAGGAAGACAAAAGTCATTGAATTGCGTCCAATTGATATTTAAAATATTACGATTACCGTTTTGTTGATGCAAAGGAAAAATTTGACTGTAGATATATACAGCAGTCTAGATTAATTATGTTTATAATTATTAGTTAACAACAACCAATACAATTTGAATTTGATTTTAACAACAACCAATACAATTTGAATGGATGTATTGGTTTCCGCGTATATCGTGAAAATGCGTTGAATGTTTCACAAAAATTTCAATTTATGTTTTATTTTAGTTGATGTAGGAAAGTTCCAACATGTTAGGTCTTAATAACATAATTCAGGCAATCAGGGTTCAGTTGTATGCGGCTTTCCTTCCTTTGCGATGTATTCTATGATTTCACGTATCATACGTGAAAGCACTCCATAAACTAGCCGAAGATAAAATCATCGAATTAATTCAAGCGTGGATGGGCGTCACCCATAGATCTTATTGCAAAAGCCAGTGGATCTATTCGAATATGTGATAATTAATAACTTTATGCGTAATTTTCACTGATCACTGCGCAACTTATCGCACTGCGTCGTTAAGATATTAATTTGGTTTGGACAGAGGAGCAAAAACGAATTGAGTACCTTATGGTATAACCAACAGGAAATGCTAAATTCTTCCAAAGACTAGGTGAATCCCAACGTAATCAAGTGCAACATGTATAAATGATTGCAATAGCGGTCCGGCAAGTCAAATCGGCTCGGACACTTTTTAGACTGGATTCAAAAGTGCTTTATTTTTGTTAATTGGTGCCATAAGCAGAACAACCAATAAAGTAGCATCTATCTCTTTAAATAGGTTATTTAACTGTTGTAAGGAATACGCCAACCCCTCCTGTTTTTCCATATTATGATGAAATTGAAGAATTAGATTTATTAACTCTGAGGTCATTAATCTAAAAACCAGGGCTGCGGAGTCGGAGTCGAGGAGTCGGACTATTTTATCGGAGTCGGAGTTGGAGTTGGATTGAGATGTAGCGTCACAAAATTTTAACATCGGTTTACTTAGATCTTCTAAATCGTGTACAGGTAAAAATTGCAGTTTTAAAGTTAAAGAATTAAAATTTCAGAACCAGTGTTCTATGGATCTTACGGTTGTCAAAACCACCAACTGTTATTAGATTTGCTAATTGCTTCCGCTTACGGATTCTTTAAATGGAGCCTGGAAATATTTTTTATGATAATTGGCCTCGCGGCTTAAATTGCGACCGGCCTCTCGAGAATTTTCCCGATGTCCCGCTGACCCAGTCCGCCACTGTATGTTTATGCTTAGATATTTATAAAATTGGGAATTCAATAATACATCTAAACAAAACAGAGATTAAAAATCAATCCACGCCAGAATTAGAAAATTGTGCCTATTTTATAGTTCAAAAATACAAATTAAATTTAAATTTTTAAAATGGTAATAAACGTAATTTTAAAGTTAGCTGAAATCTAATCTTCTCAATATAATCAATAATCTTGGCTTTGTGAAAATGGATTACAAAATTCGACTCAAAAATTGTATTCTGATTCGCTTAATGAATTTCTAGTTCTTAGAATCTATTTAATAGAAATTTTGAAATACGAATTTTTTTTTCTGATGACAATTTTTGAGATTTCCAAAAAATTTATATTACAAATTCGAAGGGTTTCTGAATTTCGAAATTCAAAAATACCTTTAATGTTATAATTCTCATATTGAAAATTAATTTTTAGCTGATATTGACTATTTAAGATTCCTGGTTAGATGATAGCTTCCATGTTTCTTAATTGATACATTTCAAAATTTCTAAATAATTTGACGAACTGAAAAATTAAGTTTATATTTAAAATTGAAACTTAGACAATAACAAATTAAAAATTTGCAAATATTTTGAAAAATATTTTTTTCAGAAATTTTCCCGAGCTTCGTGTTTTTCTGAATTTTTGATTTAATCCAACTCAAAATTACCTTGCAAAAAAATTTTTAGCTTTTCCGGAATTAATGAAATTTCAAAGATGTTCCAAAGGGTTGTTCTCAAAATGTACCAAAATTCAACTTAGTTACATCCTAAAATACTAAAATTTAAATAGTACTTCTAGAATCAGAGTTGGATTTTGCTATAGGCATATAAGGCACGTGCTTTAGACCACGGATTTTAGGGGTCTCAAAATCTCAAAATAATTGATGAATTATAGTTTTAAATTTATAATTTTTATTGGAAAATCGAATGATCGAATTTGTATTTTTATTTTTTTTTGTTGTTTTTTATTTGTTTATTATTCTCAATCAAAGATGACACTAGATAATCTAGTGGGAAATAATATTAATACATACATCTAAATTATGAAAAATGTGAGGCTATTTGATGTTCCTATCACCTTTTGCCGAAAATTTTGAACAAAATAAATATAACTACCTTAGGTCATAGAATAGAATGGACCGCCAGCAATGGATTTTAACTGTTTCCAACGTCTGCAGCGCAAAGTAGCCTTGTGACTGTTCCGATAGATAAAATAATCATAAGTTGCTATAGTTACCGGATCGGTCACACGGCTACTGTGCGCTGCAGATTTTGGAGACAAGCTATTTTACAATTTTATATGGAAACGTCACTTCGCTAGCGGTCAATTCTAATATATGGTCTAAGATAATTTTATATTATCCTAGATTTTATCGAACCGAATTTGAAAACATTTTTTTTCTTGTTACTTTGATTTTTCAATACGACTTCTTTTTTGGGGAAACTACAGAAAAATAGAAACGGTTACGGAGAAACATCGAACTAAAAATATTAAATTTTAAATAATTGGTGATCTAGAAAGAAATGAAAAAGTGTAATTTCTTATAGTAATCTTATAGCTAATAATGTTTGGTGATTTTATTTTGAAACTTTGTATTTGCACATAATATTATTACCCAGTAAAATAAAAAGAGTTTGCGAGTCCGGTGCACAAAAAAAAAGTACGAATAAAACAGCAATCAGCGGTAGTGATGGGCTAAGTCGGCTCTTTTTTGTTTAGCAAAACAGAACAAACAAAACCGATTTAGCACATCACTAATCAGCGGAAGACGAAAAACAAAACAATTCCCTTGTAAATTATTTTTTTATTCCATCTAGCAGTTCTGCTGATCATCAAAATTTGCCAGAAGACGTATTAAACGAAAACAAGGCTTCGAATCAATTTTCAAATAGCAGCCCTAACGTAGATGAAGTATTAGGTATTAGCGATAATTCGGCGAGCAATGAGATTGAGAATCAAAATGCAGTTGATAAAACAATTAGAAATAGTAACTATTCCGACATTGCCTTATCGCCAACACTAATTAGCAATGAGCTGATACAGTTTTATATTCGAACCAATTCCAAATACGTAGGCGATTTGGAATCTTCTAAAAAGTATTATAATGAGGACCAACAGAAACACCGAAAATTAAATGAATCATATTTTTCTATGATTTTACCAAACGGTAGCAAAGAGCGTCGAGAATGGCTGATTTATTCTGAAACCATACAATCGGTTTATTGTTTCCTCTGTCAATTATTTAATAATAAATCTAATATTCTAGTGTTGAGATGTAAATGTAACGATTGGAAAAATATTATGGGCATTTTGAAAAGGCACGAAGAGTCGAAAGAGCGTAAGAGTTGCATGAGTGTTTATGTAAGACGAGGTAAAATAAATGGAAACATCGATGCCAAACTTTTAGAAGCATTTGAAAAAAAAAATTGTTTACTGGCGAGAGATACTAAAACGAGTCGTGGCTACAGTAAAGCTTTTAGGAACTTAGGGGCGATGATACATTTCAGAAAGGTAATTTTTCAGCTGCATAGAATATCTTGCAGAATTTGATAACTTTTTGAAGACACACTTACAAAAATATAGTATAATAGTGGAAGCGGACATCTTAATTATTTATCCAAAACTACGTGTAACGAATTCATTGAACTGACGGCGGATCAAATAAATCATGGTAAGTATTTTGCACTTATTGTTGATTCCACACCTGATGCTAGCCACACTGACCGGTTAACATTTAATATTAGGTATGTGTAGGATCAAGATCAAAAAAATCGAGAAAATTTTCTAGATTTTAATCACATCGAACAAAATGACGCAGCATATTTAGAAAAAATTGTATTGCGCACTATTTGTGATATAAAATTGTACATTTTCGAACTGCCGAGGACAAATATGGTTTTGAGCCTATAACTTGTTCGGAAATTATTATTGAAATTAATCATTTAAAAAACAAACGATCTAAAGGTGCTGATGGAATTGATAACTTGGTTGTTAAAAACTGCGCTTGATACTTAGGGGATGTTTTAAAATTCTTGTATAACCTGAGCCTTAATAATGAAATATTTCCAAATAATTTAAAATTAGCAATTGTAATTCCAATATTCAAAAAAGCGATGAATTAAAGTTGAACAATTATAGACCGATTTCTCTTCTAAGCACCGTATCGAAAGTCTTTGAGAAACTAATAAAACGTCGGTTAGTGCATTATCTTGATAACATTAATTTTTTAAACAATAGACAATATGGTTTTACTGCTGGTAAATCCACCGAAGAAGTACTAAATGATTTCTTTAGTCAGATATATATAGCTGTGAACAGTTTGCAAAAGCCTACAGTAATGTTTGTGAATATTTCTAGAGCTTTCGATGTAGTCAACCATGGAATAATGTTAGCTAAACTAGATAATATTGGTATTCGAGGTAAAATTTTAGATTGGTTTACAAGTTACCTTCAAAATCGGCCTCAAATTGTTAGAATAGGCGAAACATTAAGTAACCCAGGAGCTGTTAGATATGGCGTCCCCCAAGAATCAGTTTTGGGTCCAATATTATTTTTGATTTATTTTAATTCCATTTTTGATGTTGATCTCATAGGATATCCGACTGATTTAGCCCTTAGCTACGCTATTCCTATGGCTGATAGTACTTGGGAAATTAGTCATATTCTTGAAAAGGATCTGGCCAATCTAAGTAAATGGTTTTGTTCATAATCGACTTATTGTTAGCGACAAATCAAAACTCATGCATTTTGGGAGAATGAATGCCATTTCCCTAGCGCACCCTCAAACGTACCATATGTATACATGCGATAGAAATACTCGCCTCAGTATTTTGTTCTTGAGTTTGTACATGAATTTAAATATCTGGGTTTAACAATAGATTCACTACTTAACTGGAAGTTGTACATCAATAATACTAGGAAAAGTGTAATCTGGGCCATACATAAATTTTATA
The DNA here is from genome assembly GCA_963556165.1 of Tipula helvola. Classification (NCBI taxonomy): domain Eukaryota; kingdom Metazoa; phylum Arthropoda; class Insecta; order Diptera; family Tipulidae; genus Tipula; species Tipula helvola. The sequence goes on along the minus strand of OY744482.1, from coordinate 137,688,572 downwards.
ATCTTAGCAAAATTTGCCCAAGGGTTATATTAAGGAAACTATACCATGCCCTAGTAGAATCAATAGTAATGTATGGCATATCCAGTTGGGTAGGTACTTATTTTACTAATATTGATTATCGCACAAAAAAAAATCATTAAATTAATTTACAAGCGCCCTCAGCCAACACCAACAGTTCCATTGTTTCTTGAACTTAATTTATTGCCACTTAGATATCTCTATATTTATAAAGCCCTCAACATGTTTTTTAATCGAAGAAACAGTTTTCACAATCACACAATTTCAATTAAAAAGTACAGCAAACACGCGATTTTTGTGCCTTGTACGGTACATTCTCTAAATCTAACAGGCCATTCAGCCACAGAATCTTGTTCTAAGGTGCTAAGGGTTTTTTGATTATTTTTTCAAAATTTATTTGTTTTCTGTTCTACTTCAACGAAGAGATGGGATCAGGTAATGAGATCATAAACTTAGTTATACTCTAAAACGTATATGCGACACTCGTTTGCCAACTATAGAGCAAAAGCTGTTTTAACTGTCCGAAATAAATTTTGTTCCATCCGAACTATACTTGCTAAAATTGAAGCTAAACAATTACATAGTAGTTTTGAAGATATTAAGGCCCCTCTTGTTGCTATTTTGGAATTCTTTATTGCAATGGATCAATGTTACCAACAAATCGTTACGAAATAAAGACATAATTTAGATTAATTGAAACATTTTGAAGAAAAAAATCCAGAAAGGTTAATATCTAAAAATTTAACGAAATACTAGTTATACATTTGAAAAAAAATTTAATACTGTAACTTGAAAAACATGTTGTTTTATTTTAGTTCTAGGTTCAAAGGTATTTCAACCATTGGTATCGCATTTTGATACAAAAAAAAATTAGTTTTACAAATATTCATGAAAGTTATTTTTAAAGTACTAACCAATTTCCAAAATTTCTGTAAAGTGGCTACAAAATTTGGATGGTGCATAAGGCCTCGACTTGCTTAAATCTGCCTTTGTCTAGAATACAGTGTACATTTTGTTAACTTAACATAAAGATCGCACTATGACTCAAACTATTGATTGGGAATTGTTGACCAAAAATTTGTTGTACTTATTGACGGATACATATACACATTAGGTTCGATGAAATGAACTCGAAATCCGAAATAAATACAATTTTAAAATAATAAAATTTCGCTAAATTAGAAGAAACGCAAATTCGTCAGTTATACATATATCTGAAATACCTTCTCAAATTCTTTAAAATATTGAATTCAAATCCAAGTTTGTACTAATTTAACAGCTAAAACTTCAGAAGCTAAATACATGTTATACCAACGTTGTATGTGTAAATGTTAACCATTTGACAGTTAATGGTATTCAAATTCTTAATTGAGGCTGTTTAATCTTAATTTGTTAAACATTAAATAAAATAATAAAACTTCGTTAAACTACAACGAAATTAAACATTCCAAAATATTCAATATTCAATGGCTGGACTGTAAAAAAAAATAAGTAAATGCTTTTACTAGTGGAATTGTGGGTAAATTAAATGCACTTTTTATTTTTTATTTTTTTATTTTAGCTTTATTTGAGTAGTATAGATTTTCATAAATAATATTTAGAACTCCGAGTATTAGTATAGTTAACTTTGCTTCGGAATATAAATGTAAATAAGTTTGAAGTTAATTTTGACTATTGGAGTCTGATAATGTACTTATTTAGAGATAACTTAAGCAATCTTAATTCTAACTTAATACTAATACTTAAACTAATTATTTAAAATGAACTAAATTATTACAAATAGGCTTTAACACTGAAGGCGTTGGATAAGTATGTTTCAACAAATTGTAATTTATTTTTATATCTTGTGTGATATTGGTAAACTTGTTTGTTTATCAAGTAAATTTTTGTTTTTGAGTGTAATCTAGTAGTACGATACCTTATAGGTTATAGGAACTTTTAAAATTAGTTTCAGAAACTTGTTTTGAATAATTTGAATTTTTTTTTGTGTGTGTTTGCGGCATTCCACCATAACGGGCACCCATACAAAATTACACTCAAAATTATTGATTTGTAAACAAGAAGTTTATTATCTAGGGAAAGCTTACTTTTTTTATTTAAGATAGGATAGAGCATGAAGAATAATTTAGAAACTTTGCTTGTGACAAAGTTAATATGATTTTTAAATGTCACTTTTGGATCCAGGAGAACGCCCAGGTACTTCACCTGTTTTTCCCAGTTTACTTGCTTGCCATTTATTGTTATGTTAGCTTGAGGTAATTTAGAAGGTTTCCTATTTCGCGAAAAGTAGATAGCTTGCGTCTTTTCAGCATTCAAACACAGTCCCCAAATTTGAAAGTAAGATCTTAATACTGTAATGTAGTTACTTAGCCTGTGAATTATGTCTTGGGAGAATATATCGGACGTGAAAATTGTAGAGTCGTCTGCAAATAAAGCAATCTCACAATTATCCATAAGTGGAATATCATTCAGGAAGACACAAAACAATGTTGGACTTATTATAGAACCCTGAGGAACACCTGCGCATGTATTCATCAATCCAGACTTAGAATTTAGGATTTGAACATAAAATTTCCTATTTGAGAAATACGACTTCAGTAATTTAATGATGTAAATAGGGAAATTATATTTGAGTAGTTTATGTAGGAGCCCATTTATCCATACTGAATCAAAAGCCTTTTCTAGGTCAAGAAGAATCATCCCTGTAGACTTGTTAACCTTCTTTGATTTTTAACATGATTTATAATACGATGAACTTGGTGAATTGATGAATGTCTGTGTCGAAAACCGAATTGCTGAGGAATCAAGATGTTGTTTGATTCTAAATGTTCAGTGAGTCGGTTTTTTATTACACATTCGAAAACTTTGCTTACAGAACTAAGCAGGCTAATAGGTCGATAACTTTTGATATTCGAGGGATCTTTATCTGGTTTAGCTATTGCTACAACTTTGGAAATCTTCCACCGACCAGGAAAATAATTAAGCCTGAAAGAGTTACAAAATAATTTAGACAGAAATAGAAACCCAGATTCGGGAAGATGTTTCAACACAATGTTTAAAATTGTGTCTAATCCTGGAGATTTGAACGGACGGCTATAGCGTCTGATGCTTTTTAACCTCATCGACGGAAACCATGAAGTTAGTCGGGTTATGCTCGTAATAATCATCAATGTTTTGAAGACTTCTTTTTATGTCGTCGGATTCAATCACATTAGGAGACAATTTAAAGTTATCTTGGAACATCTCAGCGAGGATCTCACATTTTTCTGGAGTCGAAATTATTTTGCTGTTGTCGCGCGGGTGATTTAAAGGAGGAATAGATGAATATTTTTTTTTATGTACCGTATTGTATGCCAATAGGGTTTGGAACCTTTAACCAATTGACTCAGTTTGCTTTGCCATTTACTATTGATAATCTCATATATTTGTTTCCTGATAACATGGTTTAATAGATTAATTATGTTTTTTAAATATGGATATCGTTTACGGATCCATTGTCGCCGTCTAATGTTTCGAAGTCTTATCAATGACAATACTTCATCTGAAAGTATTAATTTATATTTGGAGGAAGACCTTTTGATTGGAACTGTCAGATGGATGGCATTATTGATCGAAGTATTAAACTAATCAATAGCATCATCAATTAGATTATAGTCAGTCGTAGTTTCAGAGAAATTAAAAGCCTTGATTTGGTCATCAATTAGTTGTTGGTACATAATCCAGTCTGCATGTAAATAGTCATATGACTTAGAAGAAGGATCAATATGTGAAGTGGTCATGTTGACCAAACATAAAACAGGCAAATGGTCAGAATTTAATTCATTTACTGTTTCGATTTTGTGAACCGGAATCAAGCTGCTCGATATGAAAAGGTCTAATGTACTGTTAGATCTATTATTCTGGAAATATGTGGGAGTATCTGGATAGTGTAAGATGCAATTATGGTTGCTATTTAAAAAATCATATAAAATACGTCCCCTTATTTGATCTGCTACAGTTCCAAAAAGAATGTTTACAGTTAAAATCCCCTCCCAGGATGAAGTTGAATTAATGTTGGTAAGTCGGCTAAGATCGTGCCTAAAATTTGCATGGCTAGAGTACGGTGTATAGCACCAAGTAACCTTTAATGTACCGGTTGGTAGATATAACAGTAAAGATACATTTTCAATGCTTTGTAGGACTATGTTAGGAAGAACCGAATGCTTAATGTTATTTTTAATCGCTATAGCAACTCCACCACCCACCGGCTTGATCAGTTCGATCATTCCGATATACCTGATAGTTTGGTAAGTGGAAAACAGCGGTAAGTTTAAGATGTGTTTCTGTAATTAGGAAAACGTCAATATTAAATTTGTTAAGAAAATAAATTACCTCATGCTTTTTTTTATTCACGCTACGAGCGTTCCAAGTGCAGAGTATTAGATTATTATGTACAGACATATTTAATGGCTGTAGCTAAAATAATCTGAACCTGTTCTGCGGGGCTACTACATCTCCTGAGTCCATCCATGATATTATTAAGAATTAAAAGTAATTCCGTTGAAGTATATAATTTTGTACTATACAGTTGATCAGCTTATCGTGGGTTGGTACATGATGTGTTATTCTGGAGAATATCTGCAAAGGGTGGACGTCCAGTTTGCTCTGTCGGTGAAATTGTTGGTTCATCATTACGGCTGATATTTACCAGATTAGGAAAATTGTTTGCTGACCAATTAAAATAATTTGTAAATGATTTGGATTTTTTTTGATTAATTTCTTCTCTAATACGAAGAAACTCGGACCTTTTTGGGCAAACCACTGAATTGGCAGATTGGTTTCCATTACAGTTTGCACACCGAAATTCAGTAACGGAATCCTTAATTGTGCATTCTTGTCCTTCAATATGGGAAAGGCTACAATATTTACACTTCGATTTCATATGGCAGTTGCTCGTGGTGTGTCCATACATACAACAGTTTATACATTGTGTCAGACGTTCAGGTCTTTTATGAGGTATATCCCAAGTACATGCGATATTTCCGATACTGCGAATATTTTTTAGATGGTTGAAAGTAACAGAATTTGGAAAAGAAGCAAAATATACAGCACTATCATTTGCTCTGCTGTTTTTAGGTAACACTTTTGTAATTCTTGATGGCTTGAGTCCAGCTTCTTTCATATAGTTTTCAACTTCATCGATTTCTAATGAAGGTAAGCCATAGATAACGTATCTAGAAGTCTTGTTTTCATCTAGCGTATATGAAAAAAATTCTGCATTTGTTTTTTTAACTCATCCGTAAATTGTATATAATGAGCAGAATCATAAACAGACACTTTAAGCCCAATGGATGTCAATTTCATTTGAAATTTAATTATTTTTAATTGTTTCATTATTTGTCTAACAGTGTTAGAATCCAGTTTTGTTACAATCGGAGGTAATTTGGGTTGTTTTTTTTATTACTATGTGACGTGTCATTGTTTTCAACTAGAGTTGGATTGTTACCTGACCCATGCAATAAACCATCAAATTTATTGCTTGTTGTAATAGGATATGATAACGGATATGAACCAATCCCGTTATTTGATCTCTGATTCGTACCCATAGCTGATTTAAGTTTTGTATCTAGATGCACAAGTTTTGGATCACCATGAAATACATCACTACATAATGGTATTTTTAGCATAAGTTAAAAACTTAAACACTTCACAATTGTTTATTAATGATTGTTATTCACAAAATCACAAAAAGTTTATTGTAGAATAAATTTTTATCAATGAACACACTTTGAAAGTTGTTTTTTTTATATATAATTAATTTTGTATTACACAATACTTCAAAAAAAAAAAAAAAATTTTATTTGAATATTTTTGTTTTTACGTCTGTACTCAACGAGAAACAACGTGAGAATCATTTAAATGCACTTAATAGAATTATTTTGATATTTATTTATTTTATAATAAAAAAGACACATTAAACAAATTTCCATAATTATAGAGAAATTATTGTTCTAAGGACGCTAATCAGGAGTGAAATTTTAATTTTAGGGCATGACAAACAAAAAACTTTCTTTTTTGTATAATATTTGTAAAAATCATTTTTCGATTTTGTATATTTGAATTCTTATTTGAGTTTTCGTAAAAATTACGAAGTTTTACGAAAAATTACAAGTTTTTTATTGAACGAAATATCGGAAGGCCGAATGTCGAGAGGCCCAACGCCGAAAAGCCGAATGAGTCGGAAGGCCAAATGTTGAAAGGCCTAATGTCGAATGGCCGAATGTGTCGAAAGGCCGAATGTCGAAAAGCAGAATGGGTCGAAAGGTCGAATGTGTCGAAAGACCGAATGTCGAAAGCCGAATGGGTAAAAGGTTGTCACACATTTGTGGTACATCTATCAGTATTAGCGATACGAGATATAATATATTTTTCTGTGTCTGCAAGGTTGACGAAGCATTTTCGAAGATGTTGTTTTCTGAATGTTTTTGATTCTGGATTTTTGTCGGGATTTTCAGTTTCTGTATTATTTCTTTCTAGATAAGGTAACCAACTCAAAAAAAGTTAATTATTTTTCTTTTTTTATTATAATTAACTAATTTTTAATTAAGTATATGACAAAAAAATAAGTTTTTAATAGTTCAAGGCGATTTACTAATAAACATTTTTATACAAAAATTTTGATAAAAATGCACGGAAAAAAATAAACTGGTTCTCAGCTAAGAAAAAAGACTTTTAATTCAAGAAAATGTATTTTTTCTTGATTTAAAAGCTAATTTTCTTATTTCTATCGAGTTTTTCTTTATGTAAGAGTTGTGTTTTTTGAAATGAAGAAAAACTCGAAAGAAATAAGAAAATTAGCTTTTAAATCAAGAAAAAGTACATTTTCTTGAATTAAAAGTCCGTTTTCTTAGCTGAGACCAGTTTATTTTTTTCCGTGTATAAATTTTGGTTTTCATCGACACAAACGGCCTTGCAACATTCGGCCTTTCGACACAATCTCCTTTTCGATATCCGGCCTTTCGGCCCTATTCCTATAAAACTCGGATTGAGAATGCAAGTTTTATCTTTTTCCTTTTATTTATGATATAATTCTAGGTTGTTTTACGTGTCTCATGCCACCAATCTATTTTGTGGTTTTTTTTTTGGTCGTAAAGTTTTTATGATTGTAAATGACGATTTCTTGAAAAAATCATGTAAAATCAATTTGAACGGTTAAGAAGTAAGCGAGTAAGCTGAGTGCTAACTAAGTAACATTTCTTTAGATAATTTAAAACAAGTAATTTGACTTAATTATCTTCCAACTTTTGAAATAATTCAAAATTCCAGTTTAATCAGAAATTTAATTTCCCCAAAATCTCAAGCACCAGTAAAATATAATTTTGATTTAAAGTAAACTTCATTGAGGTAAATATAATAAATTATAAATGACTTCTACGAAATTTGCTAGTTCCGTGGTACGTGTTGGGTACCTATTATTAAAATTTATGTCGGCTATCCAGATCTAAAACTACTGTTATACCACACCCTGTGACAAACCAAATACATTTCTTGTTTCTTCCCAGAAATAAACACAAAACTAAAAAAAACGTTTTATTTCAATTGAAACAAAATACTTTTATTTTTTAAACAATTTGTTCAGATTCTATCCTAGGAGAGTGTTAGTTCAAGTTATTTACCTCCTCGTTAAAAAAAAAGAAAGACGAAATATGAAATAAACGTTAATAAAAAATAAAAAAAAAATGAAAAATTGGAAATCTTCTTGTACGTCTTTCGCAAAAAAAAAAAAAAATTTACTTCTCTCAACACTTTAATAAAAATCTTGGACATTATAATTTAACACGACAAGTCTAGACATTTTGTTGTTATATTTGAAATGAATAAATTAGTTATTATCCTATTTATCTATATCTTATTCCTGGGTTACAAAATAACAAGTACTCCAAAGTACTCGCTTAAGTACATTTTGTAAGAAAGAAATAATTATCGTACACATTGATTTTAATTTTTTTTTTTTGCTTTTGTTTTATACGTGAGTATGTAAAACTCCAGCTGTGAGAAGATGATATTTAACTATGTTGCTGGAGAAAAAAAAATAGAAATTCACAAAATAGATATGGTGAATTGGCAACATAAATTATTGTGTTAATAATTTGTATGTAATTTTTGTTTTGCTAATAAATAATAATTTTTATCATTTTTATCCAAACTGGATGTTCACGAGTGTGAGACGTTTAACAGCACATATAAAAATAAAAGGATACATTTTTTTACGGTAGTTGTTGCACATACATAGCCTCATGAAATCTTTAAATGCGCTACCAACAAACAAAAAATAAATTTTGGCACAGAATGAAAGGAGTATTTTAAAAGATAGGCCTCTTTCAAATTTAATGGGCACATTTGATTGTACCAAAATGATCAAGAAGTAATTAACGTTTTTATATTCGCCTTGAATGGTTTTTTTATGTCTTCATCGCGGTGTGTACTCACATACAAATTTCTTCTGGTAATTTACACTTTTTCTTATAACGTATAAAACTTATATTCTCCGATATAAAATTAGCTATATAGTGTACTAAAAATAAATCTGCTTTTTTTAATTTTTTTTTTTTACTTTCACGTTTCAAATCACAATCCGAATAAAAAATAAAAAACCAAAAATAAATAAACAATCAAATAAAAAAAAAATTATGTATGTACACCCGGTTATTGAACTCACACTTCACACATACGTATATACAACAGTTTATCCCGCAAATTCGATAGTCACTTAATAAAAAATATTATGTATTCAAAAAAATTGTGTGTCTGTAAGGTACGTGTACACCGAAGAAAGATAAATTACCATTTCGTTCGGATGTCACTTAAATTATTTTTATTTTTAAGAATATTAACAAAAAAAAAACGAAAGAAACGAAGATTTTGAAACGCCTCCCTCATTTTGTGGAATTTCTGTTTTCATTTTTAAACTTTCAATTGAAAAATACGAAATCCGAGATGATCTATTACTCCATATATGGATATATGGGTGCATACATAATAATAATATGTTTCATACATCCATACATACATAAAATTACATATATTGTATACATATATACATATTGAATTCTCATTTCAACAATTATAATAATTATTATGCCTGTCTCTCTGGGAAGGACCATTTGTTATATCATTTCGATTTTTTTATTTATTTATTTACGAGGTGAATTCAACAAAGGTCAGGAATAATAAATTCTTCTTCCTTTTGCCAAACAATTTTAATTAAAAATTTTTATTTTTGTAGTTTTTTGGCATTTTAAATTTTGTTGAAAATAAAAAAAATTAAATAAATAAAACATTTAATGATGTATGTATGTATAGTTGTATACAAGAATTTGGTCGGATTGTTTTTAAAATTTGTAATTATTTTATTGACAGGAGAAATTAATTGGTTTAACATAACACTTTCAGCTTGGATTTTCTTTGTTTTAAAATGCTTGTAAGGTATTTAGAATTTTTGAATAGTCGGGCATGCGTTGTGCCAACAATGTAATATGTTAAATTGGAAAATCTACTTAGTCCATAAATACATACATACATAGTAATAGCCATAGCTTAGTAAATAGATTTTGTGCTCCACTGATCCTTCAATATGAATAAAGCAACAAAAGAAAAATTGAGATTCTTATTTGCACTAGAGATATCGTGATTTAAGTTTTTATTAAATCGTCATTTAACGCGTTTAATTGCAAGCTTCAGTTTGCAGAACAACTCAAAATATTAAATGAAGTCAGTATAGGCCCTTAACAAAATATTTGTAATTGCCATATAAGTATCTGAAGGTAATTTCTCCCAAAGTTGTTCTCAAATTTGTTTTACGGGATTGAGATATGATGGCCTTTCATATTATTAATATTTACGTCTACAACATATTCGGTCATTGCCCTAGCAGAATATTAATTTGATTATTAATTTAATTATTACTTTGGGAATATCACTCATTTCTCCACCTACACACGTGCAGAGTGAAAATTGAATTTTGAGTCGCCTGTAAACAGAATAGACCTTCAGTAGTGTCTCAACTCTTAAGCTTATAGCGTTTCTAGGCGAATTATCTTCTATCTTTTATGTGGCTTACTAAGAATTTAAGTACTTTCTTTGGTATTCTAGAAACAGATTACTTTCACGCAGCCTATTTCTTACAGTTTGATCCGAATTTCGTATATCAGTGAAATTGGAAAGATCAGTAAACATATTTCGATCTGTCACAAATCGATTACATAATCATAGGGATTATATTCTAAAAAAATGGTCTGTATGGGAATTCGACATATCGCGAGATTTGCCTTTCCTCTAACAAAGTCAAGGCTAGGAAACGTTACTCTCAATTAGAAGTATCCAACTTTCATTTTTATTCAAAATATTTTTTTCTGAATACAATCAACTAGATTATTCTAAAATAATTAAGTATAAATCTTGACTCTTTATTGTTTTGAGGAATGTATATATTTACATCAAACTAAATAATAAGTTATTTTCTTATTGCATTATGCATACCTTCCGCAAAAGAATTTTGAGCAGAATATTGTCTTAGAATAGTAAATTTATGGTGATGTTGGCTCGAGAGTTCTAAAGACTGTAACTTATTGGAATATACCATTGGTTTGACTTAGCCCCAAATATAAAAGTTTTAAGGCGTTAAATCGACCAATTGACTGGTATATTTCTGGAGATAACGAGTTCATCAAGTTTTGGTTTCATAAAATGTAAATTCGATAATATGACTAGCTGCGTGAGACCACATCTCGGCCAAGATCAATTCTTCCAATTTATCCAAAAAAAAAAAGAGTTAGAATATCATGGTAGCGTTTTCGGAAAATAAACGGTTTGTTTATTTTCGGTTAAAAATAAATATGAACCAATGACGCCTCCGGAATAAAATCCACACCAAACAGTCATTTGACTGAAATCCGACAATTTTGCTTATTAACGAAGCCGTTGAAAATCAGGATCTTTGTGAAGTTTGTTTAGATCCCAATCAGAGAAATTACGTCGCTTTAAATAGTTATACGACTTCAATTCTTGGGTTAAGACGATCTTAGAGGTACGCAAGCTCATTGCAAAAATTCGCCAATTGACTGATTTGGATTCTCATTCACAATCTCGCGTATATTCGCAATATTCTCAGCACTCCTTGCATTTCTTTGTCTTATTGACACGGCAACATAATAAAATGAATATTTTGATTCGAATTTTTCCACAAGACGTTTAATAGTTGAACGATTATAAAAACCGAAAATTTGGACTAGCGCACGCAAAGTTGTGCTAACAGAATGCGAAATTTGATAAAAAATTTGGATAATTTGTAGACGTTGTTGAAGCGTCTATTGTTCCATGATTAAATGGTAGACACTGACGAGTTAAAATGACAAAACAAAACCGGAGTAAACTTCTCGGCATACACAAAAAAAATCCAGAATAAAAATGCGGCACCCTTAATGAAAAATCCGTCTAAACAATAATAGTGCAGTCGTCTAATCGTAAATAAGATTATAGGTCATGAAACAAACGGCCAGAAATTGAGATGATTCAGATTTGATTATTTCTTAATTCAAAATTCTTAAATTTGCATGAGTCTAAATCATTTTTATTTCTTCCGCGAGAGGCGCTTTTTTAATTATTATTCCCCCATTAATCACTCATTATTCACTGATGAATGATGCATTCTCTCATTATTCACTTATTATTTACACATTATTCACTCATTCTTAACTCATTATTCACTGACTATCTACTCATTGTTTATTGATTATTTACTCATTATTCGGCCAGAGTTCAGTCATTAACACTCGTTATCTATTAAACACGCGTTATCCACTGATTATGAATGATGATTTTTTATTGAATGATAAGTGAATAATGGGAAATAATCAGTGAATAATGAGTGAATTGTCATTTATCGTTCAGACACTTTTCACTCAATATCCACGCTTTATTCTAATTGAATCGCCCAGTAGAGAACTAGGTTTAGATCTGATGAGAAAAGCTACCGCAGGTTTCTTCCATTACCTATAATCCATCCCTATTTTGTTCTACAGACAAACATTATGAAATTTTGTTGAACATCTTAGTTTTTTTTACTATTGTACAGCCAGTATAGATACAGTTTATCATAATTTTTAAAACGATTTAAAGCTATACAAATTTGAAAATGGCGGCCGTTCTGCCCGCTCACTGCAAAAGTCGCGGATCTTAAAATTATTAAAAGTATATTGTATAGTATTTCAGCATTCATCTATCAGAATATTTTCGCAATCTTTTTTTAGTTTTCAGTTAACGAAAGTTTAACACACACTTTACTGTGAAGTGGAACATCAAAATTTCGTACATATCTTTCCTGTAGACTGAAACTAACAACGTATTCTAAGATTGAAGATTGTTTGCAGGAATTGTGCTGGTGTTCCTAATTTTGCCTTTGGAAATATTTGATATGAAATGTTCCAACTATATCCAAAAATTGTATTAAGCGATATATTTCTTATCCTATGACTCACACAACCTTGATGAGAAACGTTGCTCTTGCTAAGGGAAGTTGGGCCCAAAGGTAGTACAGAAAGAGTATTGGTTGGAAAAGGTTTTATTTATAATGTTTTATTATTTATTTGTGTGCTGAATCTCTAGTTCTGTTGCCTTTTTAATCCATAGGCAGTGTCCAAAACTAAACCAAGAAATTAATCGGATGTTTATTATATCATCATTGTCATTGGTGTCATTCTATTTTTCAGACTAAAAATCTGTTGATTAATTTGCAAATCTTGGATACATTTAATCTAGCAAATCTAAAAAGAATTCCATTAATCCGATTAATTTATCATGGAAGTTGACAAAAATTAGGCACCAGGTTTTGTATATAAAAATGCTAAGAGAGCCAAGCTTTCAAATTGGTAAATTACATTAAAATTGGTAGTTGAAAAAATCTAAAAAAAAACTTTGGATAACTCTGATTAAAATTTTTTTTGTTTGCAATTTTCCAGAATTTTCAAAGTTTGATAATTCTGAAGAGTATATTAAACCCAAATTTGGTTTTAATTACCTAACTAAAAATAATTTGACACAAAAATTAAAAACGAACGAAATTCAGGTCGGGTTGCGGTCAAATTAGAGAAACGTAAATCAAATTTAGAATAGTCGAGAGTTGTAAGGTCAAAAATGTTCAGCTTTAACTTTAGTTTAGTCATTTATCAGGAATTCTACAATTTTTGCGTACAGGAATTTTTTTTTACCTGTAAATCAGATGAATCTGAAGGAATATTTTAGCTTGGTAGAATATTTTTTTGTTAAATTGGCGGGATATGAGACATCTGAGATATTTGAACAAGAATGTCCAAAATGCTTGACTGTAAATTCATTATTATTGAATACAAGTTTTAGGAGCCCTTTATTTTATTTTTTCGATTTCGGGGCCGCAGTATCAAAAAGTTTGAGAAGCACTGCCATAGAGAATCATAATAGATTTTTCATTTTACTAAAAACACAGAAAAATTGTAAAAATTTGCCATTACAATGTTATCGATGTATTGCCTGCCTATACGTATTATATTTGCAACGCATTTTAAAATCATTGCCTTATAAAATACACCAATACAATGATAACATTGGAAATATCAAAAGTTTTGTTTTTTCCTTTAGTATAATGGAATGAGAAATCTAGTATGAATGTCTATGCTCATACTTTGCATTTTTATACAAAATACGTAACTGCATTACCGACTGTTATTCTGCTTTGATCAAATGATTTGTATAATTGGCAACATAACACCAAATGAGTTAAATGTTAAACAAAATGTCAACAATTTTTTGTCTGTAATTATTGTTAGACATGTATTAAATTTACCTATAACTCGATTAAAATTAATGTTGCTTCACCTGATATTTAAGGGTTCAAAACGCATTTTATGAAATTGAATTGAAGTAGGCGTTTTGTTTTGTTATTTTTATTTATTACGTTTATGCGGAATCTTTTATTTTATTTTATTCATTCTGTGAAAATTAAAGATTGCGGTTCCTCGCAAAATAAAAGCTTCAGTTTTTTTATTTAATTCGCTTTGTTCCACACATATAAGGACTTACGTGTAAGCCAACAGGTTATGGGCCCAGATAATTGAACAAGCGACATTAAGCTACGAAATAAAACAAGAATTAAGAACAGTCTACAATGGCGGACTCAAATAAAGCGTTTGTAACAAAATTGAACAACGACAATTATTTTATGAAACATATGCCAATGCGGAAGCAATCAACGGAATTGGCAAATTCGTGATGATCAGGCTCGTGCGGGGATTGTTTTGTCGGTCGAAGACAACCAATTGTGCTACATTCAAAATAAAACCACAGCGAAAGATGCATGGATGGTAATAAAAACATTTCATGAAAAAGACTCAATGACAAATAATATGAGCATAATTCGCCGTATTTGTGGTTTAAAAATGAGTGAAGGTGGAAACGTTGAAGAGCATTTGAATGAGCTTACGAATTTGTTCCAGAAATTATGTGATTTGAGCGAAGAGCAATTGTCAAATATATGGCATGTTGGTGTTATTGTAAGCAGTTTACCGCGTAGTTACAATAATTTAATTGTTGCACTCGAGGCACGACCAGATGGAGATGTCACATTGTCGTTGGTTCAATCGAAATTAATTACTGAGTATTAACGTCGAAAAGAGGCGGATGGTAACGAAAATACAGATTTGGCATTAAAAACTACGGCGAAATTTAAAGACAAAATTGAGGGTTTCTTTTACAAACGATCTGGCCATGTAAAGAGTGACTGCGGTAAATATAAATCGTGGAAAGAAAAACACACAATAAAGGAAAGTGCATCGACCAGTGACAAAATAAATAAGGTCGATGAAAATGACAGTTTTTTATTTATGGTTTTATCGAAAAATTATTGTGATGGATGGATTCTCGATTCGGGTGCTACGAAACATATTTCGAGCAATAAAGGTTGTTTAATTTCACTAAATCAACCGAAATGCAAGAGTTTAAACGTCGCAATTCAAGGAAATTTGTTGTCGGTGAAAAAGTTACTGGAAAAGGGCTATGCAGTAAATTTCATTCCGAATTCTGAAACGTGTTAAATTAAATTCGGTGATAAACAAGTGGCAGTACCAGACACGCAATCGAATTTATTTAACTTGCGTCAACCGAACAAAGTGTACCTATGCGGTACGCGAATACAAAGAAAATTATATTCATCACTGGCATCGCATTTTTGGCCATAACGATCTAGATGCAATCAAGCAAATGCGAAGTGTGTCTCAAGGGAAAAACAACACGTTTGCCGTTTCCAAAGCAATCATTGACAAAATATACAGCTCCACTTGACCTTATACACACTGACGTATGCGGACCAATGCAAACAGTTTCGCCGAGTGGTAAGCGGTACATACTCGTATTCGTAGATGATTTTTCGCGCTTTACGGTGATTTATTTGCTAAAAAATAAATCAGAAGTCGACGAGAAAATAAAGGAGTACACGGAAAAAACTAGAGTTGTTACCACGAAGAAAACGGAATTTTAATTGAAGAAAATGTACTTTTTCTTCATTTAATAGCTCATTTTCTTATTTCTTTCGCGTTTTTCTTCATGTAAGATTTGTGTTTCTTGAAATGATAAAAAAATTCTTGAGTTAAAATTTGTTGCTTAATTGTAATTTGAGATTTAGTTTCTTGTATCTATAACTGCTCAAAATTCTTGATTGAAGAAAAAAAAACAACGAAAGGAGAAAAATACGATTGTTTTGTTTTCAACTTTTCTTGCAAGTAGAAATTGACTGTTTTCTCAAACTATATTATTGTCCAATTTTCTTGGAATTGGTTATTTTAAAAATAAAACAATTTCTTGATCAACACAAATGCAATTTCTTGATTCAAGAAACTATTGAAATGTTAATGATAAGATTGAATTTTTCTTAAATCTAGAAATAGAACTTTTTCTCAAAATGTAGGTATTATCCAATTTGCTTCAAATCATCCATTTAAAAATTTAATATATTCAAATAAATAAATGAATTTCGTAAAAACATTTTTATTTTTTTATTCAAATTTAATTATTTATGGTTTGCAGACATTTGTGGAGAGTATGCAATGAGACATTAGGGTATTTTGTACACATTCTGCTAACTTTTTCATTTTTATAGCTGAAATAATTGGGTTACAATACACAACTAAGTTGGGTGTCTAGAAATTTGATTAGCCGGTGTAATGGTGTGGTTCAGAATATGGAATAATTTGGACAAATATAGTACAGTATTCCCAATAATTTAGATTATTTTTAATTAGGAAAAGTTTACTCTCTCTTCGAAACAACCAATTTTTGTATGTTATTCTTGAACTAAGAAAAAAATCTTCAATTGAAGAAACTATTCTTTAATAAATTCTCTTAACAAGAAAACTATTATTTTACGTCTCTCAGAACAAGAAAACATTTTCTTCTCTTAAACGATCTTATTTAAAAATCGCATTTTTCATTTGAACAAAAATTTCTTAATCTGAGAAAATATTTTTAATTCAAGAAATTATTTTATAATATGAAAAGCTTGTTTCTCATATCAATAGAATAAAGTATTTCAACTAAGTAAGCCTTTCTTGAGACGAGAAAATTATCGTTAAATTGTTATAATTGTACGTATATAAATACCATTATATAATGGATGTTCGTACCGAAAAAAAGCATTCTATCGCGAACCTTCAACAGTGAGAAGCGTGAAAAAGTTATGTGATTTTGAAAGTAGGATTTTGTGAAAATTTTCTTTTGTTAAAAGTGAAAAACTTAGATTTTTTAAACGGTGGTGTTTCCGCCTCAAAGTGGTGTAAAGTGACAAAAGAAAATGGATTTCTTAAACTAGACACATTTAAAAATGTTTTTAATATTTTCTCTCGCCTTGCTCGATATTCAAAGGTCTCAGATGTTGAAAACATATGTAAGTATTTCTGTTATTAAATACAATATAAATAAATACTTAAAAAAATCATATTTCCTTTATTTTACAGAAATAAGAAACTGCAAAAAATTACTGGCACACTAAACACTACTAACAATTTTTTCTTATTAGTACAAAGTTTTTGAATAGTCAAGTAATTATGTTGGCACAGGAGAAAGGCATATATGAATTTATTATATGTAAAGACAACATTTAAATCATTTGTTTTACACTTCCAAATGGAATTACAATATTTAAACTAAAATTATTATCTATTTAAAATCTACAAATTTTTTTCATATATTGATACTTTTTTTAATAATGATTGATAATTAGATTCATAGTTAAAAAACAAAAATTGAAAGTCTAAACTTAATATTAAATTACAACGATCATAATATTAGTTCTAAGTGAAAATTATTTATAAAATTATAATTATTTATATTTAAATTTAATGAAACAAATTACAATCGAAATTATTAAATTTGTGAAATAAAAAAACACAAAAATAAATTGTCATATAATTGTATTATTTTATAACCAACCATTTCACAAATTGAAGAAATATTTCTGAAACCAAGAAATATTGCGTAACCATACCTGAAAAAATATTGCTTTGTCACAAGAAAAGCGTTTCTCTAGTGAAGAATATTCAAGTTCCCTGGAAGAAAAAAACCGATGCATACAAGAAAACGCAAACAATAGATTGGTAAATGTTCACTCTACTCAAGAAAATATGTGTTTTCCATCAAGAAAATATGTGTTTATTTACAGAAAATGCTACTTAAATAAAGAAACGAGATTTCTCACCATAAAATTTCTAGTTTTCAATCAAAAGAATCGGTTTCTACAATCAAACCGATTTTGTTAAACTTAAGAAATAAGAATTAACCATGAAGAAAAACCATATTCTCGATGTAATCACGTTTTCTTGTATCAAGAAATTAGTTTTCTCATATCAAACAAATAAAGATTATTTTAATATTTTAGCAGAATTTCAAATTGAGAAACGTAAAGTTTGTGGTGAGAAAAATTTCGTTTAGCTGAAAAATGATGTACAAATTTTCTTGAACTAATCGATTTTTTCTTCATATTAGAAATTATTTTTTTCCGTGTACGTAGCATTGGTGAAAAATAAATTCTCTAAGAAACCAAAAGTTATACGGTCGGATCGAGGAGGAGAGTACACCGGAAAGAACGTCGTCAATTTTTTGAAACAAGAAGGAATTCAAATCCAGTAGACAACACCATACACGCCGCAGCAGAATGGTTGTAAAAATCGTACGCTCATCGAGATGGCGCGTTGTATGCTGTTTGACGTAAATTTACCGAAAACATTTTGGGCAGAAGCGGTAAATACGGCAAATTATGTTCAAAACCGCTTGCCATGCAGAGCGATTGAAAAGACAACATATGAGGCGTGAAATCAGCGGAAACCAGGTATTAAACATTTTTCAATTTTTGGTGCTAAATGTTTTGTTCATGTGCCATCACAGAAACGACGTAAATTGGATGATACCAGCGCACCGATGATTTTTGTTGGTTATGATAAAAATTCGAAGGGATTCAGATGCTTAGATCCAGTCAAAAATAGGTTGGTGATCAGTCGAGATGTGCGCTTTACGGAAAGTTCTGCGAGTGAGATCAGTGTTGATTTATCATCAAGTGTAGCGAATGTCGAATCAAGTACAATCGACATCGACATGGATAGAAGTCAACTGAAATCAATCCAAAAGTGTGTGACAACGTGAGTGGCACCGTAACAACAGAAAATAATGCGGAAGTGCGAAACAATAGTATAGACGCAGTGTCGAATGTCGAATTCGAGTCTTTCGCTGAAGGCTTACATCATATTTTCAATGAAGAAAACAATAGAGACATTCCGATTCCTGATGCATCAGTGCATAACATTTTACAGCGGAAAAAAAGGGCGTGCCACCACAACGATTGATCAACGAAATTGATATGGTTTATAAAGTCGTCGAGCATAAAGAACAATGGATTCGCGCAATGAAAAATGAAATGCATTCATTAAAGAAAAATGTTTCTCACAAAAATATGGAACTGATTATGATCAAGTGTTTGCTCCTGTTGCTCGACAAATAACGTTCAGAACGCTTTTATCGATTGCATCAAAAGAAAAACTCTTTGTGCGACATATTGATGTCAAAACGGCGTTTTTAAATGGGAAATTGAATGAAACGATCTACACGAAACAGCCGCCGGGATTTGAGAAGAATAATGAACTCGTTTGTTTGTTGGGAAAAAGTCTATACGGTCTAAAACAAGCGGCGAAATCATGGAACGATGCTATTCATAAAGTATTGATCGATGCAGGTTTTCAACAAAGTAAACCAGATCAATGCTTGTACTCCCGGAAGAAAAACGGCGAATGGTCATTTCTTCTGATTTATGTCGACGATATGATTGTGGCAGCGAAATCAATCGAAACAGGTAACGAAATAAAGGAAGTCATCGCAACGAAATTCGAAGTGCAAGATCTGGGTGAAATTAAATTTTACCTCGGAATAGAGATCATCAAGGACGCGAAAAATATTTATCATTTGTGCCAATCAAAATACATTCAAAGAATTGCTGCGGATTTCAGTCTCAGTGATGCGAAAGTTTCAAACGTTCCGATGAACGTGAACTACGATAAATCCGATGCGGATGATAATTTTATCAGAAACTCATCGGGTGTTTGCTTTACATATCTGTGAATACACGACCGGATATTTCGGCGAGTGTTTCAATATTAGCGTAGCGAGTGCAACAACCACGTCAACAAGATTGGAATGAATTGAAACGGGTGTTGAAATATCTAAAGGGCACCGTAAATTTAAAATTGACATTAAGTCGGACAAATTTGTTTACGGATATGCTGAGGCAAATTGGACCGAAAATAATAAGGACCGAAAATCAAACACTGGTTATGTTTTTGTTGTTAATGATGGCATCGTAAGTTGGGCATGTCGAAAGCAGGGTTCATCGCGTGTCAAGAGGCATCTTTTTTGCGGCGGTTGCTGAACGATTTGCAACAGCCGATTCAAACAGCAACAACAGTCTACGAAGACAACTAAAGCTGTTTGAAGCTCATCGAAGAGGAAAAATGGTCAAATCGAACAAAATATGTGGATACGCGATATCATTTTGTTACAGATTACGTGCAACAAAAATTCGTATTATGCGTATATTGCTGTTCAGTAGATACATATATTGGCCGATTTACTAACAAAACCATTGCCGGCAAAGCGCCATATCATGCTAAGCGACCGATGCGGATTAAATTGAGTTAAACAAATAATTAGAGAATGAGGAGGAGTGTTGAGACAAATTATATAGACATTGAAATTATTTGTTGACAATTCATAATCAATTGAATTGAAGTAGGCATTTTGTTTTGTTATTTTTATTTATTACGTTTATGGAATCTTTTATTTTATTTTATTCATTCTGTGAAAATTAAAGATTGCGGTTCCTCGCAAAATGAAAGCTTCGGTTGTTTTATTTAATTCATAGACATAAGGACTTTCGTGTAAGCCAACAACATCGGACTTTGGAGGAGATTACTAAAATGCGTATGTAACTCTTGAACACTGGGATGACGATTTGTTTAATTTTAGGACGTTTTACTCTCGCCTAAATCGCATTCAAACGGACAGTGAATGAGTAATTCCAGCTGAATTCCAAAATATTGCCACATGAAACATGAAGTATTTTAATGTAAAAACTATAAAAAATATCGATTTCAAATCAATGTTTGAATTTGCAAGCTCCAAAATTGTTGGTGTTCTGCGGAACTTGAGACTTATGGCAGACATCTGAGAAAAAGCAATACGGTTCAGATGCTTTTCTACTAATGTGATGACCACAAAAACATATTTATTTTGCAGTGAGGATGAAACCAGCTTTTACTTCCACAATAACCAAAACAATGGTTGCTTATTAGAAATATCTTTCCCGCTGCAATCGAACATTTTAAGAATTTTGAATTATTTTTCCAATAAGTTTTGTGTTCTTGACAACAGCTCTTGTTTACGTCTAAATTAGCGGAAAAGTTTGAAACAGACTGGAAATCGAAGAAATCCGGGAATTTGCAAAAACTTTTTTAAGACAAAAATGCATGAATAAATTCAGATATTTGCTGACTCCTAGTTTTGCTAATTAATTTTTATTTATTTTAAATACATAATAACATAAAAAAAACCTTTTATTGAATTACTTAACCTTAATGACCATAATGACATTAATATTCCATTCTATTTTAATTAAAACACATCCGATCATCAATTAAAAACGTTTTTCATAACAGCATTATGACTCATCTTTTGCAATCATTGTACCTTGTACAATATATATAAACACAATTAAATTATAAATTTCAATTAAATTCAATAATTTTAAAAATAATAAATAATAACAATATAATATACACAACAATAGTTAAAGATTTATAATTTATATATTCTTATAAATGGCGAATAAAAAATGTATCACAATAAATCATAACAATGTAACACTACAGAACGTATAATACTTATGTACATATGTAGATAAAACAAGCGCGAAATATTTATTTAAAGTTGTCACCAAGTGTAAAGGATTATAATTATCCTTCATCTACCTAGGTACGAGCATAAGATAAGCAAAAAAAAAAAAAAAAGGTGTGACATTACATGTACCTACATATGTCGTATGTGTACGTCTAGTACATACATTGTATTACCTAATTATTATAGGTTAGTCTCTCTTGTATTTGTATGTATAGATTCAATTTGTTTATTATGTCTTTTATGCATAAAGTCTTTCCGTTCATGAGAATATAATTCGAATTGATTCTAATAAGCAAGGTCATATGCATTGCAATTTTAATTTTTTTTTGCAACTTCTATATAAATTATTTAATTATATGATTTACACACGAACTTCATGTCTTATATATTTATTTAAATTTATTTTTGCTTTTATTTAAGAATAATTTATTACATTTTTTTTTTCATTGTTGTAGTTGTTATAATTAACAGGTTTTTATTATATGTATTATTAAATGGAACGACAAAATTGTGACTACAAAATATTTTGCTTGAAAATCATTTTACTTTCTTTGGTGTGTTGTTATAGTTTAAAATTATATAAAACAACAAAATATAAATTTAAAGAATTTATTGGGTTAAAACGTTTATTATATGGGCCGTAGAGTTTATGGGGTCACAATAATTGTTGATGGAACTTAAATAAAATGTCATCAATGTCAACTGGCATTTAATTATTATTATTATTTTTTTTTTTGTTTTTTATGTTATCGTCTATTGGCATATTTACGATATTATTTTGACGACCAATTTATTACCTAGCCAAGGGCATTTCAAGTGACAAGTTGTTGATAAAAATATGACATATGGAAATACAATATGCGTATGCACACAAACATTGAGAGCAAAAGATAAAATAGAAAAATAGCCGATGGGGGACTGGGATGTGACAAATTTATGGTAAAATGTGTCGATATATTTGTTGTGCGGTTGTGGAGGCGGAAAACTGGAATATTTTTTTTTTTAGTGTCTTTTAATATTTCTGAACTTATTTGGTAACTGTAACTATCTATATATAGTAAAAATTTCATAAATATTGCTGCACGTCTAAGCCAAATATAGTAAAAAAAAATAAAAATAAAACCGCAGACTTGTATTGTATTCCATTGTGATGCACACACTCAATATATATTTTATGATTAATTGTTAATTAAAATTCCTAAACAATATTGGTAATTAATTTAACTTAACGACTGCGTTATTAAGCTCTTGCAGTGATCTTCGAAAATTAATGAGTTCCTATAACCAAATTATTAAAAAAAAAAATATTCCGGCATTCACCTCCATCGATTTACTTCATTAATTTTAATAAAAAATGATTGTACATTTATCTATATATAGTCGACTTAATAACTACTGTGTTGAATTACTATTTAAATTAATCGGCTCAGCATTTTGATCGATTATGTATTTCAATATTATGAAAAACCATTAATTATTAATCAGCTGTAAATCTCGAATTCGGTCAACGAACGATTATTCCTTAACCGTTTTAAAGATTACCATATGTTAGATATACGCTCTAAGTAACTTTATACCCATGTTGTATACTTCCTTATGCTGGAAACACATGAGCAGAATTTCACAGAAAGCGTCTTTTATGACAAGCAGATTTATTTTTATGGTATTTATTTGATACATGTGTTAATGCACAACTTTTTTAAATAAATGATGCCTTATTTGCCATTTGTGACACAAAACTTATTTTCTGTCAACAAATTAAAAAAATTGACTAAAAAAAATAAAAATAACACAAATTGTACTAGATTTGTTTTCTTTTACGTAATGTATGTAGTCTACTGATTCGCAGCAAAATTTGAAATAGAAACAACTTGCAGAATTCTGCGCAGCAACTAGTATTTTTTAATTTCGCTGATTACAGAATTCTGTACATCTGTTTCTAGAATTAATGGGCCTTTACAAATATGCAACAACACACAGTAATGCGAAAGGAAAGTAATGAACATGGAAGGAATGACAAGAGGGAATATTCTTCCAAAATTCTATTTTTGATATTGATTTTGAATTTATGACACCGGAATAGCCTCATCATCTAGTTCGTTCCACAAATGCGTAATCCGATGAAAGAGTTTTGGAACTTATTAGTTATTACAAATCGAAGTTCAAGGTTGTACTTACGAGCTTCCGTCGTAAGAGTACCGAGATGTATGAATTAGACCTGTGAAACTGAACCGGAACCCCTAGTACCACATTTTATTAAGGAATCGCGAACCCGTACCGGAAATTGCTACTAAAATAAATATAAAAATTACAAACAACACTAACCGGTTCCTTCAACGGTTGCTCCGCATGCTTTACATTAAAAAAGAGGACCTTTTAACAATATCAATCACATTATAGTATGTAATCGGTTTAATTGATTTTCCAAAAATAAAAAGATTTTAATGTAAATAAAATTTTATGGAACTATTGGAGTACCGAAACCGGAACAGGTTACTATTTAAAATACTTAGAAACGAACCGAAACTTGGTCCTTGAAATATTTTAAAATGCTTCGCAATTCTGTTTTGAATCCGAAATTATTCGATATGCTCGGTTCTGAACTTGGCGTAATGCAGTTAAGTGCGTCTTAAGTGCGCCAGGCCCATATGTGAATTATATTCCAGTCTGATACATTTTATAAATTTGAAAAAATTTACTTCGTTCACCCATGCCGTTCCCTCATTTTCGGCTGCTTCACCAGCCGATGCGAGAAAAGCAGTAAAGCAGTGGACTTAGTAATAAATATTGTTGCGGGAAAACGGAGTTCAGAAAAGTAGTAACTTACTGTGTGAGTGCGTGTTCGATGGTCAGCCGTTATTTATATTTATTTTTATTATTTATTTATTTTTTGTCACGTCACAAAATTCAAATTGTTATTAAAAACTTTGGCACGAAAAATTATATCATAATACTTAAGGCCATTTTGACGTAGGATTAAATTGAGCAATATACTTGTGTGACGTCAATATGGCACAATGAAAAACTTTTTACTATTGTCTTTACAGGTTTGTATGAATTTCCAACATAACGAACAAAAATTTTTGTTCGTCAAGTTAGAAATTCATACAAACTCTGTAAAATTCAAAACTGTTGAATACAAAATGTTAATATTGGGTAATGTACTGAGACTGACCTCACACAAGTACATATATTGCGTAATTTAATTGTTCAGAGATTTTGCTTATAATTTTGTTTGCTATCAATAAATTTCCCGAATCGTTTTTTAAAGTTTTGGTATTTTTTTCCGTTAAATGAGGTAGCTATGGTAAAATTCCATATTTAATTTGGTCGTTATTTTGTCTTCGTCTCTTCGAATATGTATCGGAGATTTCCAGAGCTAATCCGAATTTTTGTTGAAATTAAATGTTCAAAATAGTGCAATATTAATCGTAGAGGAAGTTTTAATTTTTTGGCAAAAAGCTTACGTACCCGTAAGGGACAAAAGCCATTGTGTGAAAAAAGTGAGGGATCTTTATGAAGAGTGGCGGTCTTTGCAAAAACGCGTAACTAAAAGAACTGAAACACAAACACTTAAGGAAAATGTATTCTTGAGTAAATTAGAAAATCTTTTTGATATCGCTCATGTAAATTCCTTAATCTTATTGAATAGCAAAGACAGAGATTTTTTGGTAAAACAGCGACAAAATTGTTTTAAGGAAAGCGATAAGGATTTCGCAATCGTTAAAAGTGAAGAAACAAGAATAGAATTAGTCGAAAACCGTAAACGAAAATATGAATCGGAATCAGACCTTTTTGAAACGGTACAAATTGGTAAGTGTCTTTGTAATTATTAATATTTTAGAATCACCTGTAAAATTTATTCCAATGTATTATAGACCCAAGCACGTTATTTTCAAGTAGTGCATCATCTAGTGACAGCGAATGGGAAAGGGACGTTGATACTGATCCATGTTGCAAATCAAACTGTTAAAAAAAGAGGAAGAAAGAATTTTATTACGCCTAGGCTTGTCGCATGTAATGATAAATGCAAATTAAGTGACAGATTTGCAATCATCGTCATAACCGCGGTAAGCTATCGCTTTAGGTTACTGCATTGACGATTTAATTATAAACCGTACCTACCTCTAAACAACATGCGCGGGGGTTGATTCGAAAACAAACTGCTCTAAGGATAAAAAAAAATTTTAAGGTAGAAATAGTTTTTAGATCGAAAAATCACCTGTCATTTATGATAATACTATTTGATTTTCAAGGCATCTGGGTCATTTGTATTGCATTGGGATGGCAAAATTTTACCGGAAATTACCGGACAAAATACGGTGCATCGGCTTCCGATTATAATCACTCAAGGTGATACAGATCAGCTTTTAGGGGTTCCTAAACTTTCTCCCGGAACTGGATTTAACACAGCTGATGCTGTTTCTGAATTAGTAACGGGATGGAATATTAAGGATTCGGTGCAAGCTTTTTGTTTCGATACCACTAATGTCAAACGAACGGAACGAAATTTTCAGAGAAGCATATTGTTTCTCGCTTGTAGACATCATATCTACGAATTAATTTTAAGAGAGGTTTTTGAATTAAAGTTTCCAGGAACTTCTGGACCGAATGTGCCTATTTTTATGCGATTTAAAAATGCTTGGAATGGTTTGGATAAAACAAGATACAAACCGGGAATAGAAAATGAAAGAATTGCAGAATCTTTGAACGATGTCATCGGTGATATGCAAACCTTTTGTTTGAACGAATTAAAGCAAGAATTTGTAAGGGATGATCACAAAGAGCTTCTACAATTAGCATATGTTTTCTTTGGAGGAACACCAACTTCTTCATTTTATGTGCCAGGATCAGTATCACATGCAAGATGGATGGCAAAAGCTTTATATTGTTTAAAAATATTTTTGTTTAGAGATCAGTTTAAGCTAACAACAAAGAAGGAAAATCAATTAAGCGTAATCTGCATTTTTATAATTCGATTTTACATCAAAGTATGGTTTAGATGTCCAATAGCTGTCGAAAGCAATTGCCAATTACGAACAGGAAGATCAAGCACTTTGTCATATTATTTTAAGAAAAATTTGTAGTCATTTATGGTACTTATCGGATGAAACAATCGCTTTGGCATTCTTTGATAAAAATGTGTCAAACGAATTAAAGAAAAAAAATTTCCACGCATTGAAATCCGCAGATAAACAAGTATTGACTGATCAAAAACGTGTTCATGTTACTGCATCAGATATTATTAAAACTTATAGATTTAAAGATTTAAGCCATTTTATTAATAGCAATACCAAAATTTTCTTTCGGCGATTTAATATTTCGTTAGAATTCCTGGATCATGATCCCTCAACTTGGATGACCCGGAACGATTTCAAAGAACGAATGGACGTCATTTCCAAATTAACAGTTGTTAATGACCCAGCAGAACGAGCTGTTCGATTGATGGAAGAATTTAACACAATTCTGACACGAAAAGAAGAAGAAAAACAGTACTTATTGCAAGTAGTGACTGATTACCGCAAAAGATTTCTGTCACATACAAAATCAGCCCTATCCTTAAATTAATTTCATAAACTATCATTTAGAAAAAAAACTATGTAAATAAAAAACTGTTCAAACTTATTTTTTTTGTCTTTACTTTAACGGCGGCAAATATTATAAAGAAATCGTCGAGCCGCATGTAACGATCTGTTAGCTTTTATCACGATATAAATTTGTAACCCAACGCATGGTTAATTTTTCTTTTTTATACACTTTAATGGCGACCGTTTTTACAAAAATGGGATTCTTATAAAGGCAGTACAGTTTCGGCCTTATTAAAATCCATCCATCCATTTTCGAGGAATACGTAACGAGAAGCAGGAAGACTAAAAGTAGGCCAAAGTCCCGCTCATTTTTGAGTCGTTATCAGGCTTAAGCTCAACAGACCAGATTGTGGTATACATATAATGCATCTGTTCACTAATTCTTTCCATTTCTACCATTTCTACCGAATCTAGAGGCGAATAAATGTTCTATACTAGTTGTTTGCTAATTAAAACTTAATTGTTCGGCCTATTTTCATGATTATTGCCTTGTTTTAAAGAAAATTGTGTTGCGTAATAGGCAAAGAATATGATTAGATCATAGGGATATTATAAATATTTTCCGAAGCTGTGTTAAATGATTAAATAAGTTTTATAATCGTTTGGTGGCACGTGTTCCCATCAAGCTAGACACTTCAAATTTTTGGTGATCTTATTTTTTGGTCCATCATCAAATTTCTAAGGGGTGCTGCTGAGTTTTAAAAATATTGGCCAAAATAAGGGCCACCCTAATGTATATATGGTTTCGAACTCAAACAAACAAATTCAGAAGCTCCTCGCCGTCCAATGCCAGTTATAAATTTGACGAGAGCAATTCAAGCTCGGGCGGCGATGATATAATTGATGAATTCAATAATCTTGTCCCTTGGCCCAGAATGCTCATTGTGGAAACGTTGTTTGAATAAAAATGCATGAGTTGATCAGTTCTTCAAAAACAGAATAAATAAACATATCGCTGGTGACGATACAAAATAATCAAAATTCCTTAAAATCGTTTTATTGATTTAACGCTTAGAAAATTACCAATTGCTCGCCTTTTCAATTAATTTTGTGACAGTGAAAAGTTCAAAAGTAATGGAATGACAAATTTACTCGTTTTTACACAATCATAAAATTGTGACTTTTAATTTTTAATCTTTGAAATAAATCATTTCTGAAATTCCGCAATCGAGAACATTCAAATTCGAAAATTCCGGAATTACATTTTGGACAAAAATTGGATGCCTTAATCATGACTCTAATTTTTTTCAAGTTAATGTTTTCTTTCAGGACATTCCAACTTTTCGATATTGTTCTGATTGAAAGGAATTAAAAAATTTATAGAAATTCTGAAATTTACAGAGTTTAAAGAATTTGTAGAAATAATGAAATTTATAGAATTCATCGATTTTATAAAATTTTCAGAATTCAAAGAATTTATAAAATTTATAGTACCTATTTATAAAAATTGGGGAATTTTAGAAACAAAAAATGAAAAACAATTTATGTTACATAGTAGAATTTATAGAACTTTTAGAATCTAAAAAATTTGTAAAATTTATTGAATTTATAAAGTTTCTAGAACCACTAGCTGCAACCGGAAAGAGCCAGGTGGACTGACACCCTCACTTGTAGTGAAGCAATTCAAGCCTGGTTTAAACTAGACTTGGGGTGCATCAAAACATTAAGCTCTCGTGAATTAAGAACGATCTAAGTAGCTTTAAAAGGTTCCAGTAAGGGTGAAGGGGATACATTCTGTGCCACTTCAACTAACCACCTTATCTAACCTACTGAAGTTTTAGGCTTTGTAGAATTCATAGAATTAATAGAATTTACAGAATTTATCCCATTTATTGAATGTATTGAATTTATAAAATTTATAAAAATTGAAAAAATTTTAGAAATACTAAAATTTGTAGAATTTACCTAATTTATTGAATTTATAGAAATTATGGAATTTTTAAGGTAAGTCAAATTAGAATTTGTAGAATTTATAGAACTGACAGATTTGAACTATTCTACAATGTAGAATCCATTGAATCTACAAAATTTCAAGAATTGATACAATTTATAGAATTTCTGGAGTTTCTATAATTTATAGCATTGATGGAAATTATGAAATCCGTAATATTTAAAGAATTTATAGGTTTTATGTATAAGCATATTAAAATTTATAATAAATACGGTCTTTGAAGAACTTATACAATTTATTGGATTTTTAGATTTATAGAATTTATTGAATTTACAGTATAAGAACTAAAAAATTTATTAGATTTAATTTGAATTTAAAGAACTTAAAGAATTTTAAAACTTTATCCATAGAATTTATAGAATTATTCATAGAATTTATTAACTTGATACAAATTATGGAATTTTTAAAATAAGGAAAATTTGGGTTTGTAGAATTTATAGAACTGACATACTTGAAACAATGTATAGAACCTGTGGTGGCTCATTCATTCACTTCACAATTAATTCGTCCGCAGTCCGCACACAACGAAAAACAACATACCGTTTTCATTCGGAAATAAACGCACTTACTCATTAAGCAATCATAAAAACAAACGCGATAAAACAAAACAAGATACATAAAAATTAATTTTCGGTCTTCTTTTCAGTCTAGTCTCGGATATGGTGCTAAGTGTACACATAAACCGAATAAATTATTAAAAATTAAAATGTTTCTAAATTTGTACAAATAAAATAAATTGAATTTAAAATAAAATAATTAAATAAATAAATTAAATTAAATAAAAACAAATTTGATTAACATAAATTAAGTTGTACACTTTTTAATTAATTACAATTTTGTGAAATTCTAAAACCCATAGGATCTATAAAATTTTAAGAATTTGTAAAATTTATTGATTTTGTGGTGTTTATATAATTTATACAATTGATAGAGCTTGTAAACATATGGACGATTTATTTTGAAAGTGGTGTAAGTCCATTTTTCCAAAAAATTAAGTTAATGATAACAATAGATTAGTATAATCTTTTGTCGGTAAACAACTTTTAGTTAAATTAAAAAAAAATTAAATCCCTAAAACTTATGCAAAAAATAAGAAAATTCAAACTCCCATATACTTTTTGATTTATTAATTCTCAATGCTTTTATTATCTCATTTCAACAAAATATGAACTTAAACCACTTTCAAAATAAAGGCTACATATTAGAATTTTTAATATTTATAGACTTTGTAGAATTTAAAATTTATAGAATTTATCGATTTTAATTTATTTATAAGAACTAAAGAATTTAGAGATTTATAGAATTTAAAGCACTTACTGAATTTTTAAACTTTATTCATAGACTTTATAAATCTTAGAAAATATAAGGACTTAAGAGAATTTATTAAATTTCTAGAAATAATAGAAATGGTTGAATTTATAGAATTGTTAAAGTTTATAGGATTTATCGAAATTTTTCTATTTATAAACCAAGTAAAATTTGAGTTTCTAGAATTTATAAAACCGACACGCTTGAAACAATTAATAAAACTCAAAGACCCAACAAAATCTAGAGAATTTATAAAGTTATAGCGTTTTTTGACCATATTAAAACTTATAAAATTTATGAAATTTACAGAATTTATAGGATTTAAGAAACTTATTGGATTTTTAGACTTTATAGAATTTGTAGAATTTACTGAATTTATAGGATTGATAGAATTTTTAGTGTTTAAAGAATTTTTAAATTTAAAGATTTTATATAATTACTACAAATTCCATAAACTTTATAAATTCTATAAAATTAATAATAGTAATTAAAAAACTAGTTGTAACTGCGATTTAGTATCATGCATACATATATTAATAATAGAAATACCTAATATTTTAAACGAAATAAAAGAAAATTGATGTTTTTGGTAAAATTTTGATTTTTAATTTCACAGATTATTAAAAAAATAATTCCGAAACTCCGAAACCGAGAGTATTCAAATTCGAAAATTTCGGAATTATTATTTGGCCTAAAATTGGATGCCCTAATAATATTACACACTGTTTGAGACAATGTTTTATCTCAATTCAAATTTATCTAAAAACACTATACATAATTACATAATATTACTTTGGTATGCAAGCATAAATTATGTTTGTAATTTTAATTTATTGTTTTAAACTTGTAGCCAAATTTGTTTTACAGCAATAACTTTTACATTCTGTTGTTTAATATTACAGGACATGTAAATACATATTTTTCAACAGTAAAAGTAATCTTGCATGAAAAGGTGCGTATGTAATATCACGAAATTTAATACATTAATTTCCTTCTTTCATTATTGAAGTGAATTTTACAAAAAGTAAGTCGCATGTTGTGCATAAAATAAATTGGGTCAAAAAATACAATTAGTTAAAATTTATAATTTCATTAAAATTATTTATTCGTAATATGATAAAAATAATTAAAACTAAAAAAAATTCAGAGCGACCGTCACTCAATTTGGAAGGTTATTGGAAATTAAGAAATTAAAAAAAAATGTAAGCACATCCAACATTTTAAATTGTTATAAACGTTTCCTCTTGTCGATATCTTTGGTATCATATAAACTATATTTTTGAAATAGGTAAATTGCAATGATTTGTGCCTTGTTAATTGAATACAGTGTTCTCATTTAAAAAACCATAAATTAGAAACAGACGCTGTTTTTAAACGTCTTTACAACAAACACATTATGATGAAACCTTGAATAATTATATTTACACATTTATAGACATCACAGAACAAAATCAAAAGGAATAACAAAATATGGAAAAAAAACTTTTTTTTGTTCTAAACAGATTGGTTTATTTGCAAAGGCCATATTCCTAGATATGCAAAAGCTTTTGCAAAAGATAAAACCTTAATGACAAGAACTACTAACCAGAACAACCAACGATATTGAGCTCAACGCCAAACTTAATTAACGTAATCATTAAAGCTTGAAAGCGTACACAACGTGTTATCTCTATACTTGTTGGTCAACTTTCGTATTATTCAGAAGTATTAACGGAGCAAATTAAGGAGATTACTTACTTTCAATACTCAGTAAATTTAATTTGGTATCCAACCGTTCATTTTCAACCTATAAAAGAAGCCAAAATGCTTTCTATAAAATCGAATTCTATAATAAAGCCTTCTAAAGAGAAACAAATTATTCCAAACTATGGTTTAATTTAGAAAAAAACGATTTCTTTTATAACAAAAATAGTATTGAGCTTTTGTACTACGTTGACGCATTTGAAGAGTGCAACCCACCAAGAACAACCAAATCAAAACACAAACTCTTAGGCGTTTTTTTTATTCAGTCAATACATGAAATCTTCTGGTCCCCAGTCTGACATGGTTCCAAATTCGTTTCATGGTTAAAAAGTATTTCTGTTTTGAAATTCTAACTAATCAAGCTAGTTACCCTATTTTTTATACTTAAGCGGGTGTTCTGGTTAAAAATTCATTTTTTTTTTGCATAAATTAATCCCTAACATCTCTAGAATATGGAACTATAATTAGTTTTTTCTAAATTCAAACTATAAGTTTACTAAAATATTTTTCTTCGGTAAATGAAAACATGGGATAGGTCGAGATGTGAAAGCATTAATTCGAAAAACAAACAAACAATTAAATTAAATGAAATTTTTCGAAACAGTTTTGCATGTTTCGGTATTTATCAAAAAACATTAACTGAAGTGCGACCACTTGGTAATCACATCGTAATTTATATGATAAACGCGATTCCATTTCATTAGAACTAATCATATTCTGTTAATGTTACCTCTCCGAACTGTGGGCAGAGTAAAGCCGTTCTATGGAAGTAGTGTGGCTTGGGAATGGGATTCTGCTCTATTGGCTATGATTTCGGAATAATGCCTCCCACAACAATTTAGAAGATAGATTTCCAATATTTTTCAAATAACCTAACAGTTTATTCGAAAAACTCCGACCTACGTCAAATCTAAAATTGATTATGGATTTACATATTTGGTAACTTCAAAATTTACTTTTTTATGTCTATATTCGTGATATCTGACCAATATAAATACTTTGGTAAATTATTATCAGGATATATAACACGATTTGATCAAATTATTACAACACATAAAGCAAACAATTTGAAAAATTTACCTTGGCTCCGAGCTTTTCGATCTTCACCCTCAGGCAGGAGGTTTAGTCTCAGGCCCGAAGTTTTCGGGCGAAAAAACCCAGTTGGCAACCCAATCTTGAAAACTGACATTAAGGTTTTCCAGAAATAAAATATAATAATAAGAAAGTTACTGATGCAAACTTCTATCAACTTCTTATAACGTTCAATTGCTTTGAACTAGCGAAACTGACATTGTAGATTTAACTTGTACCGTACGTAAATATTGATTCATGTGCTGAAACTCAAATCAAAATTCACCACAAAATGCAACAATTTCGCAGTGGAATAGGTCGGAAAAATTGGCTTAAAAATGCTCAAAAAGTATTCACGTCTTTTAAAATTCCGTTAACCAAAATATCAGAATAGTTAGCAGGTTTGTTAAATCAACAAAAAGCCTTTGGGGCGGAGCCATACGAATTTCGTTCATTCAATTGTAACGGACATGAAACGTAAGTACTTTGTACTTCAAGTTATATTTTGCAAACTATTTCGCTAACGGCTCAAAGATAATTTTTACATACATACACTAGAGAAAAAAAAATGACCTCACGGCTTTTGGTTTTTAATAACATTTTTTATGGGAGGTTTTGTGAACAAAATTTGCACGTTAATGTAATCTCTCTTTGACTTCAATAATTAAAATTCGGTCAATTTTGGGTTTATAAAGAATGGGAAGGGACAAGACAAGAAATTATCTAGTGATGAAGCCGTTAAAATGACTGCTTATTAGCGTGCAGGGTTAACAAATTGGACCACCCGGGGGAATTGGGAAATGGTAAAAGTTCTGTTCAGCGACCAAAAGAAATTTAATCTAGATGGCCCATACTTTTTTCTGTACTATTGGTATGACATGCGAAAATCTGTTGAAACATGAGCCGTAATTTTGGTGGCGGGACGGTTACAATTTTGGGTGGTTTTGCTTACTGCTGTGAGATACCTTTTCTTGGATTACAACAAAAATGAAGTCATAGGACTACTTGAATATTTTGGAGTCCAGCCTTTTTAAACATACAAGAGTTAAGTTGGCGAGCTGAAGGATCGCATAAACACTGTTTAGATGGAAATCAAGCCAGATACTCTCAGGAATTTAATCAGCAGTATGCCTGATCAATTATTTGAGGTCACTAGAAATAACGGAGAACCCACTCACTATAAATCAGTGATTAAAAATATTTCATTTCAAACGCATTTATTGGTCATCTGGAAACAAACTTAAAACAAAATGGCAATCCCCCAGAAATTTTGTTTAGATGCATCGACGACGTATTTGCAGTGATCAAACGCACAGAAGTTGAGAAAACATTAAATATTCTGAAATAGAGAGAGACCAAATGCTTCCATTTTTGGACTTATTACTAACACGAGTTAACAATGCCATAGACATAAACATCTTTCGAAAATTAACGAACACCACAAGATATATAACAAACGACTCACATACTTCAAACATGAAACATGCAACGTTCAACAGTATGGTGTATATGATGTGTCGACTTCCATTGTCTATCAAAAATTTCATTTCGGAACTGGCATACTACAAAAAGCTAGCAATGATAAACGGTGATAGTGAAAAACCAGCCGAAAATTTGCTCAACAAACACTCTACAAAATTAAGACGACAAGATTTAACAACACTCAAGTCGATCGGAAAGATGTTAGAAGGATAAAGTGTTACATTGAAGTCAATAAAGCATACTACTTGGAAATTCATCGTAAACGGCTGGATTTGTAGGCAACCAATTCATAGTTTTTTCACCACGATAATGCGCCGTCACATTCCAGCCTGATTGTGACTGAATTTTTCGCCAACACGAAACAAAAGTCATCACTTAGCCACCGTACTCGCCAGATTTGGCTCCCTGTGACTTTTACCTGTTTCCGAAACTCAAATATTCGCTCCGGGGAACGCGCCATGAAGGAACTAAAGGCCATACTGGCCGTGACCTGTAAGATGTGTATGGAAACATGGATTAACCGTTGGCATGCTGGTATTGGCTCAAAAGGAGCCTACATAAAGATTTGTAATAAAATACATAAAAATGTTGTTCTTTTTACCAGCCCGGGTCAAATTTGATCAGATGGTATATGACCAAAAACAAACACAGACTATTGAATTTAGACAAAGAGCCGATTCCCCCCACACTGTTTAATTTTTTCCGCCAACATTAGTTTTAATTTGTATTTGCTTACATTTATTGTTAATTACTTTTATATTCAATTGTTATATAGATAATTTTTATTTTTAATTATTATATTTATTAACAGGAAATCGCAGTTTGAGAAGAAATATAGCTAAATAATTTTTAATTCAAATACTCCATAATTTTAATACAAAAAATGTCATTTTAAAGAAACTGAATCACAAGTGGATTGTGTGGAACATGACGCGCCGCGCTTGGTGCGTGCGAAAATGATATAAAAAATTCACATTTTTTAATTTTACAAATCCAATGACATAATTTTTTTCAATTTTTAATTAAGAAATAAACAAAAATGGAATTTTAACTATTTCTGCACTATAAAAAAATAAAATAAAATTGTAATGTAATTAAATTTGAAATTATTTTTGGCTATAGGTGCTACATTTTCACCGACAAACAAACAAAGTATGTAAGGATCTCGGTCAGGGGAGAGCTTTGATCTAAACTAAAATGTCTTTAATTGAAAATGAAAGGTGTACGAGACCTATTAGGCCAAGCATTTAAAGTTTGATTCTAATAAAACAGTTTGTGATAGGATTTCAGAAGATTTTATTGACAATTTTGTAGGCCACTTCACTACTGAGAAGTTTCAGAGAGGTGATAAAAACTAACGATAGACTTACAACAAAATATGAGTGATTAAATCATTATTTAATTAGCCAAAACATAATTTTAAATTTAATTAATTTACAAATTTTTTTTTAACACAACTAAATTTCAAATAATTTTGAATACAATTAAATTTCATATTTTTCTAAATTTCTTAATTAAAATTTAAAAAAATGCATTGTATAGTATGCTAATTATTTGATCTGTTTTTATATTTTGAGGAGGAGAGGGGTACTGAATTTGTGACGTAGTTTCTTAGGGGGATATAAAGCTTTGTGATGATTTGTGACATGGGGAGGGTTATAAATTATCAAAAATTGCGTGACGTAGTTGTTATGTTAAATTTGGAGGCTTTTACAAGTTTAATTATATGAAATGATCTGAAAGCTATTAAATTCCTACCTTACATCATATAATTCATCATGCATTTGAATAATGGATATACAGAGTAATTATCATAGACATAAATCAGTAAAAATAAGCAAACATAGATTTGTAAAGATTATAAATGTATAGTATGTACATCTTTATCAAAATGTAATGATCTAAAATAATTTAAAATTAAAATATTTGACGATCATCATCATGATCATCTGTTGATGGAGGGACACATAAAAACTGATTATGATTTTCAATTTGCATACCTGCAATAATGCGCTGAAAGGCTAAACAAATTTTGCATAAGCACGCATATTATATACTTTATAACGAGATGATCACTATCAATTTGATCGTTGATTTATTTAAAAATAAAAAATCTAAGCATTTTTTTTTTCAAATCCTATTAATTTATTTACCTTTCCAGATTAGCATTGAATCAATTTCTTATCGTCGCATATAAATTTTAACTTCCTTGACATTGGCAACGAAAATGTTAATTAAATATTTTTTTTTTTTTGCAGCATTACAACCATATCATTTTCAATTTAATTAATTCCTACTAGATTCGTATACGATTGTATTCCGAGAGATGAAAAATGTCTTGAAATTTTTTGTTGTTGTTACAAACGAAATAATAATAATAATAATACAAAAATAAGTGTTGATTTGTTGTAATTGAAAATAAAAATAAGTTAAAATAACAGAAATAGTTTTTTTCTGGCCTTATTATCATTATTATTATTATTATTATTATGTATTTTGATTGTTTGTTTTTAAAGAAGTTATTATTTTCATTCACATTTTTTAATTTTTTTTGTTTTGTTACGTTTTTGAAATTGAAATTGAGAGAAAAATTCGTTTTTCTTAGTGTGGTATGTATATATGTACGTTATAAATCTACTTTGTGTTTTATGTTTGATTATTACAATAATGACTATAATGATCTTCAATCGTCATGAATATTTATAAATCTACCACCAAAACCAATGATGTTGATGATGAAAAATTATTATTATTTCCATGTTATTGTTTTTGTTGTATACATAAATTCATTTTTTATGAGAGATGAGGAGGAAAAACAACGCGAGTTCGTGAAATATTTTTCTTAATATTGATATTTCATTTTGATGAGATCATGATGTGTTTTGGATTCAAGGTTGTAGAGTAGTTAGTTAGTTGAACCTGTGTGTTGTGTTGTGTGATTGAATTACATTGTTTTGTATACATATATTATGTATGTAGGTAGGGTACGAATATCCATATTAACTATTATATTTTTATTTTTTTAAAACACAAAATATGATTAAATTTAATAATAGTGCTTTTCGCGTATATATTATACTATAAAGGTAAGAGATGATTGGAAGCTTATACCACACTATTTTATATCACCATTTACCCTCTAGTGTGTAGTGTATAGTATACACAATAAATACCCTTTACAAGTTTACGTATGTATAAGTTAATTATGGGAAAATTTAAATTGTTATTGACATTTCAAACGAGTATACAATAAAAGTTTATTTAAGTAACACATACAGGAAACTAATAATAATTGCTTTCTTGAAATACAATTTTTTTTTGTAAATGAAAACGTATTTATGGAGACGCCGTTTTGTATCGCTATCAATTTTAGACCACATATAATGTTACGAATAATTCAACTCAAATATAAAATCCTAAATAAATCGCTAATTTACATACATATGTACTTGCTATTTTATTTCAATAATAAACGATGATATTTCAATTAAACAAGCAATTAGAGATGATATATAAAATAAAAAATAAAAAATTTAAATATCTACATAAATTTAATTGACCTTTTACATAAAAATATTTTTTTTTCCTTTTTTTTTAATTAAAAATTATTATTGAAATAAATTTTTATGAAACGTTTCGACAAGTGCGCTTAAGACGATTTATTACTTTTGACTTTATTTATTTCATTTACTACATGCATGTAGCTGTATAATGAGTTAATTACAAGTTTGTGCTGAGGTTATTTTTTAAAGCGCGAAATTACTGTGTGGTTGTGGTAATATTTGTTTTACTCGTTTGGAATAGATTAGCCTTGAGTAAACCGATTTAATTATACATTTTAATTATACATACTTAAAAGTTTATTAATTTAGGTTTAATTAATGAGATGACAAAATTTATTTTAACATTGTATGCAATCAAATGGTTGGTGTGGAGCGGGAGGTCAAGTAATTCGCCTACAAACAAGTTTGTTAATTTGTTAGAATTACTAGATGACGTTAACAAAATAATACTAAGATTTGGACATTGATTGATTAGCCGTTTTATACGACGGAATCCCGGTTTTCAAAATCCCGGTTTTCAAAATCCTAGTTTTCAAAATCTTGGTTTTAAAAGACATATTTTTTTTAAATTATTATGAATTAAAAAAAATATTTATGTCTTTCAAAACCAAGATTTTGAAAACCAGGGATTAATAAATATTCATTCATTTTGAAATTTACAATCAATTGGTTATGAAATCTTGGTTGTAAAATATTGGTTGCCAAAGCCTTGGTTTTCAAAACCTTGGTTTTCAAAATCGTGGTGTTCAAAATATTGGATTTAAAAATCTTGGTTTTTAAAAATAAATTGTAAAAAACAAGGTGGTTCCATTTAATCTTCTAAGTGAGAACTTAGATTTTGGAAATTCACGTCGAGAGTATTGTCTTATAAAAGGCCTAATACTTAATAAAATTAGTCGAATTCTCTTGTTTTAAGATTTAAAGTTTTCGAAGAATTCCTGTTTAAAAAATGTATTTTTGTTCATAAACTTTGAATTTTATTAAAAAGTTTTCAAAAAAAAAAGTTTTTCCTAATTAGAAGAAACCCGATTTTTATTTGTTAAATTTTAAATTTTTGCGGAACCCCATTTACAATTTATTTTTCTTAATTACGAAAGCCCTGATTTTGTTTAAATTAGTTTTGCAGAATTAGGGAATTTACCGAAATACCCTCATTTAACATTTTTACCCGTGTCAAAATAATTTAAGAAAATTTGGGGGTTTACCGAACTTGCTCTTATATCTGTTGAAAATCCCATATTGTATGTATAAATTATTTGTATTTTGGGATTTCGCTAGATTACCCTTCTTGCATGTAATTTACAATAATTCACTTAAATCATGAAAATTATGAGTTCAAAATTCAAATCCTGTTGGCGTATTAATTAAAAAGTGGTTCTAGGTTGGTAATGGGTATTAAAATTGATTTTCAGTGAAAGTGTGTGCTTGCTTATACACTACGGAAAAAGTTTATTTAAAGTATCTACTGAAGGTGAATAAAACTTGAAATTGGTTAATATGAATATTGAAGTGGTAAAATCAAATAAAGGCAACCCAAAATTAATTCTGGATGTATATGCCTATATCATTTGTAAAAATAACACGAAACATTTCAATGAATTTGTGCTCAACAAAAACCGTTCATGTGTAGATTTCGAGTGGTAACATTTTATTTAAATGGATTACATATTAAAACTAAAAAGGACCCTTTCAATCATTCTTTCGATCCATCGTATTTTGAAGAAAACAAATCACAAATTATAAGAGACAATATAGTTAAGTGTAATCCTGAAAGTCGGATTTATTTACCATCTACTCAGGCTCAAAAACATAAAATTCTTCGAGCTAGATCTTGTAAAGTAAAGGAACCCGATAATATAATAAACATTTCAATTCCGGAGCAGTTAAAATATTTAGAAGGAGGATAATTCTTTTTAGCTGATAAGTCTTTAAATGGAGAAAATATTATACTGTTAAAAATTCCATTGAGCTTCAAATTGCTTGCCGAGGTGGAATGTTGGCTTATGGATGCCATATTTGAAGTGGTCCCGTTATTTTTTGCGTCAATTATTTACGGTGCACGGTAAAATTGGAAACGCGATCGTACCACTTTTATTTTGTTTGATGAGTGCAAAATCCAAAAATGCATATTTTGAAACATTTTGCGAAATGTGCAACCTAGCGAGTGAATGGATCATTCATTTAAAACCAAAGCGAATAATATCAAACTTTGAGAAAGTGAGTGTAGCTACCCTTTAAAATTGTTTCCAGAAGTCAGAATACAATAGGTGCCTTTTCGCATGTTCGTCAGATTATCTGGCGTCAGTAGTAGTTTGGTTTGTAAAAAACTATTTAATAGAACCAAAACGACAAAATAACCATTCAAAACTCAATTATTCTCAAAAGTTTCGGACGGTTCTGAACGGTTTC
Organism: Tipula helvola; assembly: GCA_963556165.1. Classification (NCBI taxonomy): domain Eukaryota; kingdom Metazoa; phylum Arthropoda; class Insecta; order Diptera; family Tipulidae; genus Tipula; species Tipula helvola. The sequence goes on along the minus strand of OY744482.1, from coordinate 137,647,941 downwards.
AACCATAATTTTCCACGTTTACAAAACTATGTGGAGAGTTGGCATTGGCGGTTACAAAGTACTATTGGAATTGGAAAGACACATTGGACTTTTCAAACTAATTTCGACGTTGGGAAAAGAGCTGATTATTGCTAAAACCCGAATTCAGCAAACACAAGCGGTCCAATAAAAAAATAAACAAATTGAAAAAAGACAATAAAATTTATAAAATTATTTAACAACGATGCAACTTAGATAAAATCAGTTATCTAAATAATATTGCTTACAATATATCTTTAAACAAGTGAAATTGGGATTATTTTCAATTTTGCTGTTCATTTTAAAAAGGAATTAATTTATTTTCTTTAAAAATTGTGAATTCTCAATAAAATTTTTAATTTTGAAATATTAAACGTTCGCTTATCGTTTGAGGGTAGTAGAGCCGATATAAATTTGTTTCTTTACTAATTTTCACTTTAAAAACGATTTTATACATTTTTTGCATAACTTCCCAAAAACCAAGATTTTTATGAACCATGATTTCTTTTTTTGCGGAAAATCAAAGTTTTGAAAATCAAGAATATAAAGGGCTGAAACCTCACGAGGTGATCAGAACTTCGGTCTTTGGTATCTTCAATAATGTCATAAAGTTGGTGTGACAGTTTTGACATTATTGATTTCCATTTTAACAAACATATATTTACCTAAACAACAACAGCCAAACAGGTCAAAAGCTTCAGTAACATGGGTACAGGCATCCAATTTAAAACGAAAAATCGTATTGTAGAACTTTCTACCGAAAGTAGTATAACAAATTATACTGATAGTTCTAACCGTTTAACTGACCATATTCCAGAATAGCACATGTCAAATTTCATAACAAACGGGTGAGGAATAACTAAGTTCCATCCTACTTAGCTATATTCCAGAGCTTTAACCAAAAATCATTTTAGAATCCCATTTCCAACACACATATCAAATTTCATCATAATCGCTTAAGAAATAGCCAAGTTCCATCCTACTTGGCCATATTCCAGAGCTTTATAAAAATTTATTTTAGAATTCCATTCCCAACACACATGACTAGTTTAATTATAACCGCAGTTAAGGCATAGCCAACTTCCATCCTACTTGGCAATATTCCACACATATCAAATATTCCCATTTCCATACACATATCAAATTTCATTATAATCGGTTAAGAAATAGCCAAGTTCCATCATAATTGGCCATATTCCTGAACTTCGTCCAAAACTCGTTTTAGGATCACTTTTCCAATATAAATGTTGAATCTCATCGTAATCGGTTGAGAAATGGGTAAGTTCCATCCAACTTGACCATATTCCAGAACTTCACCCAAAACTCATTTCAGAATCGTCATTTCTAGCACACACATGTCAAATTTTATAATAATCCTTTGAGAAATAGGCGAGTTCCATCATACTTGGCCATATTCCAGAACCTCATCCAAAACTCATTTTGGAATCCCATTTCTATCATACACATTGAATTTCATAATAATCGGTTGATAAATAGGCAAGTTCCATCATATAAATAGTTTGTTAACTATTCACTACATCCAAATCCAACCCCAACTCAACTCCAACTCAACTTCAACTCAACGCGCAAATTGACCCCTAATTTAACCTTCAAATCAATTCCCAATTCAATGCCCAATCCAATAATCAAACCAGCATATATAAAAAAATCGTAAATATTTATAAAAGCAGGTATTTTGGGTCAATCCGTATGGCAGGTACCCCACCCCCTTGACGTACAGTATCCAAAAGCTTTTCAAATCTCCGCCTTGACCATAGAAACAGATTGGCGAAAAAAAAATCCAAATCGGACAATCCGTTCTCGAGATACCATGGGTCCAGACACACAGACAGACGGACGGACATTTTTTTTTTTTGCATTTTCAGACTCAGGGACTTTCAAAACGTCGAGAAAAGTGATTTTGGACCAACCAAATTTTTCGTCATTTTTGACAGGATTTCAATACTTTGGTCTTTTTAGACCGAAGTAATTTTGAAAAGCAGGAATCCTGAAACCAAGATTTTGAAAACCAAGATTTTATAAAATCAAGATTTTTGAAAAACCAAAATTTTGGCTACGTCAAGATTTTGTCAACCAAGATTTCGAGACGCTCCCTCAATCAATTTTTTAGAGTAATAAAACGTTAAACTGGACAGTTTATCCTTTTTTTCCTTCAGACAGTTTTTGAATGAAAAGATGTTATTTCAAGTGGGAATTTCACTTAATTTCCAAAAAAATTACGAGTTTAGGACAAACATTTTTATTGATCAACAGAGTACTCTTTCCTTAGTCTCACTTTTACTTTATTTTGTTATTTGTATTTCATTGCTGATATAAATACGAGTGATAACAATAAATGAGTGTTATATTCTTCTGTGACGCTGTCTATTGTATATTTTGTGATGTTTGTGTTGAATAAGGTTCTTTTGCGGTGCTTCTATGGTGCTTTCTATTCTATATTTTCTATTTAAATATTAGACTATTACAAAAATAATTTAATTATAATAAATAATTAAATTTATTTTATTTTACCTGTGCTGTGTTTGTTCAATCTAGTATTACTTATTTTACATCATGATCTGAGTACAGTAAAAACCAATAAAGCGAAAAAAAACTCATTATTGATGGGTATGCTTACCCGGATGCTGTACGGTACCGAAAGGAAATCGGACAACATGCCATTAAAAAAGCACCGTTCAATCAATGTCATGGTTCATCACCGTTTGAAACATCGGTGTTTAAAGCAAATTCAAATATAAAGGGCTTAGCCAAAAATTCAGTACTGCGACCTTGTCAAATAATAAGAACTAGTGTTACTAAATACAGTTCGGTGAGTCGAGTGTATTTCAAAAGCAAGCTCAAAAATAAAAAATAACACATGGCATCTTGAATATATGTAAATATAGCTGAGCCACTAATATTTGTTGAAGGCGGATTTGTTTGGTGAAAAAAACTTTTTAATGATCAGGCAATTATTTTACTTGGAACACATACCAGCTTGAAACTATTTGTTGAAGCTGAATTCTGGTTGATGGATGGTACTTTTGAAGTAGTCCTATCGTGTATGCGCGAACTATTTACAATCCACGGAAAAATTGGACGAGAGACCGTACCTACCGTTATGTTATTGCCTAATGAGCTCGAAAAGCCAAGCGGCATACTTTGAAGTATTTAATGAATTATTAATATGGGCTTGTGAATGGAACATAAGTTTAAAGCTTGTGACGGTGGGACCGTCTAAAACAAATTGTATTTAATAATAAATAGCTAAATTTCATTTTCTTTGGTTTAATATACGAGCTGTCAGTGCACGACAAAAAAATATGTAAATAAACAATTTTCTGTTTCGACATGGATGCCAACACAAAAGTACCAAATAAATAATTGGTATGCATGACAATTATGTACTAAATTGGGTGCGCTCGGTCTTTTGTGGTTCGGATGTTGGTCGTCGTAGGCGCGGTGAACAAAAAAATAAAATAAAAAAAATAAAAAAAAACTTGACGAAATAAAAAGAAGGGGATTAGAAAACAAGACTCCGGGAAGGACGGTCGCAATAATATACAACGAAAAGAAAAAAAAAAGTTATATAAAAATAAAAGAAAATAACACGACATCTTGTGTTGGTATAACCACAAGAAAATAATTTCTTTTAAACTATTATTAATTTTGTTTGTGTGAGATTTATATAGAATATTGTTAAGCAAAAAAAAAAATAAAAAAATCTCAAGTGCGACTAGTAATCGTGTTATATGTATACATATATTGTTACATATAAAAATTAATCATAAATATCAAACCCAAAACATAAAGGGTACTAAGCAAGAAAACCGGCCATCGTGAAACTTAGTAACTGGCGGTGGGGAATATATCAGCAAACATTCAACGACGAAACGCATGGTGAATCAGTGAGCTGGGGAGAGGGTACAGGATTTCGGGCGAGCAGACACCACAACGTGTGCATTCGGCGAGTAGCAAGTGTAGCTCAGACACTTTGGGAACGGGTTTGAATTTGTGTAACTAATTTGTTTTGTGTTGTCTTTTAGTGTTAAAACTATATTTTCATTTCCAAAAATTTGCACTGAAGCCATATTAAGCCAATTTTCATTTTTTTTTCTCTTTTTGTTTGATATTTTTTTTTCTTTTGCGTGGAGCTAGCTGCAATTTTTTTGTGGTTAGCGTTCTAATTTCAGGTGCATACAAAGGATTCGCAGAGCTCTACGACCTTCGGCTGCATCGAACATTGATTAACGGGGAAGGGGAGCAAGCACTATAATCGTTTTGGGGAAGAAAACGAAAAGAAAAAAAAACAGGGAAAACCGCTAAGTGTACGGGAATGGCTTTATTGTTGTTTAACTAATAAAAAATTTATAACGTTATATAAAAAAAAAAAAATGTGTCATTAATTCGTAAAAATCGGGGGGATGAGACTCGGTAAGAGTGTGTGTATAATGTGTGTATCCGTCTAGTTGGCATATTGGCAGCTTTTTAGGTCCTGATGGGCTCCCCTAACCCAAACCACGCCCCATGGCTGAACACTAGCCGGACAAAATGCTGCAGGGGGGGACTCAGGATGATTTCTGCTAGCGATGAGGCGAGTAAGAATACGGTCGAAGCTCGCTGAACGTTACAGTGGCGCCCAAACAGGAGTACGGTTCTTCGTATTAGTTTAACTGTTGTCGCTTATCGAGTAAGGAAAAATTGTAAATGGTTCGCCATTGTCGTGACAATGGTGCGAAAACGTACACGGGTAAAAACACGTGGGAGAGTGTATCGTGTGATGGAAAACATGTGGTAATTTATTGGTATCTTAAATAACAGTTATTTATATTTTTTTTTTTTATGTTTTTCAGACAGCCGCAAGCTTTTTTTTATCAAGGTCATGAGAACCTTTAGCATTTGGAAGTGGAGCGGTGTTGTCTCGTTCAATTTTTAATGTTTTTGTTTGTAACTTTCTTTATCATTCATTTTTTTTTCCAGTTGTGCAACTCTCATCATCAGTCAACAAACCAATATCAACTTCGGTTTTTTTTGTATTTTTGGTGGGAAAATGGCAGATGATGGGAGTTTGATCAATGAACGTGTATAGTACTGTCGTATCTGTGTACCACATGTTTTGACAATACAGGATTGAGAGTAAACTCGAACCATAATTAAGCGAGGTAACAGTTAAACAAGCAATTTTTTTTTTCCAGAAAATATCGTAATTTATTTGAAGTGCATTCGCACATTTGTATCAAGGTCACGAGTACCTTTATGATTCAGTTGTAAAGTCGAATGTTACTTGTGAATTTCAAATTTAAATTAATTGGGTTTATTAGTAGTATTTTTTTGTTTTTGTTCATTACAGTTGCGTCAACCAGTTATCATCAGTCCACTTCCCATAACAGTCGTGAGCTTTTCGAGTTTGGGAGGGATATCGATTTGATGATGGTGGTTGGAACAACTTCTGGTCGTATAATGTTGGTCGTAACGGAACACTTGGTGAACCACGTTGATGTGTCGAATTACCATGTGGTTATTTAGTTACGATTGACTTTCCATTTTGCTTCGATGGTAATGGCACGAATATCCAAGCGAATGCTTGTAGCAGTTCTTGCATATCCACCATTGGAGTAAAACTTCAAGTTTTGATTATTATTTCTAATTTTTGTTTATATTTTTTTTTTAGAATTAAACATACACACACGTACGCACACTCGAAAGGAGCACTCATCTCCCTCTATCATAATATATTTATTCTATTGAAATATTTGTGGAATTACTAGGTATCACACGGTAAAGGTGATTTATACATATTAAGATTGTTGAAATTTGGTGAGTTTATTTTTTTTTATGAAAACTGCAATTCGATTTTTTTTCTAATTAAATTATTCTTAATTATTGAGTAAATAAGCTATTGAAGCTATTCGTTTAATTTAATTATTCATTATTTTACATTAATTAGTTTCTTCATTTCTAATAGTTAATTTTTTTTTTGCGCGAATTTAAAATTCAACCAACCTAGTCAATGATACAAGTTGTTTATGTTTTGTAAAATTATTAATTTATTTTGGTGTTGGCATCTTTATTAAATTATATCATATAGTATATTAAGTTATTTCTGCAAACCCTATTAGGTATCTTTACCTTATCAACTTATAAGTTTTTCTCAATCGACAATAGATCGATTTTCAATCATATTCGTGTTACGTTTGTTATTTACTTTAATCAAAGTGTTCATATTAATTATTTCCTAAGGTTTTTCATTTTATACCTATTTCATTTAGGTACTATTTTTGATTTCGTATCTATAATTCATTATTTGACTGATCACTTCAATTTAATTCTCGTTCGATGGTTTACTAAACCATAATTTTAAATCAGTGTAGTTTTGAATTTTTGTTCTGTGTTTTGTTGTCATCATAAAGGTGTGTAGGATAAGCTTAGAAATGGCGTATTCTGGTATGGTTTCGGGTCATTTGGAACCGGAAGAATTTAATATCGAATGTGAAATTCGACACATTCCCGCAACGAATATTTCAATCCAGCTTCTACAAGCAAAATTAAAATCAGAACAGTTGTTTCCTGTTCTCACACCTTCTCGACCACATTTAAAGGCTATCAATAACCCTGATCATGAACTTAAAATATGTGCACTAAAAGTACAAAGAATTTATAGTCCGTTTAATTCATTCACCAGAATTACAGAAGACCAGATAAACATAGTTGAATCTAGAATCATTCATTACCGCGAGCGTCTTCGACGACTCCAGAATTTAAATATCGATAATTTGGCACCAGCTATTTCAGATATTTTGGCGAAATGTTGTAGTATGAATGAAGTATTGAGGAATACAAGAGTGGAAGAGTTGACATCTTCTTTCAGTAAAATGCAGACAAAAGATTTAGAGGACGATGATACATCATCAAACACTCAAGAAGGTGATTCCTCGAGATCTGTGGCATCCATGAAACCAGTGGACCGAGCTACGCAATTAGTATCGTTTGAATCAGGTATTCCAGGACTTAGCAAGATCCCAGACAAGCAAGCTGCCACCAATTCAATTTCAGAGCCGCGAGATATTTTTGAATTGGATTCATTGAGAGCACAATTGTTAAGTAGAGAAAAACAGGCATATTCCAATGCACAAGCGACAAGGACAAACATGGAGTTAAAGGAAACAATTACGAATAAAACACAATTACAAAGCGTCGATATGATTTACAATCCATTCGAAACCGAGATGCTTCCAGTCAAACAAGCTACCGAGTCATTAAGAAACCCGTACGCCACAAAGGAACCACATTCCGGAGGTTATAATAATGAGCCGTTTAATGTAACACTATCACAGGTATATACAGACAGACGCTCAGATACCATAGAAGAGGTTTACAACCCAGTTACAGTGAATCGGAACCAATTTGTTCGGGGAAATCAAGTTGCAAACGAGTATGTGAACCCAATAAGACCGGGAACCTATGAACTTCCTCCAAATATGAAGTTGCCTCAAAATATCCACAACCAGGAAAAATACGTCAACCGCAAGTATCTAATCAGAATGCTGTTCAAGTTCCGATTGGTTATTCGTCGCATACTGTACCACCAGAAATCTACAATTTTGGACGAGCTCGTGATACGTCAGTTTCTCGAATCATAGATTCTTGGAATCTGAAGTTTGATGGAACTGTTAATGATCTGCCCATTGACCGATTTTTGTTTCGATTGGAGTATTTGGCACACGCATCTAATGTATCTGTTAATAATTTAATCGCTCACCTTGGTACTATTCTGACGGGGAATGCTTCCGAGTGGTACTGGACATATCTGGAGCGACACCAATTCCAAAATCGTACATGGGATCAAATCAAAAGGGACCTTACGGATCGATTTAATTTAATTCGTTCGGATCGCGACATAAAAAGGATTTTGGATCACCGAAAACAAAAACCTAAAGAAAAATTTGTCGAATTCCAAGACGCAATCGTCAAAATTGCTCTTCAAGCCAAGTTTCCGATTCCGGATTCTGAAATTTTGGAGGTCCTGAAAGATAATATGGATCCACAGCTGCAGATATTTCTTGCAAATCGAGATATACGCTCAATCACCCAACTGGCATTTGAATGCAATAAATTGGAAGATATATGGGCGCGTGTTGGTAATACTCACCATAATATACCGTTCAGTCAAAATAGACCAGCACCCCGGTTTAATGTCAACGAAATTTGTAATCAACCAGTTCAAGTTGCGGCCAATACAAAATATGCATTAATGGATATAGCATCTGAAAGTGTGTCGGAACCTGGATTGATTCCGGACATCAACGCATTGAATTATCGATCGTACACTTCACATGATTCTCCGAAAGTGGTAGGAAGACCGATAGAGCGCTCATCATTAACGTGTTGGAACTGCAAACAAACAGGGCATGGATACCGTTATTGTAGGAGTAAAGTTAGGTTTTTATTTTGCACTGTGTGTGGTTTTGAAGAAACATCTTTCGCTGATTGTCCGCGATGTAATTCACAAAATTCGAACCAGGGAAACCAGCAGGGGAGGAATTTTTACACTCGGGAATCAATTCTTCAACCACGTCCAGGCCCGAGTCAATTACCCAAAACGACGACCGAATCTGCGACCAACACAGATCCGGAATTTTATCAACTTCTCCGTTCGAAAAAGTAAATTTAAAAATTCATTCTATATCAAATTCTCAATTCATTTCCTCTAAGAAACCAAAATTTCACCGTTCATACATTTTTTTTAAAAACCGTAAAAATCTGCGTCGTTCAATTTGCGAGTCAATAATTTCTAACCATAATTCACAGGATGATCGCCCATATTTGGATGTGTTATTAAATGATCACTCAGTTAAAGGTCTTCTTGATTCTGGAGCTAACGTCAGCGTACTGGGGAAAGATTGTTTCCATTTTGTTACCAGCAAAAATCTAAAATTACACCATTTTCCGTCCTTCATTACAACCGCGAACAAGAAAAAGAAAAAAAAAAGTTATATAAAAATAAAAGAAAATAACACGACATCTTGTGTTGGTATAACCACAAGAAAATAATTTCTTTTAAACTATTATTAATTTTGTTTGTGTGAGATTTATATAGAATATTGTTAAGCAAAAAAAAAAATAAAAAAATCTCAAGTGCGACTAGTAATCGTGTTATATGTATACATATATTGTTACATATAAAAATTAATCATAAATATCAAACCCAAAACATAAAGGGTACTAAGCAAGAAAACCGGCCATCGTGAAACTTAGTAACTGGCGGTGGGGAATATATCAGCAAACATTCAACGACGAAACGCATGGTGAATCAGTGAGCTGGGGAGAGGGTACAGGATTTCGGGCGAGCAGACACCACAACGTGTGCATTCGGCGAGTAGCAAGTGTAGCTCAGACACTTTGGGAACGGGTTTGAATTTGTGTAACTAATTTGTTTTGTGTTGTCTTTTAGTGTTAAAACTATATTTTCATTTCCAAAAATTTGCACTGAAGCCATATTAAGCCAATTTTCATTTTTTTTTCTCTTTTTGTTTGATATTTTTTTTTCTTTTGCGTGGAGCTAGCTGCAATTTTTTTGTGGTTAGCGTTCTAATTTCAGGTGCATACAAAGGATTCGCAGAGCTCTACGACCTTCGGCTGCATCGAACATTGATTAACGGGGAAGGGGAGCAAGCACTATAATCGTTTTGGGGAAGAAAACGAAAAGAAAAAAAAACAGGGAAAACCGCTAAGTGTACGGGAATGGCTTTATTGTTGTTTAACTAATAAAAAATTTATAACGTTATATAAAAAAAAAAAAATGTGTCATTAATTCGTAAAAATCGGGGGGATGAGACTCGGTAAGAGTGTGTGTATAATGTGTGTATCCGTCTAGTTGGCATATTGGCAGCTTTTTAGGTCCTGATGGGCTCCCCTAACCCAAACCACGCCCCATGGCTGAACACTAGCCGGACAAAATGCTGCAGGGGGGGACTCAGGATGATTTCTGCTAGCGATGAGGCGAGTAAGAATACGGTCGAAGCTCGCTGAACGTTACAAGCTCCAAAGGATTATTGCTGATTTCGAGAAGGCAAGTGTGTCAGCTCTTAGTTTTTTTTCCCCCAGAAGCAGTGTATAAAGGTTGTTTGTTCCATTTCGGACAAATAATCTGGCGCCAGGTGCGATATTAAATATTACAACTCAGAAAGTTTAAGCTTGCAAATTCGTATGCTTAAAAGTTTAGTTTTTGTGCCAGCAGAGGAAGTGATCCTGTGTTATGCTGAGCTATACAAAACTTTCGATGATGATGCTAGATGATTTTTCTGGGGCTATCCGCAAAAATAACAAAATGGTTCCCACACCGACTAGGCACCCAATTTTTGGACAGTTTCTGATGTTCCCAATGAACACTTTCCAAGAACCCAAAACTGAGTTGAAGGTTAGCACCGGAGGTTGAAATATTTAGTTGGTAAACCCCATATTGGTGTTTATCAATTAATATCCGAGTTATAGAGCATCTAACGCCGCAACAATGTGTTGAAATTATTAAAACATTTTATTTAAATAATTGTTTCGTTAAATAAGTCAACCATTCAGCGTTTAATGAATAATTTTGAAAATTTGCATACACTGGGAGATAAAGACTGGGCGACAATTAAGCCAACGTACACCAGACAAAATTGATGCCGTGAGGCAGAGTGTTGCTGAATGTCCGGGTACCTCTCATCGACGCCGTGCACAAGAATTGGGAATCTCATGATCATGTTTTTTGTTAAAATTCTCAAAAAAGATTTGTGTTTTTACCCGTATAAAATTCAGTTGGCACAACCGCTGCACATTTCGACTTTGCTGGCTTTATTAATAAACAGAATAGCTGCTATCGGGGCACTAAAAACCCTCAATTGATACGCCAAAGACCACTACACTCTGTGTAGAGTAATTGTATGGTGCGCCATTTGGGGCAGCAGCATCATTGGCACGACAACCTCGATGCTTAAACGAAATTGCTGAAATAACACAAGAAGTGAAAATTTATGAAAAATGTGCTTAAAAGAGCTCGCCCATGGCGCAGAGGCGATCATTTGACCGATATTAAATTCCATACATAATGCTAAAGACCATATAATCAACCAAAGTTATTAAAAATAAAAAACATCGACCTGGAACGTAAAACACACCCTGTATAGGAGAAAAAAAATTTCCAGTTAAGTAAATTACATTTAAAAAAGTAATTAAGTGACAAAAAATAAACAAAAGGAGACAAAATGTGTACATAAAATTATAAATGAGCCACAGGAAACATAACGAGAGAGTCATTAGATAAGAGAGGCATTCTTGACAAGTGATTGGAAGAATGACCGGGATCCTAAATCAATAAAGCTCATTTATTCCCACAATTAAGAACAGAATCTGAAAAAAATAAACGTTATAAAGTAATGTTTGTACGACCGTTGGCTACTATACAAAATATTAAAAAAATGATTATCACTGCGATATTAACGAATCCACCAACGTTTAGAAGAGTTAATTATATAAAACTAGCTTAATTTCAATTTACCTATAATGTTCAAAGATGACACCAAGGTTCGGGTGTTTGGTCGACCTCTTGAATTTTATTGAAAAGTAGTCTAAATGATAGTTTAAGATGAGTCATTATTCTTCACAAAGTTTCAAGTTGAGCAGATTTTTGGTTTCGGAGATGTGACGAGTCAAACCTGTCGCTTGAGCTACCCACGCTATAACAAATTCGATATTCTCGATGACCTCGTTCCATTATTTAAAAAAAAATTCCAAAATCATTTTTTATGTAAAATTTTTCGCTCTTTTCAAATATAATATTAAATTTCATTAAACATACGATTTAAATAAATTATAACCGATTTTTTTTTAGAAGAAATGAGAATTTTTAGATTAAGATCGACTGTAAAATAATATTTTACTGATTTCTAGGCAGTTTCTCGGGATTTTACTAGTATGTATGATATAATAATATTAAACCTTATGTCACAACTCAAATGCCGTATAATTTTAAAACTTATGTTAATTCTACAAATGAAAGGAGTGAATGCCACAAACAAAATGAACGATGTGTAGTTCACATATTTCTCTGAATGATTATTTGCCACTCGTTAAACAAATACCTACGATTGTTAAAGCAGAGGAACAAAAAAATGTTTGTAATATGATGCATGAATGCTAACAAGAAATGAACACCTAAAAAAATATTTATTTGACATTAACACAATAGTACTTATTGAGGATAAAATATTTCAAAATTGGTTTAAGACTTGCAAACCGAAACACATAGCTGTTCTCCTGTGCAAGTTACGTACAAATCTTTCTAACTGCCATCTTGCGTTTATGCAAATTATATGAGTTTAGGTGAGAGAAGATCTTCTACCTCAATTTATAAATAAGAATGATCACTCTGTATTATTTTCACACACCTCAATGAAAAACATTATTTGCTGTAACAGACAACAAGGTTCGCTTAGTTTCTGATGCATATCGGCTAGTTGAAAAATCGTCTATGTTGCAGGCCAAAAACAATTGTGAAGCAAATGGAAAAGATGCCTTTGGTAAAGCCTATGAAACGTTGTGCGCCTGAGGCATATATTTTATTTGCACAAGTACCGTTTTATGCAGACATTATAAAAAATTGTTTCTTTAGGTAAAAAGACGAATTGCAGGTGATTGAAGAAGGTGATCATTTCTTGGTTGATAGAGGTTTTAGAGACTGGACTTGGTCAACTTGACTCTTATGAGGCAAACATGATTCGATTTCTCACCAAATATCGCTAGATAATTGTATACGTTTTTGGCCGCCTCAAGCTCAAGACAATATTTAAATATTTTTCTTTGCAAGCCCACATTGCTTCATTAAATTATAATTTCGACAATTTACTAATGGCTATAGCACTTTTGAATTTATTTGATGAACCTGTTGTAAGTAACGATCTTAACCATAATATTACTAAAATTATAAAATCTGGATTAAAAGTTCCAAACCGGCTGAAATTCGTTGCCCATGAGTTCAATCTTTCTCAACTCAATGCTCCGTATCTAGATGTTAAGTACACAATGTTGGATAACCAAGAAATAATCGAAAATTACATTTCCCTAGATTAGCCTTATATCACTTGTATCACTAAAGTCTAGGTTCCTATCAAATAAAGATTGCGCCTTCTTACTATTCGGAGCATACAGCTGAAGGAATCTTCTTACAAGAAAACCTTTTCAACTGTCAAATTCAAACAATTCAAAAAACTATTCTAAGTAGCAGTAGGTACTTTATAAGGCAAAAACCGGAAGAGATTCAACCAGGGAGTATTACATGTATGTGAAGGTAGCCCGAAATTCAGCCCGAAATATTTTTTTAGGATTGTGTGTCGGCTAAATTTAATACAAATTTCGGGCTGGTCCGAAATTTTCCTAATATAAAGACATTTTTTAGTTTCATCCCGAAAAAAATTAAAATAATCAAAAATGAGCTTGATAATTCACCTAAATCTTAAAAGCATTGAATTTAAAATTAATGTGGAATAATAGTGGCTACAGGGATTTCCAAACATATGTGCTGATGCCAAAAGGTAGTTTTGTCTATCCAGAGTGCCTATATACCGCCATTGCAATATGAGTTGGCTACAATATCTTTAGGAATTATCCAAGAAAGTACGATTCATATAAAATTTTACTGAGATACGTATGGGAATATTTGCTTACATGGTCGTGGCCACAGGGATTTCCAAACATATGTGTTGATGCCAAAAGGTAGTTTTGTCTATCCTGAGTGCAACCTATATATCGCCAATCCAATATGAGTTGGCTACAATGTCTTTAGGAATTATCCAAGAAAGTTCGATTCATATAAAATTTTACTGAGATACGATGGGAATATTTGCTTACGTGGTCGTGGCCACAGGGATTTCCAATATGTGTTGATGCCAAAAGGTAGTTTTGTCTATCCTGAGTGCAACCTAAATATGAAGTACAGCAAAACACGTCATAATCTAACTCATAGTGAAATGGACGAAGCAGTAAGGATGCTTCGAAGTGAAAGAAGCCAAGCAGATATTGCCCGTCATTTTAATGTGCCCGGAGCGTTATAACAATGTATGACTGGGAGTCCGCACGTGCAGCGTCCAGGTCGAGAAAGAGTTACAACTTCAGCACAGAACCGTTATATTCAACTGCAAGTTCACCGGGAGCCAACTTTAACTGCCGGCAATTACAGTCACGCTTGTGGACTAATGAAAACATTTATGTTAGTGACCAAACCATCAGGAGTAGACTACATGAAAACAACCTCCACGTTCGCCACCCGTTGAGATGTCCACCGATTCGACATAAATCGAGAGCTTACAAGTGATTGGTGTCAAAATCATAGAAATTGGACAGATAGGGAATGGTCCAAAGTTTTGTTCATAAATGGTTCAAGATTCGGATTTCACCCAGATACTAGGAGAACAAGAATATGGAGACAGCATGGTAAGGCCGAGAGGCTAAAAAATATAGAAGAAGTGCACAGATACAGCGGAGGCACTGTTGCGATATGGGCTGGAATTATGACTGGTAAAAGCTGATCTCGTGTTTAGATACATCAATAAGATACTGGAACCTATCGTGCTTCCATTATCGTCACAAATCGGATCAGAATTCTTCTTAATATGCACGACAATGCCAGGCCATACTCAGCATGAACGGCAACAGACTTCCAACCAGTCATGAATGCATGAAATCCATCAAATATTCCCATACGTATCTCAGTAAAATTTTATATGAATCGTACTTTCTTGGATAATTCCTAAAGACATTGTAGCCAACTCATATTAGACTGGCGATATATAGCTTGCACTCAGGATAGACAAAACTAACTTTTGGCATCAGCACATATGTTTGGAAATCCCTGTGGCCACGACCACGTAAGCAAATATTCCCATACGTATCTCAGTAAAATTTTATATGAATCGAACTTTTTTGGATAATTCCTAAAGACATTGTAGCCAACTCATGTTGGATTGGCGATACATCGGTTGCACTCAGGATAGACAAAACTACCTTTTGGCATCAACACATATGTTTGGAAATCCCTGTGGCCACGGTCACGTAAGCAAATATTCCCATACGTATCTCAGTAAAATTTTATATGAATCGAACTTTTTTGGATAATTCCTAAAGACATTGTAGCCAACTCATGTTGGATTGGCGATACATAGGTTGCACTCAGGATAGACAAAACTACCTTTTGGCATCAACACATATGTTTGGAAATCCCTGTGGCCACGGTCACGTAAGCAAATATTCCCATACGTATCTCAGTAAAATTTTATATGAATCGTACTTTCTTGGATAATTCCTAAAGATATTGTAGCCAACTCATATTGCAATGGCGGTATATAGGCACTCTGGATAGCCAAAACTATCTTTTGGCATCAGCACATATGTTTGGAAATCCCTGTAGCCACTATTATTCCACATTAATTTTATTTTGATACAAAATTATACATATTGCTGTACAAATTGTTTTTTGGTATGGAATAATTTCTTACCAAATAATTTTAAATTCAATGCTTTTAAGATTTAGGTGAATTATCAAGCTCATTTTTGATTATTTTAATTTTTTTCGGGATGAAACTAAAAAATGTCTTTATATTAGGAAAATTTCGGGCCAGCCCGAAATTTGTATTAAATTTAGCCGAGACACAATCCTAAAAAAATATTTCGGGCTGAATTTCGGGCTAACTTCACATACATGAGTATTACTGTAACTGTGAAAGTGGTTCAGGGAACGTCGGTTGTTGCAGTCGTCATGATAATTGTTTGGTATTTTGGTTATGCACAGCCCAAAGTAATTAATTATACCTAATCCTAATGTTTGTGAAGTAAACGAGAATTTTTTTTCCTTATTTATTGGCCATATCCATCTTAAAATATCTAGGGATATAATTATAATGGCCATCACCGATTGCATTATTTTACTACTTATAATATGTATATCATTTTTATTGTTGAGATTTATGTATGTTCGATTTAGAAAACTTTTCTTATAAGTAAATCGTCAGCTCGTAGCATTCTAACGACAAATTATTATCATCCGTACAAAATACCCTTAGTTCAGGAGTTTTCGAGAATGTAATTTTAAAAGTGTGAGAATTACAAATATAGTAATTTTGATTTATCGATAAGGTGATCTGTTAATCGACCTAACATCATGATATACTGGCTTATTCAATAGGGCCTTAGCTTGCCTAATGCAGTACATGCAAAACTACGAAGAGCGATAATGTAGAGGTCTCTCCCGTTCCAGCAATAATAGTAAAATGGATATATGTAAGGGTTCAAAATCATTTGATGGATGAAAGAAAATTTTACACAGTGTCCTCAAAAGGTAAACGCTAATATCCGAGTAATGACACTTAGTGTGATCCCATAGAAATAAAAATGCCTGTCGGAACCTAACAGATATTTAGATTTAGATGTTAACTCGCTAAACTCTTTTTAAATCAAAGCTGTCGAATACCTGTAAATTCAGTACAGATTTGATACTTTAAACTTTCAGCAATATTGAAGTACTTTCGCTGCAAAAATTACTAACTCGTTATGCGACCACCCAGGTCATAGATGATTAACCAGCTCTACTGCTTTACAGCTTCCGATGTATTATTGTGATCTTCGTAACAATCAAGAAGAAATTATTAAACCTGTCTTCCTAGAAGAATACTTAACAGCGACTAAAAACAATTTCTTGTTTCACTCATTAGAAGTGTCTTTATATAATCCTACAACTTTTCAATCTAACAATTTCGAAAATTGAATCAATTCACATGATTGACGTGTGGCACATATTTTGATATTAGTCGTGTAGTTCTTTCGAGATAATTAGCGGTAAGACGAAATTTTAAATTCTCATCAATCTCATCAAGAGCATTTTTTAATTTTCTCGGATCGATCGAATTATTTATTTTATTTATTTTGCGTTCAAAATCTTGAACGATTCGGTTTATTAAAATCTGAAAAAGGATTTAGGGCAGGTTGATTAGATTTGAATTTAAAATCCGGTTCTCATACTTCAAAATTTAATTTATAGAGAAAGGTACCAGGGACCCTATTCTTGAATTCCACATCCATTTTCCACATGTGGAAATCTGTCAAAATTCACAAAAACGTTCGGAAATTTTATTTCATGTATTCTTGAATTCCCTACTAATGGAATTTTTTCGGTACTAAGGGAATATTGCCGAATGGGTATAAGTATGTGGAAAAAATTTTCCATGTACGAAAAAGTCAATAATTACGTAGATTTTAGGTTTACTTTTTGTGAATAAAAAGTTCGCAAAATTTTTATTTTGTGAATAAAAAATCCTTAAAAAATGGACTGACATATAGCAAAAAAGAAAACATTGCAAACATTAAACATATGTATGTAGTTGACTTTATTGACAATTGCTACTTTGGTAAAATTACAAAATTGCGTTGTATAAAATAAACCAAAACATCATTGGGGCATGCAAAACGAGTTTGTTTTTGTTTCCGCTCATCAGATGTCAACACCGTCGTGATAAAGGTTATAATAAAGTTTGAAGTTTAATTTTATGGCTACAAAGTTCGAATGCGTCGATAAACGGCTTATAAACATTTTAAAATATAAAAATTGTTTTGTGTTATTAAATACACATACAGTTTCGATACAAAATGTTATTAGTCATTTGACATTCTAACCTTTACCGAGGGTGCTGCATTTAAAAACAGCGGCGAATATTGTTACTATAAGCATGCCCCATTCTCAAAAATAAATTCAACACACTGAGTGGTGAATAAAAAATTCCGAATGATTCAAGAATAGGGTATTTGGTTGCGTGTGGAATATACATAGGGAAAAATACCAAGGGAACTATTAAGGGAATTTTGACAGAAGTACACATGTGGAAAATGGATGTGGAATTCGAGAATAGGGCCCCTGTTGTTGAACAACAATTTTCATCTTTTGTCGCCTTTGACATTTCGTTGCTTCGACTATTTTGTGATGTATTTTGATGTATAAAATTATTCAGAATTTTATTTAGATAAAAAAAATTTCCGTAAATTTCCGTAAACTTCTCGTTCCAAATTCAAAATGTCATTGAAATATAAAGATTTAGTCACAATTAATTAGTATTGAGTATTTAAAAAACTAATTTTACTCAATTAAATCATGATTTGCAGTTCTCGTAATTGTTAGGGAAATTTGTTTGTTCATTTAATCTATAAATATACTATGTAGATATAATTACAATCGGTTTTCAACGTGAATTGGCGGAAAATCTTAATTAGCTTTGAAAAAAAATTAATTTTTGAAATGCGACTAATGGTCATTCTATAAATATTTATAATAATAATTTAATCCACTAGAATCGTTTAAATTATTAACTCGATCATATAATAACTATTGCAGTGATATTAAAATAACAACAACACAATTAAATTCCATTCATTATAATAAAAAATAAAAATAAATAAATGATTTAGTGTGCTGATGCACGTACACAACAAAATACTTGTTAACCAATTTAATTACATTAATTATGTTGACATGTCAAAACAACAGCACGATGCGTGAGTTTTTATTTTAAAAATGTTTTTTATGATTATTTTTCAATCAAACAAGGTAGCCTCAAGGAGCTAAGATCTTATGTACATAATATGTATGTAGTTACATATAAGCTGTTCATCTTAATTATCCTATCTCGTTAATAAATAATTTCATGTAGGATGATATCTATACATAATATAATTAATGGATCAATTTTATTAAAGCGACTGTCATAATTACGAATTAAACAGTAAACATTTTTTTTTTGATTCAGTTAATTAAGAAATCTTTATAAAATTAATTTCTCTTTTATTTGATTGCAATGTGCGCGCGCGCATGTAAAAGTTCATTGTACAGTTAAATAATTTTAATTTGATCAAAATGTTAAAAATAAAATAAAAATTATTGTAAATATTCCTCTGTTTATTTTAATAATTTTAATATTTTAATTATGGTTTTGTGTATTGTGTTTAAAATTGTAAATATATTGTGATTCATCGAAAAATTAAATTTTCGTATACAAAGCATATACTTATCGAATGGGGGGTCAATATAATTCGATGTATGTGCATTAAAAAAACAAAAAAAATTGAAATTTAAGAATTAAGACAAACATTAAATATTTATTCTGAATAATGCACTCGCACACAACATTAGCATAGTGCTAATTGCATACATGGTCCGATGAAAAACATGATCCAGTTCAATGACTTTTATGGATGTTAAAGCAGGCAGTTTGATTTTAAAGTTTTTTATAAATAAACAAATAATGGTTTCCAATGTCCGCAGCAAAGAGATTTTTAAAATGATTGTTGAAACTTTCTTAGTATGCGAAACTAAAAATTATCTGATACAGGAAGAGCGAAACAGTTGACGGATTACTCAAGAATTAAAAATTGAAGCGGGATACAATTTGCTGATATCCCAATCTCTTTAATATTTCACCGAAATTTTTAGCTGCTGTAACGGGGCACATCGAGTTACTAAAAGCCATAATAACATCAGCGTACAATAGAGTTTATGTTCCAAAATGTTGACAAATACGTTGGTCATAGATAAATAAATTATATAGAGGCGGATCTAGTCTTATATCTCACGGTACCTCTTATCTATCTTAATAATTGGAAACATTTAGCCTCTCTTTTTCGATTGCTTAGGAAGCTGTTAATTAATCTGATTAAATTATAGGGATTAATTTAATCTGTTTAAATTTGAGAATGAGACCGTCGAGCCACACCAAGACCAAGGCCTCCTCATTTAGATTACAAATGGTCATTTAGATTACACAAGATTAACTGCTAAAGTATATAGTTTCCCTAATTTATTTGTCTAGCTGATTGGCTTAAAATCCACTGATGTTTCTGATTTATAGCATTCACGTATAGGTGAAATAGTGAACTCTTTCCATTTATAGAATTACTAATACAATTACTAATGAATAATGATGGTTCTGTTTGGTGACTAACGTATGTTTATAGGCTTGTACATATATTTCCCTGTGTGATTATCTCTGTGCAGTTGTCTATTTCCTTTCTTCTAACGTTTCTATCATTAATTATTGGGATTTAGAATAATTTTTGAAAGACAATGTCCTGGAAATGGCTCCAATCTACGTTTTTTCAATCTAAAGAACTAAGTATCGGTACCGACCAAAATTGAAGAATTTCAGAGTGTTTTATCTTGATTTCTACTGCCATGTGGTCAGAGAAACCAATTATATAACTTCTAAGTAACTTGACATCAGAAACTAATCCAAAAAGAAACCCGACTCCTGAAATTCTCGCTGTCGATACGAAATCCTCTCTCTGTTTTGAATTCAGTTTCGAGTTGGCACTGGACATTTATCATATTTAGGACCAAGGGCCCTATTCTCTTCTTTCATATTTATTTTCCACAAGCGGACTTCTCTCAAAATTCTTAAAAACTTTCGGAAATTATAATTCATGTATTCCTAAATTCCCTACTAACGTAAATTTTTCGCTACTAAGGAAATATTTCCGTATGGATATAAACAGGTGGAAAAAATTCCCCACATACGAAAACGCCAATAGATGTTAGATTCTTCAAACAGCTAAAACAACTTAAACCAAAAACTTTACCTAAGCAATATAATAATCATGAACAAAACAAACAAAATTTTCTAAATTTTATATCCCGTTGACAAGCCAAACACAAACAATTATCAAAAATAAATTCAACGCTCTACGAAATTTGACACAATTTCAGAGCGGTGAATAAAAAATTTCGAATGATTCAAGAATAGGATATTTGGTTACGTCTTGCATGTGGAATATTTGTACATAGGCCAAGAGAACTAACTATTAAGGAAATTTTAACATATTTTCACATGTGAGAAATAGATGTGGTTCGAGAATTAGGCCCCAGAGGCGCTATTCTTGAACCATTGCGGTCGTTAGTTTTGCGCTTCAGTATCACAAGATTTCATTCGTGCTACAAGGATATCTAATGGATTTTCTTGATCCATGGGTAATGTTTGAGAGATTACTCTATCAAACTCTTTACCGCTTACTTCAATTTGAAGTAACACTTCAGAAAATCTGTTGAGCGTAATCACTTATTGCTATGGTACTGCCTCCTCTTCTGTGTTGTTGCGCCGCTACATTAAGCGTTTGTTCCGCTACATTAAGCGTTTGTTCCGCTACATTAAGCGTTTGAAATAAATAACCGTTCATTGCTAGGAGCTGGTGGGTTCTATGAAAGTGCCAATGCAGGAGAGTAATTCGACAGGAAGGCCACACGACTAATACTATTCAATAAAAGCGCAAATTAGGTTTAATCATACACAAATAAGACTAAAAATCAAGTAGTTTTTAGTAAAATTCAATTTTGGGAAAAAATCACCGAGTGTGCTATTTTATTGTACGCCACTGTATATTCCTTAGATATTCATGAAAACTCAAATTTGTGTTAATTTCACATCATTTGTCTATCTTTGAGTTTTATTTAAATTAATTGATTGTGTTAGCCACGATGGCTTAGCAGATTTGCGATTGTCTTGTCGAATGGACGAGAGTATTCACGAAAAACGGGCACTTCGAATTACACGAATAAATAAAATACTTTAATCAAAACGAAAAGCAGATTACTTTTATTTCACTTGATATTTATTATTTCATCGATGATGTTTTTATTTCTATTTTGTTAAGATGCCCACTGTTTTGATGCACACCTTGGTTTTGGTTTTATGACGATTGATGACGAAGAGAAGAGACCGACTAAAAACAAGTCGTGTAGTTTGACGTTTTTCCATTTTGTTTTTGGTGTTGCCTGACGAAGAGAAATTGGTTACTTCAAGATGTTCACCACCAGGCCTCGCACCGGTCGTGTATTTAGTGGTGGCGCCAACCGATTGGATTTTAAGCCCCAATAAACATGTAATTGTCAATTTTATTTTGAAAATTGATAAGATGAGGATTGCCATGACTTTCGAGTGAAACAGCTGTGATTTTTTATATTTTTTCTGAATTTTGATTAATTTTCCCGTGATAAAATTCTAATGGAAAGATTGGTTGATTTTAACTGTATATGCAATGCATTGAGGGGTTTTGAAATATTCGCGTTCCAAGTTGGAAGGATGAAGAAGAGAAAGGGAAGTGAAGTGTTTAAGTGGTTTAGGAGAAGTTCAAGTAAGTTAAAGTTTGAAACAGCTAAATGCGGAGGCGGTTGAATGTGGCTCAAGGAGAAAGGGGAAAAGTACGAAACAGGGTTAATTTCTAAGGTAAGTATGTATGTAAAAGGTAAGCGCCTATTGTGTTCCAAAAAGAACAGTACTAATTTGCGTTTCAAATGGGAAGTAATAGCTACAAATAAATTCGGTTTCTGCACCTTTAAATTTCGGAATGGGAGATTGCGGCTTTAAAAGAGCGAACGTTATCGTTATAGAGGCATATTCAAATTAGCATATTTAAGAGCGAAGCTCCTTTATATTTATGAAGGTATATTACAGGGAATGAAAGAAGTTAATTAAATTGATGGAGTATACATATGTTATACTAAGAGGTGTCAAACAGTAATGGGAAAAACATAAGAGGTTCGAACCTCTAATTCGTTGTGTAAATTCTCTTTTGTAGATATAATTGATCTCATGAAAGCCGCAAGCCGGTAGGATTATAATAAAATTATTCTGCATTATCAAGGTACTTCATAATACCACATTGATCTGTTAATGAGTCGACTCAACACACACAAGCCACTTTGTCTTGATTATAATCTATAAGACAGTTGGAAAAAATGTATATCACGAATTCCACAAAAAGGTAACCCTCAAACTTGAAAAATGGAATCGATAGATGATAATAACAGCTATATTGTTTAGAAAAGAAATATTTCGACATTAAAATATGACATAATTTTTCATGTTTTTGCACTTGCACAACGAATTGCACTTGAATAAAGAATTAAAAAATTTTCGCCATAGAAAAGTTTGTATGGTGTCACACGTACGTTATCCATGTGACATGTACGTTATTTAGTGAAAAATTGAAAAGTCAGTTAGTATTAATTTATTCTAAATGAAAACAGCACTAAAATGTTTTAGCATATCTCCCTCTATTTAGATAAAAAAATTGATTTTCAGGTCCAAACCAATTCGCAAGTAATTTTATATAACGTACACAACTCAAAATCAGAGGAAAAAATTTGTCACATGTACGTTATACGTATTTTGTTAAATATTTTGGTAATTAGTAATGCGATTTTTAAATATTTAATATATTCTAAATGAAGAGATAAATTGGTCATTATAAATCATAAAGAATTGTTTTAGAAAAAGTAATTTGTTATTAAATTTTGGTAAAAACATTCGCACACTGTCACAGTACGTTCCATGGAATTCGTGATATGCATTTTTCTTTATAGGCAAAAGACGCCAAACTAACAGAAGGAAGTGAAGAGATTCAACTCGCACAATTGTTGCATATCACAGGTGAGGAAGCGATTGATGTATTCTTAATATTTAAAGTAACCGAGGCAGAAAAATAATGGAATAGTTGTGACCAATCGTTTGTGGAAAGCAATTGAAAAAAATCTGTTTATTGGCGAGAGATACTAAAAAGAGTCGTGGCTACAGTAAAGCTTTTAGGAACTTTGAGTTTAGATAATTTTCGGAATGGTAATTTTGTGGAACCGGACATGCTAATTATTTATCCAAAACTACGGTTAACGAATTCATTGAACTGATGGTGGCTGATGAAAAAAAATCCATTGTCGATCAAATAAATCATGCTAAATCGCTAAGTATTTGCACTTATTGTTTGCACACTGAACACTTAACATTTATTATTAGGTAGGTAGGTCAAGAAAAAAATTCGAGGAAGTTTTCTAGGTTTATTCACATCGAACATCATGACGCAGCATGCGTACTGTCATGGAGTTTTTTAAATCTTTCCTGTGAAAAACAAGATTTGATCACGAAATTCGCCTTGTGAGTTTTGCTAGTGTCTGAGGAAACAAAATTATTATTCCGGATTTATCGTTAAATAGAAAGTTGAAATTTGTTGGGCATCATTTGGAGTTGCTATGCTTTCTCCAGTGATTTGTTGTTGCTGATTTGTAATAAAATAAATAAATAAATTAAATTTATGTTTGCTATTTTCGCTACCAACACAAATTTAAATTAAAACTTAAAAGTATATCACAGCCAAGTGTAGATTGAGAATAAATCCGACGAAATAGTTGAAAAGGGACATACAAATTATGAAGAAAAGGGAATACAAATAAGAAGTTTATTCGATAGTAGTTTGGGCTAAACTGTTGTTTCAAGTTGCGACAGCGACCAGTATGGCGGAAATCCTTTGAATAAGTAGTTGAGACTAATCATATTTATTATGTTAGGTCGCCCCTGAGCTACTGTTTGTTGTGGAATTTAAATTAATAACAATTACGATTTTCAGAAGTGACCAGAAATCGGACCCAGCAAACTAATAAATGCAGTTATTTGTTACTACAAAATTAAACTTAGATATTTAGTTTATATTTGAATCGTTTATTATTGAAAGGGTTCATGTCCACTTTTAGTCAAAATTAGTATTATGACGGTTTTGTCAGACACGTATATACGTTTTATGACAAGACGACATTACCATATGGTTAATGGAACGGCACCTACCTTGCAAAAAAAAATCATTGATTCTAGAAAGGACACACGTCCAGGACATGTGCCCTTTCAATACTAAACGATTCATTTGTATTCTAAGGATAATTTTAATTACCACTTTGGTAGACCACAAAAAGATGTCTGCGGAACATGCTAGGAATTGTCAGCAAAAATAAATAATACGATACTTAATGATGACGCAAAACGGGTTGCGATAGCCAAAAAGATGATCCACGTCAAAAGATCTAACAAGTTTTACGACAAAATTAATGAAATCGAAAATATGCGAAAATTACAGCCCTTGCTACGGCATAGTATTTGACTACATGCAGAATCTTCCGCTACCACATATTCCCGTGCATACAATTTTTTACTATCGGCAGCTTTGGATGAATACTTTTTGTATCTTTGATTTGAAGAGTAAATGTAGCGAAATGTACCTTTATCACGAAGAAATGGCAAAAAAGGGACAAATGAAGTATGCTCTTTGATCAGTGATTCCGTAAAAAAATATTTACCACCTGAGACTACCGAACTTAATATTTTTTCTGATGCATGCTGCCCTGATCAAAATCGTAATAACACGGTATTACGACTTCTAATGGCTTTTAGTATTGAAAAAAAAACCTGACCAAATTCTATGAGTATTTCCCCGTTCGAGGCCGTAGTTTTCTAACTTGTGATCGTGTGTTTGGAATAATCAAGAGAAATTTAAAGAAAATTGACAGAATTTATTTGCCAGAGGAATATGAGGCACTGATCAACCGATCAAGTACACTACAAAAAATCAATATAAATATTTTATCAAATAATGATGCTTAAAGCATTGGTGGCCTACTTTTTTCAAAAAGTAGGTAATTGCTGTTCAATCAAAAGGCAGAAAAGCAAAAATAATCAAATTTAAAGTTTCTGAATTTTCACATTTTGAAATGACCAGCGACGGAAATTTGGAAGCCCGGGAATTTATTGATAGTTTGGAAAGTTTTACGTTTAAACTTCTACGGTTTAATACTACAGAATTTATGAAGAAGGTGGATTGGAAGGATGATTACCTTCTCAAAGAGCATTTGATACTGTAAATGTAATAAATATTAAAAAAATATGTGACCTGCAAAAAGTCATAAAGTACATATCTGCTCAGGGTCTGTATTTTTACGACGAAATTATGCAATGTCCAACTGGAATGGAATATAATAGTGACGACAGTGACTATTCTGAAGTCTGTAAAATATATACTTTTACTTTTTTAAGGTTTTATAATATTTGAAATGAAACTGAAATATATTTTTTGTGTTTATTATTAAAAGGGCTCATGTCCATGCTTTAAAAATGAGCATGCCAGCTGAAATAATTGAAAAATAACCCTAAAATTCAGCTTAAAATTTCATAGCGACTCACATTTTCATCAACAAACTCAAATTCCCTCCTAAACTTATTTTTACTGACAATATAAAGTTTTTTTTATTTCCTGAATAATTTGAAAAAGTGGACATGAGCCCTTTCAAGAATAAACGATTCATTTAGATTTAGACAGCGCTTAATCATATTGTAACAACAAAGGTCCGGAGGCGAATTCTGCAAGCTGAAGCAGCCAACGGAAACAGACACTAATATTAACATTAAGGTTGTTTGTAGTGTTTAAAAATTAATTCGTAACAGGTTTATAGAAATTAAATTAAACTTAAATTTAAACTTAATTGGTTGAGAGTATGAAACCAATCACACTCTCAACTAATTAAACCAATTTAAAAATCAAGCAATCAATTAAAAACGGGAGGAAGCACGTGGTGGCAAATATATAGGGGTAATTGATAACTAATTAATATTGACTTTAGGATTCCAAGTATGGAAATCAGTTTTTAGAAAAATGTAACTACTAACAATTGACCGCGGAAAATCGGATTGAAAATCGGATAAGAAATGGCCAAGTTTCTTCCTAATCTATATATAGTTCTCTCGTTACAGTGCTTTCAAGCATTCTAAATCGCTATTTTGTAGATTTAATTTAAAAAAAAATTAACCACCACTGATTCTTTACACAAAAATTGACTTCATAATTGCTCCGATCGGATGAGGCATTCTCTCGCTACAGTTGTTCAAGCATTTAAATCGAGCGAAGTCAGAAGTTTGCGGCGCGGCTTGCCTCTATTATTTGTATAAATTTTAAAGAAGTTTAAACGAAATCGCATTAAAAATTTAGCTTGCTCAAAATTTGTTGAATATAATAGTGAATAACCGAATGTGACATTTTTCGAAAGTGGTTTTTTGATGCCAATTAATGATTTGAGGCGAGAAACGATAAAGTGATCCTTACAGTCAATTAACGTGGATGCGGGAATTCGGGTGCAGTTTCCCAGGATGAACATTTTGGTATGTTAGATAAGTTTTCCACAAAATATTAGATACGTTAATTCACTGTTAGGTCGAAGATACATAAAATGTAAAAACAGAACAGATAAGAGACTAGTGAAATTCAATTAAGATGTTAAAGACAAAACAACGCCAGATGATCGATCTTATACCGATTTAATGGTCTCTTAAAGGAAATGGTCATATTTTCAATTACGAACAAATTTAATTTGTAGCTAAAAAAATCCCATAAAATTAGAAGAAATTAAACTTCAACGATATAACTTGAAGAAGTTTTATTTCCATTGATGAGAAATTTGAATATTGAGAGAGTTTTTTTAATGTCGCCAGGTTAGATTTGTAGTCAAGCTAACCTTTGCCATGACCATTAAAAAGGTACATGTATAGAAATACAAGTGAAAGTGTACATCTTTCATTAAGAGCCAATGGTTAAGTGAGATGATTTTATGGCGTAAAAGTTAAAATTGCCAATGGCATAAAAATACGTATAAAAAAATGTATTCTTAATATAAATGCCAAAAAAGGTCGTTCGGATCGTGATGAAATTGATAATATAGAAATAAAAATGTTTCATTTAAATCGTAAAAATATTTACGATGAAAAAAGTTGTTGTGCGTTTTGTGAACTCAAGATAAATTTGAAAACATTTGGACCTTAAAATTAATTTATGGATTTATTCTTAAAACCTGAATGAATTCATGTAAATGTAATCATCGATGGTATTTTACGACTGTAATCCTATAAAATAAATATAATAAATATTACTCGCGTAAGTTCACTAGTTTACGGAGCCTTCCATGCCATTTAATTCAATTTAAAGCATCTTGCTTATTTCTTTCCTAATCCGCCATTATTTACTGTTCACGATAAAATATTTTTGCCATTACATAATAATTAATTCGAGCTTAATAAAATAAATAAAATTCCCTACATCTTTCTTACTCTACTTAGTTTCGCCAAAAACGACATTATTTAAAAATAAGACAAATGTCTCAACATTTAAAATTGCCCCAGGTGAAAAATATAAATAATTTTTTGTGTATATTGATTGCAGGCGAAACAGAAATACAAAACATCTTTGTCATTATCAATTTTTTTTTTTGTATCGTGTCGCACACAAACCTTTATAACAACATTTATATTTAGCTTACCTGAATCTGTTGAATCCTGAGATGTTGGTGGTGGAAGTTGTTGGGTCTGCTGTTGTGTTCCATTTGCATTACTATTATTATTGTTATTATTACTATTACTAATATTGTTTGAATTACGATTACGATTTCGTATTCTTGTCTGTGCTTTACCTTCTGGATAGAGTTTATCACGTGTAGGAGGTGATTTTGAAGATATGGGCTGATCAATATAAACTGTAAGTAAAATAAAAAAAAAATCCTTATTAGTATATTAGTTCGCAAGGATCTGTTAATTAAAGAAAACTTAATGTAAACTGATTTGTTTTTACTTTATGCAATAAAAGATGTAATAAATAAAATTATCACCTGCGGCCTGATAAAAAGAGAAAAATACCGCGCACGCTAGTTTTATGTACATATAGCAAAAAGAAATCAAATTGGTTTCCAATATAGTTTTATACAACTTATTATTTTTTATTTTAGATAAGATTTAAATTTTTTCTATAATTAATTTAAATTTAATTTCAATAAAAAATCATTCAAGCTGAAAATTGAAATTTCACAATTTACAATTTATTGTGTATATAGATATACAAAATGATCATCGATGGTTACCGCATTTTTAATGAAATTTAAATAATCGACCACCTACACGCGCGCTGATCAATAAGCGAATTTCTTAATTTCAAGTATTTGAATTTTTTTTTTTAGTCTTCTGGCGCACAACCTTGAACAAATCAACTATTTATATAATACAGAGGTGGTGAAACTTTACATTTTGGACAAATATAAGTATTTATTTTAATTTCTATAGGCACATAGCCTCCATTTTGCGCACCTCTGAAGTATAGTGCATTTATTCGATTTAAAATACTAGCTTTCTTTTATACTCATACAATACACAAAAAATTGAAACAATTCTATTGTTAATACAACAAAGTTGTCATTTTTGTAAAAATAATCGTAATAATACAATTTTCAATTTAATTCACATATGGTTGCCAGTACAAAAGAAAAAAAACTGTTGCGCTATACAAAAGCCTAGAAAAAAGTTATAAATAAAAAATAATTAAATTAATAATCAAAACTAACTTTCTCTATCAGTTAAGAATTTTTTACATAAATTTTGATTAAGCTTTTTTTCTCCAACTGATCTGATCTTATAAATAAAAAAAAAAAAAAAATATGGAAAGCTAGTACTTTGTGATTAAATAATTAAAATTGAAATAAATATTCCGATTTTTATAACCTTAAGGTGAAATTGATTTGTTTTATACATTTATATATATTGTGGTACAAAAACAATAATAAATAATCGCGAAGGATAGAAAATTTATAGTGCGCGATTCTAAAATATAGTTGGTGGCTTAAGGGCTCTCACCGATTTAAATTTAATTTTTTTTTTTTTGATGTATTACTTAAGTTTATACATAAAAAGCCATAGATCACATTATAAAATCTAAATAATAAAAGAAACACACACACATCATGATTTAGTGCCAAAATCTGATCGAAATTTCATAAATTAGAAAATTACTAATAAACTTAAAAATAAAAACAATTTTTGAAAGTTTACTTAAGTAATAATTAGTTTGAATAGTCAGTCGTATAACGAAAAGAAATTAGTACTTAATTTTATATAATTATTAAATTATGTAAATTTAATTTAATTGAAATTCACAAGAGAAGGGAATCTAATCGTGCAAAAACATTTTTTATTGAAAATGAAAGTTTTCCATATTTTTAAATAATTTTAATAATAATTAATATAATTGTACAAGTTGTGTGATGTGTAAAAATGTTTCAAATCAAGATGCTAATTCAAGCGAAAAAATAATTAATCATTACGGTTGCGGTTTATAATAGGAAATTATGCCTCCTGAATGGGTTTAAGCATGGATAAAATTATAAGCCGCAGTTTGATAATATTAGGTATGGCTAATTTAGATTTTTTAATTAATTCGTGTTAGCAAAAATAAGCATAATTTAATTATTACAGAAACTAGAGAAAATGTGTCGTTACAGGGAAATTGTCCTAATTAATCATTTTTCCAGGACTAAAAACTAGTTTTTTGGTTTATTCTAATAATGTCTTAAAACAAATTGGACTATGCCTAATATGTATATTATGTAGAACAGAATTAACGTGATTTTGGTCACCAAAACACCAAAACTTTCAAAGTTTTAAGAATTGTCAGTCACAAATTTATCTTTTTTTTTAAGGAATCTTAAGGTTCTAAGTGTAGGTGATCAACAGTTTTTGAAATATATATATACAGTTTGTTTAAAGAGACATCGTATTGTTTAATTCGAACCCCCCCCCCCCCCCCCCCACCCCACTTTCAGTTTTGATGTATAGTAATGTGCCAATGACGTTTCAGTCTACGATGAGATAACTGAGCAATGTGTCGACGTGCCTAAAATATGTTAATATCCATTATTCGAACTATTCGACCATTGTTGGTTTATTTTAAGAGACAATGGCTTTGTGGTTGGATCGGTTGGGAGTGGATTTTCCCTATTAAATACACAGGCACACAAAAAAAAAGTCCTGATACAGAAAGGTGAAGTACCTTCTGGTACGTTTTTCGGTGTGCTAAAAACGAATCTCAGTTCAGAGCTGACCCATCACCCTTAGATTTCGCCCCAGCACATCCTAGCACCCGCCCAAATGGTCAATATAAAAATTCTATTCATTTCAATTTCATTTCGGCACCGCGGCCAACCCCTTCAACCACGTAGTTTTAAAATTTCACCACTATATTAATATCTCACTGTATTTTGGCACCTGTATTAAAAGAAAAAAAAAACTTATCGTCACCTAAGGCAAGGTGAATTTTCTTTTTAATTAACCAATCATCCTCGAATTTTCGGCAAAACCCTCAAATGTTACAATTGGCTATGGCTACTGATAAACTTCGTCCGTCTAGAAGAGTTCCAGCAGTGTGAATTGATCTTACGGATATGCTGGCTGAGTGAACGCCGCTAGTATGATAATGAAAAATCGTGGGTTCTTGATAATCCTCTTGACATCCACTTGGGAAAATGTACGGTTTTGCTATTTGCGCTTCTACGGACTCGAAATTCTTCTATTAACTGAAAATTTCACCCATATTAATTTAAAAAAATAAAATTTTTATGAATTTGGAAATATTTCGGGTATCTGGATTGCTAGTCTACGACAAAATTAGATCGTCAATACTTTGTATATCAGGTTCCGAGTCTGTCTTAAAGGGCAGATCTTTGGGAAGATTTTTTTCATAGATTACGGTCAAGAGGTTAGTAAAGCGAAATTCACACTGCTGTAAACTCTTCTAGACGGACGAAATTTATCATTAGCCGTAGCAAGGCAAATATATAATTTCATTATGATGCTTTACATTGGTGTATGAAATTTGCTTTTCGCAAGTGAAATGAATTTTTACATATACTTATATAACTGAGTCTAAGGAGTTCAGAGATGTGTCTAAAGAATTCTTGGCGAACTTTACTGATGAGGTCATTCACTAAGATCACTTAACCTCAAAGTCACAAATTTAATACTTTTTATCATTTTTTTTAATCTACTTTTGTAACTGAGACACCTCGCCGAGGTGAAGGCGGGTAACGGGTCCTTCCGGCTAAGTTTCCAGGTGAGGGACAATGCCTTTATGGCAAAGGTAGGTAAAAAGAAGTTTACGATGCGGGGGAGGGATACCCAGTATCGGCGGCTGATCAGGGTGAAAAAGCGGGCCCGCAGGCGTCGTCATCATGCGACCGTAGCTCTTCATTGGTTTGTGACTTGGCCTCTGGAGAGTTTAGGGCTACACGAAAAATTCACGTTTGTGTTCAGGATACCGATGTTTTCTGTTACGTATGTGGTAATTTTTAAATTTTAAAATATCGCAGAAAAATATCTGAAGCAAGTAAAGAGCTTTATTTTGATTATTTTGATATGTCAATACTTGACGAAGATAAACCATGGGTTCCTAAAATGATTTGCTGCTCTTGTCTCACTATGATGAGCCGGTATAAAAAAAGTAAAAATAAACAGAATCTTATATTCATAGTTCCTACAATATGGCAAAGACCGAAATCAAAACAAAACTGTTATTTTTGCACAATAGGTTTCAACTCTAAAAATAAGTCTAAAATAAAATATCCAGACGTATCTTCGACAGTAGATGATGATGACAAAATGGAAATTGATAGTCACACAGAAAGTTCCATGGAAGTTGATAACGGTGAAGAGGAGGAAATCGAAGAAGTAGATTCTGATTCTGAAACCTGTGATTCAGAAGATAGTGATGGGGAATACAAGAGTAACTGATGAAGTAGAGGTCCACAACTTTTTTATCAAATATCATTAAATAATTTTACAAGAAGAATAGGGGTCTCAAAAGATATGGCAGAGTATATTGCTGCAGAATTTAAAGAGCGTGGTTTTCTCGAAAAAGGTACCAATTCATCTTTTTACAGAAATAGAGAGAAGGATTTCAGGAAATATTATACTGTAAGTGAGGATCAATCACAGGTTTATTGCACAGATGTTCAGGGTCTGATGAACGAATTAAAACCAAATGTTTATGTCCCTGAACAATAGAGACTCTTTATAGACTCTTCTATTCGAAGTTTCAAAGCAATACTTCTACATAACGGCAACACCTATGCAGATGTCCCTATAGCCCATTCTACTAAATTAAAAGACGAATACGAAACAATAAATAATGTTTTAGATCACATAAAATACAAGGAGCATAACTGCAAATATGCGGTGATCTTAAAATCATTACTATGATGTTAGGACAGCAGCCTGGATATACAAAATATCCATGCTTTCAATGCTTATGGGGTAGTAAAGACCGTGGTAATCACTATCAAAAAAAAAGATTGGGAACTTAGAAAGAATCTAGATAAAGGAAAACATAATGTCATTGAAGAACCCTTAGTCAATCATTCAAAAATACTGCTTCCGCCGTTACACATAAAACTCGGGTTAATGAAATAGTATGTGAAAGCCTTAGATAAGAAGGGTCAGTGTTTTACATACTTGATAAGACAATTTCCTAATAAAAGCGAAGTAAAATTAAAGAAGGCATTTTTGATGGGCATTCTAATAATAATTGGCATCTTTGCTGAAGGGGGTCACAACATTTTATTGTGCAAAATCATATAAAACTGAATAACGCCACGATTGCCAAAATAATCAATCGGGAAATTTGCGTCGGACAGCAGAAATTCAGCAACCGCGATACAATACGAATAATGATTTATCGCACCATCAGCTCTAATTGGATAATACCTGTGCGATACAAGGAAACCAAAGTCACTGTCATTTTGCAGTATTACCGCCACCTGTTTATAGGGGCGAAATTACAGAACAAGTGGCTAACGATTTAGTTAAACAACTCCTGAAATAATTAATACAGGTCGTGCTCTACATTCGCCAGTCGATATGCGCAGGTGGGCTCATGAAATCCGGTCGGAAATGCCGGTCGTTTATATTGTAAAATGTCACCGCTAGCAATTTCGACCGGAAAACAAACCGCATCATGAAATAAGGTGATATCATAAAATCCGGTAGCGGTGGAATTTTGACGGAAATCGTCCGATTTTACAAAAAACAGTATCATAACACGGCTTTCACGGTAAATTTCCATCAAAAATCGTCCGTCAACTAATATCTAACGGACGATTTTTGACGGAAATTTACCATGAAAGCGGTGTTTATAATACCGTTTTTTGTAAAACCGGGCGATTTGCGTCAAATTTTCACCGCTGTCGGATTTCATGATATCGCCCCATTTCATGATACGGTTTGTTTCCCGGTCAAATTTTCTAGCGGTGACATTTTACATTATAAACGACCGGCATTTCCGACCGGATTTCATGATCCCGACTACACAATGCCCAACTAATGCGATTTTAAATCTATCTCCCAGACATGCTTCAAAAAATTATAATCCACAAGTGAAAGACATCGTTCCATTATTAACAGACTTCGATCCAGCTAAATCATCATTGAAATCGTTATATGTATAATCCCGACGATCTGATTCTAATGCATGCAGTTACACTAAAAGTAAAAGAAAATGCACGAAAATGGTACGAATCACTGTTTACCTATTTTCAATCATGGAATCTATGCGCTTTGGAAAAACGGAAATGTGCGACACATGAGGACCCGTTGTTGATTATACCTATGAAATGTGACGAATTGCTTCTGAAGCCAATTTACATGAAAAAGACATAATAAAATATATAATAAGTGCATTATGCAATTCCCATTTAATATATTCACTCAGTGTTATGAGAATCACAACTTTCACGAAATTTATGTTAAGACTACGAGCACACAATTCGATGACAAAGACGATTTCGACACAAGATAAATTCGTGAATCGATCCTTTAACTTACACAGATTTGAGATGCAACACGAATACCATCCGTACAACCGACTAACATCATAAATATGTAATGCCAAAAATAAAAATCACAACTTCGGAAACCAAAATAAACAATTGAAAAAAAAAAAACTTGGCGGATAATGTCGAATCAATTAATTGCATTTCTTGCCAGTAAAGGAAATATGTAAAAACAATAAAACTGAACGGAGCCGATGTGAATGCGTTCATTGATTTAGGTAGCTAATGTACATTACTATATGCGTTTGCAAATTATAAGTACAATCAAAAATTACGTGGATTTGGGAACGGAGAATGTAACAAAATTGGCAAAGTAGTTGCAAAAATAGAAATTGATAGCGTCGTTTTAACTGATAGTGACGTATTGATCGTTTGAGACGCTTTTCAACCCGCGAATATGATTATTGGTCAGAACGTGTTAAATCGAGAAAATATAATAGCCATCAAAGGTTATAATTGCTTTAAATTAATGGAAATTCCAATACACAGGAATATTGTGACAGATGTTGGAAAATATTTACAGATAATCATCGTCAGGTAATACCGGATGTAGCTCTATTGACAGCGCAGAAGAACGAGTTTAACACTATTATGAGGGAATCTATATTGGAGAAGACATTAATGAAACCATTAAAGCTAATCTCATGAATTTATTTAATGAATATAGAGAATGTTTCGCAATTAATATGTGTGATTGATATTAAACCAATGTGCTATGAACCATATCGACTTGCTCTTGTTCAACAAGAACAAGAAACCGTTAAAGAGCATGTAGAAGAAATGTTGTGAAATAATATGATAAGTCCATCAATGTCACCATATGCGCGGTTGGGCGAGTAAATTACACTATGTAATTTACACAGTTTGTACACGTAAAAAACGTGTAATTTACATAAGGCCATTTTATACATTATGTATTAAAAAATCGTAAAAAACTATACCCTAAATTAAATAAACTGACTATATTTAATTATTTTTATTGAATAATTGTGAAAACTTCATACGAAATACATACAAAATAATTCTTGTTTATTTTTTGTATAGCAACTCGACTTAAAATAATTAGCGTCATGTTTAATTACATCCTAATGAGTAAAAACTCCACCTAACTGAGAAAGGTGATATTGTCAAAATTATTATTAGTATTTTAATAAAGAAATTTAAACAAAACTTTAATTTTTGTTGTAACATGCACCTAATTTTGACTTCAATAACTCAAATTCTGATGTCACAAAATTAATTTCTGTTACGACTTATCGAATTCTAATATGTTTACTGGTATGATTATCGAATACCGGCATGATTCGAATTTTGACATCCACACTCAAGCTCTTACATTAGTTATTGAATTCTGACATCATCAAGTCAAACGCTGAAAAAAATTATCGAATTTTGATACGAGATATGGAATTTTTTGAGATATCATCTCAAAACTTCAGAATTCGATGTATCATCCCAAAATTCGAGATGTTATGTCAGAATATGACATGATATATCCAGTTCTGATATCCCATCTCGAATTTTGAGATACATATGTATCGAATTCTGAAGTCATGGGATGATATATCAAATTCTGATAAGGCCTTTCGAATTTTGAAAAAACATGTCAAATTTTGACTGAATATGTCCAATATGTAAAAAGTTAAAATAGCGACCGACGTGACATATAAAATTTGACTTATGATATCGAATTCTAAAACCAAAAATTGAAATTCTGATATAACTAGTCGAATTCTGAAATAAAATGTCGAATTTTGAAATTATTTACGGAAATCTGAAGGCTTCATGACAGATTTATCAAATTGTGACAACTTTTCAAATTCTGGAATTCTGTCCTCATTTATCTAATTTTGACATAATAATACCTCAGACAGACACAAAATTGATCGCGATTTTCATTTATCCCGATTGTCAAAAATGGTGTTCTGGAAACAAATCCTGTTTTTGTGAAAATCGTGAAATGACAGACAGGCAAAAATCTTTTAATAATTTAAAATTCGCGATTAGTCGGTTTATGTCTCCCTACGGTATAAGATATACAATTCTGACATTATAAATTTATATTTTGACGTGTCATATCGAATTTTAACGTCGTGTATAGAATTCTGATATATATAGAATTTTGACACCAATAATTCAAATTCTGATTTCAGACATATCGAATT
Organism: Tipula helvola; assembly: GCA_963556165.1. Lineage (NCBI taxonomy): Eukaryota > Metazoa > Arthropoda > Insecta > Diptera > Tipulidae > Tipula > Tipula helvola. Next base: position 137,611,191 of record OY744482.1, on the reverse strand, counting down.
TAGATAACATTAACTCTACTTTTGACAGGACAAATCGAGTTCTGGCTTGATATATCGAACTCTGAAATAACATACATAAATGCGAATTCTGATTTTAGACATATCGAATTCTAAAATTATTTATTGACTTTTCCCTTGGTATATCAAATTCTGATATGCCAAGTTTTGGCATGATATATCGAACTCTGACATCATCAAATCAAATTTCGACTTGCCATATGGAACTATGCCATGATAGACACATTTAATACATAAATTCCGACACCAAAAATGTAAATTCTGACATGATATATCAAATTCAGACGAGACACCTTTATCAATTCTGACATTATATACTTAAATTCTGACGCGACATATCGAATTCTGGCTTGATATCATGATGTATCGAAATGTGACATCTGATATTTAATTTATGACATGACGTATCAAATTCTGACATGAAGTAACGAATGGTACAATTTATCGGATTCTGGCATAATATCTCGAATATGTGGCATGTTGATTTCTGGCGTGATATACCGAATTCTGGCATAGTATATAGAATTCTGACATCATAAATACAAATTCTAAGATTGCATTTCTAATTCTAACATAAAGTATAGAATTCTTCATGATAACACGAATTCTGGCATTCAAAATTCAAACTCATCAGAATTTCTATTATCAATGAGATATCGAATTTTGGTATCAAAGATTAAAATTTTAATAAAACATATCGAATTCGCTTATGATTTTTCGAATCTTGATATGAAGTATCTAATTTTGGCATCAAAAATTCAAATTATGCGTGAAATATTGAATTTTGACATGATATTTCTGGTGTGATGTATCGACATGATGTATCGAATTCTGGCATAATATATCGAATTCTGACATGGTGTACTGAATTCTAACATGAAAAACTTAAATTCGGTCATGACATATCAAATTCAGACATAATGTATCGAATTCTGACATCATAAATACAAATTCTGATATTGAAAAGCTTAATTTTTTCATCATTTATCGGATTCTAACATGATAATTCGAATTCTGGCATCAAAAATTCAAATTCTGACATGACTTGGATTCTGGCATAATAACTCGAATATATGACATGGCGAATTCAGGATGATATATCGAATTCTGACATAAGATATAGAATTCTAACATTATAAATGCAAATACTGATATTGCATATCTAATTATGACATGAAGTTTGGAATCGAGGTATCGAATTTTAACACCAAACATTCTAATTCTGGCATGGCATAATACTTCGAATTTTGATATGATATGTCGATTTCTGACATAGCTTGGACTTGGATACATAATATCTCATTGGGTTGACTGGCTACTATGTAGTTAATTTTTGTTGGTTTTGTGGCCGCAGCCGTGGATGGGTATATCAACTTAATTTTTACATTAAACGTCCAGCCTAGCAAACCAAGGGAAAGAACTCTATTGATTTGGACGTTACTCCTTTTAGGCTGTTCGGTTATACGAAGGTTTTTGTTGACCAACCTCTCTAAAATTGATAGAAAATAAAAGATGGATTGATGTGAAACTTTTTCATAAACGGTAGCTGTATTCGAAAAAAAAAATAAGAAAAAGAAATTGTCTGGCGAAAAAATCATCGCAGTTATTTTACGATTGAAATGACACGCCCCAAAATGACATAAGGGACAAAACTGAGTATTTCGATGAAAATGGTCTAAACTGAATTAAGGTGAAGTTATGGCATAGCCAATTAGGATATAACTTGATTAATTCTTACCCGATTTGGATGAAATTGTGTGAGAGAATTTAGGATGGAACTTGGATAATTCTTAACCAATTTGGAAGAAATCCAACATGCCTGATAAAAATGCGATTCTCAAATAAATTTAGATGAAGTTCTGGAATATGGCCAATTAGGGTGAAACTTGAATATTTTTGAACTGATTGTGATAAACTTTGACGATAATTATAAGAAGTTCTGAACTATGTAAGTTCTGATCATTTTGGATAAAATTTGGCTATTTCTTTACCATACGATGGAAATTGGATTAAGTAATAAATAAACCAACAAAATAAAATGTTTTATTGGTATATCAAAATTATTTTATTAGCATATGTGGTTGTGCACCAGAGAACAAAATTGTTTAGAGAGTTCAGGACTGAGCCTTTTCGATTTTTTTTTAAATGCCGTTGACCTCTTCAGAGAAGTTCAATTTACGGTTCAAAATATATCTACGTTTTTAAAATCGGAAATCTTTTCTTTTTGAAAACGATTAACATTACTGCCAGAAATAGAGCACCTTAAGGTGTCTATATCTATCTTCTGTAACAATGATTATTCAATTAGTGAAGAGCGAATAATAAATTTTAAAGAGCGAGTTTTAGAAAGCTTCATTTAATCTAAAATGTAAGCACTCTTTAAAAAGTGATTTGTTCTTATCAGTAATAAAATAGAAAATTATTTGGCGTATCTTATGTATATCATGGCCCTATTTTGATATGATATAAATTATATAGACGGCATTGTTGAGATGCCGGTAATGCGATTACATCCAATAATGGGTTTCCTACTTTTTTAAAATGTAAATTTGTTTACATATAATTTACATTTTAATGTAATTTACGTAGATTTTTACATTTTTTATTTGTAAAATGTAAAAAATGATTTTTTACACGAATATGCCCAACTGTGACCATATGCATCACCGATTGTAATTGTTAAAAATAAGAGTGGTGAAGATCCTATCTGTATAGATTATCGTAAGTTAAACGATAAAACCGTTAAAGACCATTTTCCGTTACAAAATATGGACGCGCAACTACAGCGAAAATAACAATTCAACCGTATGCCGTTTAGGCTTGTAAATGCACCATCAGCGTTTCAGCACATGATGAAATCAGTCATGAGAGCATTCGTTCCGGCGAAGGAAAAATCTTATGTGTCGAGAAATTTGCGACTCCAATGAACGTTCATGATTTCATTAAGATTCATTGATTTCATTGGCATCCGCAACTCAGAAACATTTAATTCCCCGCGTTGCATGATGGTGGCTGCGGCTACGGAGTTCGATCTGGAAGTTAGACATAGAAATGGGCAACAGATGGCCCATGTTGATGAGTTCAGTAGAGCACTCGTGCTAGAAAGTGTCGTTGGACATTGGACGTGTTCAGTCTAGGTGAGGAGGATAAATGGATGATTGCACTGCAGAAAACTGATGAGGTTATAGAGATGAAAAACAAAATTTTGGAAAAGATCCAACAATGAGTAGTTTCATAATCCGAGATGAGTGAGTTTATTTCCGAATGGAAAATGAAGAGGAATTATTCGTTATACCAAAATGTTTTCGAAGTCGCGTAGTAATAGAAGCTCATTTATCTGGTCATTTTGGTATAGGTATTGAAAAGACGTTCGATATTTTAAAGAGAAATTACTGGTTTAAGAAAATGAGACCCTACCTAAAAAGGCACATCTCATCTTGTATAGAATTCCTTTACCAAAAATAAAAACGTGGCAATTGAAAAAAATTCCAATTCCACAGCATACATGGCACATGGATCATTTGGGACCATTTATTAGATCATCTAAAAAAAATTTATTTATTTCTCTTAACCATACATTGTCATTACGGATGCGTTTACCAAATATGTCCATTGTAAAGCAGCCAGAGCAATTGACGACTAGATTTTTCATTTCGGTACGCCAACGAGAATCATGACGAATAGAGGTTCCGCATTTACTTCCAGAAGATCGTATAGAGGACGGGCAGATCGTTGACGAACGGCAAGCCTATGTGGAGCAAACACGTAGGAATCGTGAAGAAGCTTTCGAAAACATTAAACGTCATCAAAAATATAGCAAGAAATATTTTGATTCTAAACATAGGAAACCGGATGTCTATACCGTCGGAGACTTAGTTAAGGTGAAACGCGAAACGGACTCAACAGGGGCAAGTATGAAATTACAGCGATAATATCAAATTTTCACAATATCAAATGTCCGTATCAAATTTTACAAAAATTACACGGAAATTGATATCGAGTCATTGATATTGCCCCAGTGGGTACCGTACTAGACGTACATTTACTGGTGGATTTCCCGCCGGAAAAATAAAGTTGGTTGAAAGACCAGATACCAGCAGCGACTATAAAGAAAACAGATATTAGGGACAAATGACCGGGGATTCCCATTGTAAATATAAATCTTGAATATGATAGTGAGAAGAAGTGAAGTGATTAATACGTGCTATTAGTTTATTTAAATTGTGTGCGCAGGTAACAATATTAATAAATACAAGTATAGTTGTGTTCTGTGTGTAAGGTTTTCAGATAGTTTACGAATGCGTCACTTGTGGTCCGTCGCCATTACATTATATCCAGACGACATTCTTGAATCTTGATATATTTCAACTGACATCTCAGATAACTGAGCAATGTGTCGACGTGCCTGCCCTAAAGTATGAATGTAACTCAACCGTTTCATCGTCATATTCATTGTTCGAACTAACTAATCGACCATATTTGGTTTATCCTAAGAGACAATGGCTTTGTGGTTGAATTGGTTAAGAGTGGATTTTCCCCATTAATTATAACTGGCAGCGTGGGTGACGTAAACCTACTCTAACAGTTGTTTTCCTTTCAGATATTAAATAAATTAGGTGCTAACTCGGAACGGTAGCATCAATCTCGAATGTAAGTACGTCGTTTTAAATTTCAGCCTTTTCGGTTGTGATCTATTTAGTTATTATTGTTATATAAGTACATATTCTAGTTTTTGAGAATTTCAGAAATTATTTAAATCTTTCGAATATGAGGCAATGTACTAACACAAAACCAATTTTTAATTGTTATAATTTTTGGGGGGTTTTGAAATTCTTATTTAGAAATTTAGTACTGATTTTTGAGAAAATAGAGTTTAGAAACATTGAGATTTAAAAGTAGTGTACACTTCTTTGAACTTATATCTTGTGTATAAAATCTTGTATTTGTTTCAAATTGGCAACATAAACACATTTTAAACGCAGAAAAAAAGTAAATATAACTAGAGCTTGCCAATGCAAGCTCCGCAATAACACCTACTGGTCACAAAAAAAAAAAAAAATTTAATTTACTATTTGCAGACAGTAAGAAATAAATATGTGCAAATACTTACACATACATAATACACACTTAATGTGCCAACATATTACATTTTGCTAAAATTTAATATTCCGTAACAAATTACTAATTATTATTGTTCGTAATAATTATATGAAAGCCACACATAAATTGTGTAACTCGAACACAAAACAGAAAATAAAATATCTTTTTGCCGCATAGCAGACATACGTATATAAAACCTATATATTCAAAGTTGGTGGTAAAAATTTTCAAGCTCAACCTTTTCTTTGTATAATTTAGATTTTTGTTTAATGTTTTGATATTAAAAAAATAAAAAAACCATGAAGCTATAAAGAAAAAAAAATTGCATTCCATCATCATCATCAGTATGTTCCCGCACACTCTTGGGATTTGCTAAATATTTTTGTTTTAATCCGGTTTTATCAAAATTTCGGTTGAAACATTCCTACCCGCGATTTTTTTTATTTTTACTTTTTTTTTTTGTGTCGGCAGGTTAAATATTATTTCTATATATAGTACATATAGAAGAATAGAAAAATTTAATTTCCTTCTGATTAAAGTGGAACTAAAGGGTTTGTGAACGTATAGACGAGAGAGCATCAGAACAATACAAAAAAAAAAAAAAGTTTTAATTTATTTTAAATTATGATGTTGGTGGTGTGCCGTTTCATCACAGAAGGAGTTTATCTCTATTATATAATGTAGAGTGTTTTAATGGCGCGCTAGGTAATTAACGAACCAATTTTTTGTATTTTTATAATTGATTTTCAATGGATTAGGATTAGGCATACTCTTTTCTAAATGATTTTGAGCTACTTCTTGAGGGAATATTGAACTGTGCACCGCGTTTTAAATATTTAGATACACTTTACAATAAGATTTAATTTATTTTCAAGGACAATGGTCATGATGAGTAATTTTGTTAGATTTTGAAAATGTTGTTTGAAGAGATCATCAATGACCAAGCATGTACATAATATATTCTTGTTTACATATAGTGGCGTGATCGCTATAGTTCAATTGAGACTAATTTGTTGAATGCTTTTTATAAATACGACTTCCGTTTAATAAAGATTTGTTAATTAAAGTTCAACATAATAGAATACTATAGGAGTTTTCTATAAATTACATTGTAGATTTATTTGAACTGATGAGTAGAAAAAATACCAAATATGCTTGCGCTTTTTAATACTCAGAAATAAGTAAACTAAACAACAAACAGCAATACTTCTCAATTTTTTCATCACGATTTCGATTCTTCCTTGAGATAAGGACTTCAGTTCCCAAGTCTGGCTTTCTGTCTGTGAATCCATTTTTCATCCTTGAATGTTTCGGAATTTCCTTATGTAGTGAGAATGAAGTGTCAAATTATGCAGAATAAAGGTTTAGCAAAACATCAGTTCTATTTTCTTTAAATTTAAAAAAACAAATTAATCAAATTGAGGATATTGTTTTTTAATATGATTTTAAAATTAACAAATTGCCCATCATTTTCATTGATTTTCGTTAAATTTCAAACTCATGTTTTTGCTTTAAATTTTCTTTGAATGAATCGGATTACGGTAACCGTTCGAAATTCTGTAAACATCGAACTCATATTATAACAGCTCATATACCGGAATTGTGACGTAAATACAAGGAATACAACTATAACAAACTGTGCAAAAATTTACGACACAATGATTATTACAACAATAATATTTAGATTGTCATGCAAAATACGTACAACAACAAGTTATTAGATAAGAAAATACTTATTTCAGTTTGTGCAAGAAAAAAGATCAAGATATTGTATAACCTCATTAAAACGCATTACCAATTTTTATTAAAAATGGGCATTTTAAATATCCGTTGCGTCCATTCAAATAGAAAACCCAATATTAAACGCTGTACCGAAGAATACAAAAGGAAACAAGATTTATCAACGGGGCCAATTTGAAGATAGTTGTGCTGCCATTATCAAAATCAATATCGACGAAAATACAACAATTTCTGAACTGCTTGTTTGAAAAACTGAGGGTACAACATGAAACTCTATGAAAAGGAATAGCAAAAATGTTGCAAAGCAACTTTTTCAATATTCAGCACAAATTGTTTAAGATGTCATTAATTTTATAACTTCTATCGTAAATTCATGCCACTTGCATTTTCAGCAATGTTTAAATAATAATTTCACATTGTAGTGCCACTTGTACCATACTAAACCCAATACAACGAGATAAGCTCGAAAATTTTCAAGGATTAGTGCACTAATCTCGATTAGTCACTAATCCTCAAATAAAACGAGATTAGCTAATCTTCAACTAGAAACACTACAGCTAATCTCGAAAAATCACTAATTGCGCTTAGCTAATCCTTAGTTTGTCAAGGGGTATTATACTCTTGACAGACTAAGGATTAGCTAAGCGCGATTAGTGATTTTTCAAGATTAGCTGCAGTGTGTCAAGTTGAATATTAGCTAATCTCGTTTTATTTGAGGATTAGTGACTAATCGAAATTAGTGCAATAATCTTTGAAAATTTTGAAGTTTATCTCGTTGTATTGGGTTTAGTGCTGGAAGTGCAAGTGTCGTAACTTTACGATAGAAGTTATAGAAACAACGACATCTTAAACAATTCGTGCTGAATAAATTTTGAGGTTATGTTTTTAAAAAGAAAATCTAGTGTATCTTAATGTATAAATCTTAGAAATATTGAATCAAAAATGAGTACATCTGATTTACTATCTATATTTCAGCGAATCACCATCCTAGTATTTTACTTCTCTGCCTAGTAAACTAATCCCTAGTCTGTCAACGCAAGTGGATTTGTGGTGGATTAGCTAATCTCGTTTCACTAATCGCGCTTAGCTAATCCCTAGTATGTCAAGGGTATTATACCACTGACCGGCTAGGAATTAGTTAAGCGCGATTAGTGAATTTTTCGAGATTACCTCAAGTGTGTCAAGTTCAAGATTAGCTAAACACATTTTATTTCGAGATTAGTAACAAACTAATCTCTCAATATTTTGAAGTTTGTCTCTTTTAACGAGTTTAGTGGAAGTGTCAGTGTCACGATTATATGTAAATGTTAAAATAAAGTTATAAATACAAGTTGCGCTATTTTAATATAGATGGGATTATTAACGTTTTTAAAACTACAAAAAATTTGTGGCAGGTATAAATAAAAAAGATTGAAAATTTTAATTAATAATTAAAGTGTTTAAATTATAATTAAGTTTTTAATGTCTATGTTGTTTCTAGTTTGATTTAATTATTGAACAAAATCAAGAAAATCAGCTCAAACAAGAGTGATGATATTTGTATTAATATCGATACTATAAACTTGGCGCCACTTACTAAACCTTAGTCTGTCAATGCAAGTGGTAAAATAGCTAAACAGGTTTAGTTGGGTATCCCTAGTCTGTCAGTGGTATTACTTTGGGAATTTTACAACAACAATGCCGTGTATTTTCATTCCGGAGTGAATAATTTCAAACCTAGCTTTTGTTGGTGCAGAATTATTGTAGCAATAATTTTAAAAAATGTTATTGTTTTTTTATTCAATTTTTAATGTTAACTGATAAAAGTAAAAAGAAAATTATTTTCGGTTTTTATTTTGAGCATAATTTGCATTTTTATTTTTATACCAATTACTATTCCAAGACGGCAATTATTTAGTTTATTATTTATTTTTTGGTTATTGTAGAAAATAAAACTATATGTCACAAATTATTTCTTCTTCGACTTAAAGTGCTCAACTGACTTTTTTCCTCTAAAAATGTTGACACTAAATTAATCGAAGCTGTAGGGCAATAAACTAAAAATTATCGCTGTAGGTCAAATAAGTAAGAATTATCGTTTATGGAAACAACCTCAAATCAATATAAAAATGTTTCTAAAGTTAAAACTACTGTAGTAATTTAATTTTTTTTACCTAAAATATAGAAAACAAGATATCGACATGACGCAGTTAATTTACATCATTTGACGTTTGAGGAAAAAAGTCAATAGACCTTTTTCTTTGTCAAAAAAATTTAGGTTATGTTAGTCAAAAATATCTGTAGGCCAATGTAAAATTACATTTTCGGAAAGGATTTTCAATAAAGTAAAATTAGAAGGATTGATAAAACTAAACTCAATAGAAATATTGCAAATAATATTTAATTAAGTTTTTAATTGAGTATTTCTGTTTGGTATTACATATTTCAAAATGACCGTAAATGCTGAGTAATCAATTGTTGTATGAGAGAGGAAAAGAATACAAATTTTTCGATTTCCAGCCTTTTAAAATATTTAAAACTTGCTGAAGATCAACAGCAAAAATTTCAAGATCTCTCATCACTGGAGTACACTATGGTGTGTTGAAGCATTTAGTATAAGTCACACATTTTTGCATGACAGTACCATCCCATATGCCTTAACATATTAATGTAAATCTTAGAGCAAACAAAATGGCACCTAACCTGCGAGACAACTGCAATGTAATTTTATGATGATGCCATTATCATTGTGGGTAGGTGATGGAGCCACACCCTCAAAGGTGATAAATTATGAATCTGAGAATGTTGCACCTTACAGCTTTAGTGGTTTTCAAATACCAATTTTCATATAAAATTAAATACTTTGCCAAATCCGATGAATCCGTTTAACAGTATCCAGCCGCTTTGGTAAAACTTGTAAGCTTCTAATTATTTATTATTTGTGCATATGTTGACGACACGACATTTTCAACATTTCCAAATTGCGTTACAAAAAAACTAAAAACATGTTTTTATACTTGTACGAAAAATGTCGCATAATTTTTAGTTTTAATCATTAAACAATTAAGTTCTATCTTAAAAAGAACAAAATTAAATTTTAAAATAATTAAATCATAAAAAGTCACAAATAATTACCTTACACACCAAAGGTGTATTGGCCTACAGATATTTTAACAATTGATTTTATCTGTCAAATTTTTTTTTTTCGAAAAAGGTCTATTTTTTTTATTTTGAAAATATAACTTGAAAAGTTGATTATAGGGTTTGAATCTCTGGTTTAATCTGCTTGTTTGTAGCCAAATTAATTTTAGATCAATTGTTTTAATTTTTTATTTTAGCTTAATGTACATATGTCAGCGCAATGTATCCAGCGATATATATACATACATGGATAGGGGATAGAACAAAATTTATGGAGAAACCGAAAAAGTATTTTGTGTGTGATAGAGAAAGAAAAAACCTTCGTCCTTGTCTTTAAATCCGAATTTTCGAATACCAAATTCAAATTTATGTGTAGGAGGCGGTAAAGCAAAATTAGCTGTCACCTAGAGACGGAATAAATAAACGTTGCAAATTAAAAGCATGCCAGATACAATAATATAAAAGTAGTTGTAACCATGGTAACATATTTAAAACACATCTTAAAAATAAAAAATGAAAATTCACTTGAATGTTTGTTTATGCTAGATTTTTGACGTTTTACTCGATTTTTTTTTATTGTTGTTTATTTTTCAGGGATGTATTTGAAATTTAAAGGAATAAATGGTTATTAATTCTTAAATCAGTGTACGAAAACTGGTACCGTAATGTTTAACTATTCAAATTTGATATACTTAATTAATTAATTATTTTTAATATAATTAAACATTATCCAATAAAAAACTCTGTTTCACTTATTCGGAAATACTTTTTTTGATAAAGAGGAGTATATAAAAGAGACTATAAAATAAAATTTGCTCTATTTTTTGTGACGTAAATCAATGTTATTTTAGATCAATCCTCTATCCATGTATATATGTATATCGCTGAATGTATCAGCGGAGCATGCCAAACAAAAGAAAATTTATTTTACAAAACTAAGGGCTGCTGACCAATTCCCAGGTAAATAGTTCTTTGGACAAAAGTCAAATTTAAGGTTCATTTTGTTTTAAAAATACTTATTTTGCTATTTTTCGCCTACTTTAATGTGAATTAACCATTTGCTAAATTCAATTTTTGGTTTCATCTTTGGTCGCTTGGGCAGCGCTGCTGTATTCTAGTATTAGATTTAATTATTACACATATTGCGATGTTTGAATTGAACTTAAAATAAGTAGGTTTCTATCCCTTTCTCACAAACAAAAAAATCTAGAATGAAATACATATAAATACATAGGTACATAGTGATATTTTGCAGTAATTAAGTTTTGTAAAAAATTTTATTAAAAATTATTTAATAGTTAAAAATAAAATGCGTTGCTGTCAAAATATAAAATAAGTATGTGAAATCAAATCGAATGTTTTTATATTCTTATTTGAGATGGCGGCAAATAAGTCAATAAGTATAACTTTCGGAAAGGGCCTGAGTGCAGTACAAACGTAATAAATCATCTAAGTAAAAGAAACAGATCAACAAGTACTGTGCTACTTTTTCATCGAAAAAGTGGGTTTTCGACAAGCGGCGTAGCCACATTTTACATCCGTCTGGTTGGTTCATTTTTGGTATTGGGAAATCGTAAAAAAAAAAATTTGGTTTTTTAATGTTATATCTCGTATATGGTGTGTTTATCATTCCTCTCTCTAATGCCACATACAGTCCCTGGCCAAATTATTATACGCACATCAATTCTGTTGGGAAATGTTGACTTCTGACGATTTATATATTTCACTAAACATTTTTATAGCCTATAAAATAATATTTGTACTAAAAGTAGAAATACATTTTTTATATAAGAAAAAAATTTAAAAATAATATTTTTAGCTGAGCTAGCTCAAAATATTTAGTGGATGCATGTTCAGTATTATTGACTCTACATTTCTTTCATTTGGAGTTTTGTGCTTTCTAGGCTAGAAATAGCTCTCAGGGTATTATAAATTTAGATAATAACATTTAAAATTAGTACTTATAGGTATATGTACTAATTAGAACTTATTTTTTTAAATGGAAAATTCATCAACTGTACTTAAAATGTAATTTTTATTTGTGTATGAAAAATTATAAGGGCTAAAATTACTTGTTGTAAAAAGTACTAATTTTATTCATACTAATCTACATTTATTTAATGCCCTGAGAGCTATTTCTAGCCTAGATAGCACAAAACGCCAAATTAAAGAAATGTAGAGTCAATAATACTAAACATGCATCCACTAAATATTTTGAGCTAGCTCAGCTAAAAATATTTTTTTTTAATTTTTTTCTAATTTAGATGCAAAATTTATTTCTACTTTTAGTACAAATATTATTTAGTACAAAGTAAAACATTGTATTTTGAATGCAATCACAACCCATCTCATCAATAACGGAGATTATTAACTACCTATGAAAATGCCAATTTTTCGATGGTTGGTTAAACAATAGATTAATAACAAATTAACCAAATTCTAACTTGTAAGATAAATAACTTCAGTTTTGTTAAGGTTTACTAACCGTTCTCGAACTTTAAATTGTTATTTGGATAGATATGCAAGTATGTAAAAATAGAGGTAATAAAAATAAAAAAGTCAATGACCTCTGCGCGTTTTGCGTGATTTGAACAAAGTGAACTAAAAATCTATAATAGGGATTCTGCAGCATTTCGTTCAAAAATCTAGTTTTGCAACATAAGCAGCGCCGTTAAATTTTATTTTCAAGTTTTACAATAATAAATTTAGTAACTACATTAAACCCAATACAGTCATTTTATGATTTTTAGAAGATTTAGATTAGGAAGATTATGATAATATTTGATATCTTGAACAGTCAGCAACTAAACAGAAAAGTGTCAACGGAAAAAGTGAAAATTTTTATTTGCACAGTCTTGCAGTAAATACACAGTACTATTTAAAAAAGTTTACCCAACTGAAGTGTTTACTTCAAATATTTTATATCTCTGGCCCCCTAATTTTATTTATTTTCCCAAAATTTATTTAAAACCAACCAAAAATCGTTGCTAGTTTTATTGTTAATTGGAAACTAGATACAAATTACGTTAATAGAATTTGTTATGTCAGCTAATTAATTATCTCCGATTTACATAACAAGAATTAACCCATTAAAAAACATGATGAATCAAAACCAATGTACCATTTTGAAATATCAATAATCTTCACATTTTTAATTGTCAAGATAATTTTTTTTTTGGCTTTTAATTGGGATAACTTTTACTTTGAACTTTTAAATCAGATTAACCGCACCTCACAACAACTAATTTATACGTGTGTATAAAAATTAAAATAATTCTAGAATTATTATTTAATTTATTTAAATTACAATATTTATTTTCACTCTTCAAATATTAACTTTCTATTTTATTTTTAAAAAAAAATTGTTTTTATGTTTTATTTCTATAATCATCTTTTTTATGTGTTACATATACAAAAAATAGTCTGAAATGCATTTATATATTTTATCTCTTAATAATCGACTAAAAGCTCGGGAACATTAAAATTTCATCAGTTCTTATATACAGCCCACACTTAACCAACAAATAAAAAATTTGTATTTCTAAATTATGTATCCATTTTTAAATAAAAAAAAAAAACAAATTAATTAAAATTTATGTTGAAAAATTGAAAATTATCGTGACTACAACCGCCTTCACTTTTGGTTTTGTTCTCTCTAGAGTGTATTTTCCATAAAGAGAAAATTATTGATGGATTTTTTATTTTTATGACAAAGAAGACTTAGAAAATAATTTCCACCAATTTGTATGATAAATTTTCGTGACTTAAAAATTCTAGAAATTATATTATTTATACATCAACTTTAAGAGATCGCGTACAGGTAAAAAATTATAAATATAACAAGAGGAAATAATAAATTCAATCGATCAATTCAAATCGAAATTTATGTATTTATTGTAGCTTTCTATTATTATTTTGTAATATTGCGATTGACAAATGTAACATACATAATTTCCATATATGAGAGTACAAATATGTACAAAGTACAATATATATAAAATTTATTTATTTTTTCATGTGAAATTCGTGACTCCCCTTATAAACACGACAAACGAGATTATTGTTTTGAACTGTCGAGACTAAATCACTTTCAATTGGGGCATGCCTGTACAATTATTTTAAAACGATGAGACACTTGATAATGCACAGTTTCATATTTTTTTTTTTACAACTGACATAATAGTACAAATTTTTGTCATGTGTTATGTTGAAATAACACGTGACACTCCCTTTCTTGAGCACAAACAAAAAGATCAATACATTATACTTATTGCTTTAGTTAAATTGTACATATTTCGAAAATAAAAACAATCAAGCATGTGAAAAATAAAAATAAAAATAAATTTGTGGGACTATTATGTGAAATGAGGCATTTTACTTTTAATTTCCATATAATCCACTACTGTGCACATGCATAATGACAACTAGTCTACTACTATTAATTTTTGACCCAATTCCAAATCCAATTGTTATTGTAAGAATAAAATAAGCGAACATTAAATCATTTAAATTTCAAAATTTTCACAAATGAAAAATTTCTAACAATAAATAATTTATTATTTACTGTTCTATTATTATAATTTTCTTTTCTAGAATTTTTTTTTTTGTTATAAACACAGACGTAATTATGTACATACATGTATGAATATTATTTTAATTTTAAAAATTCCGACATTATGAGTCTTCAAAATCCTCATAATTGCATTAGCGTATATATACGTAAAAAATTATTTCACTAAAATGTGATTCATTATGATTTACGTTTTCGTTTAAAAATGTGAATGTTAGTAATAATTATTGTATTTCGTGGATAGAGGATACGTTTATATAATACACGCTCATATTATATCTGGGAATTAAATATACAAAAAAAAAACATGTAATTGAATACGCGTCATCAGAAGCAACATTAATTTGCATATTAACTTTCAGTTTCAAAATTTCTGTCATGTACAGTGAGATTTTAATTTTTGATATTTTTTAAGTGCCAATAATCATCATATACATACTTTTATAGGTTTCGATCAACTCGGATCTACTATATACGCAATCGAATAGAAAGTTGATCAATTGGAAATTAATCTTATTATTGGCAGGAAGTGATAAAAAATTATAGCATAGTTTTTCAATTTGATTTAATTAAAATTGCAATAAACAATTTTATGGGCTTATTACCTTATAAATAACAAAAACAAAAACAAAACATTAAAAAACAAACTTGCAATTAGAAATATAAAGTTACTTTTTTACTTAACAGCGTTCCATCATTAAAGATTTGTTTTTTTGTCTTGACTTCTGTTTTCCGTTTTATTTGTATTAAAATGGAAATTAATTAAACGATTAAGCTTGCGCGAGAGATTCATTGATATTCGCTATATATTAACAGTAAGGAAATGAATTACATTTCATTTTTAATTACTATTTAAAATAATTCAAGACCTATAACTGTAAATGGGATAAACGGGGTTTTTCTTTTGCAGTAGTTTTGTTGCAATCAATCATCTTTCAAAGTATAATGTTCTCATTATACACCATACTGATGTATGTATAATCTTTATAATTAATTAAATGGATATTTAGGCGAAATTAAATTTTAATAAGATTCAACTCAACTTTTATTTCCGTTCAGTCGCCCTTTCTCATTATTGCGTGTCAGATTTTAAACATTGGCAAAAATTAAAATATTATATGACCAAAATCTGTAAATATTGATTGGAATAGACAAGCCAACTTACAGATTAATTTAAATGATGAATTTTGTGAGAAATCGCGCGGTGGAAGGAAGACTAGGCTCATACAAAAAAAGCTTAAGCAACTTGGCATCATGTCACATACGCACCCTTACCAACCAACCAGCGACACAGTCGTCGACCAACTGCAACAAACCATGTAAAACCTTCTACCAAATTCAACTCGTCAATACAAATAACATGACGTTTCTGTTCCAAAATCGCTTAACAATTGTGATTTTGTTGATTGTGGGATTATCTCATCCCTATAAAGTCATACGGCGTTTTCGCAAGCATTTCATCGTATCGATTATTGGCAAAATATCATAACAATTCAATCGATCGTCTCAAGCCAACTACGGAATTCTCTCAACTGATCAAACATCACGCTCTCGTTTACACAAACGGAGTCCGTTTTGCTACTACAAATTCAAGTAAATATTAAAGAGGGGGGAATCACTTGCGGCAGAGTCCTGTAGCGACTCGCTCATTTATTCATGCAAACATACATACATTCACATTCTTACATTCACTTGCCACCACAATTAGTCAGTCAACATCAAAATAAAAAATAAGACATGAACGCAACTTGGCACCATGTCATGTACGCACCCGCAACAAAAAAACCAGGGGTGAGATGTTGTAACTTCAAATTTTCGAAATTCGAACAGAAAGTCGAAAATTGGTATGTTGTAAAATTTTCGAATCGCGATAATGATACTTTTGTATCACTCAGTTTATTTAAAGTGATGTACGAGCGATTCGTCAAAATATATTATAATAATATCCCTCATAAATTGTTGTTTTTTAATAAAATCTTTAAGAATTAATATTTATTTATCGTTTTTAATAACAACTAAATGTCAAATTAAAATTTTTGTTGTTAATTCATCTTTGAAAAATGGTTGCCGTATTGATGTATCACTTTGGAGTCGAAAATTTTACAACATGCTAACCATCACTTTTTCGAATCGACTTTTAAAGTCGATTCGAATGAAAGTGATGGTACAACATCCCAGCCCAGCAAGCAACTCAATTCGTCTAATTTTACTGTACGTCGAAAATCAATAAGAGAAAACAAAATATTTCGTTTTTCGACTTTTACGCTTGTACATTTTCGCTTCAATAGGCGTTTTCGAAAATAGATTCTGAATAACTTCAGGCTAACTTTCGACCATTAAAATTTTTCACCTATTTGCGAACAAAAAAGATGACTTCAGGATAATTTAGATGTTGGAGTTTTAATTTTTTTTTTTATAATTAGCTGTAAATACAAATAAATATACAAACGGCAGCATTATTAGGATCAATATGAATGTGTTTTAGACAAAATATTTTGTATTTCTTTGAATTATATCTCAAAATTCATTTTCGACCTTTTGCTTTTATTTCAAAATTATTCTTAACTTTTTGTTGATGTATAACTTGGATAGTTTTATACCAACATAAAACAAATTAAAAGGTAGCCTGAAGTTATTCAGGATCTATTTCCGAAAACGCCTCTTATAGGTTACGTTTTCTGCTTTAAAAATCTATTTTAGCGACCGCCATTGTTACCACAGCTTAACATTTCTTGGTGCGTCTTTTTCATAAATAAACTTCATAAATTTTACGTGGTGATAAATTATATTTTTCCATGGTGTAACTAATAAAAAGAATAGTACAAGATTGAATTATGTAATAATAATAGTGTCCTTCAATTTAAATAATTAAGCAAAATAAATTAACTTTAAAATTGTAAACTTAATATCGTGTCGTGTTTCATTCCGTACATACGGATTATCATTTATCAAATAGTTTCAACTATTAGGTGCCGCTGTAAAGCAATCCTGGTAAGCACGCATCCTATAAACTTGAAACTCAAATTTACTCAAATAAGCAAAAATGTCTAGATAGATCGAAACAACAAAAAAAATTAGAAAACAGCCCATCGGGCTAAAATTATTACCGTTGATTTTCGCGATATACCAACTTCATATGAAGAGCTATAAATTTCCTCGAGATACTGGTGTGCATTAGCTATGAGTGGGCCGGCCTAGTCATGTATAAACACGAATCCATCGCCAAACCATCATCAAAACCATGATCTAACTCTTTCCAAACAATCGTATTTGACGGGTGCATTAATCTCCGTTCCAATCCGCAAATGTTCACCCAGCATGTTTAGCTCGAGCATAGATCTATGTGCATGTAAATTTTCGTTTGCTAACCTTCATCTGACTGAACGTTCACTTGCCTCACCTCACGGAGACGTTGTTGAGCTTTAAGTGAAACAATTTAATGAGATAGCCATCTTTAAAAATTGACCATAACAAGCTGCGGGGGTCAGTCACCTTTAGCGACCTGATCATGGCTTCACAAAAAAGTTTAATATTTCCGAAAGCAGTAGGAAGAAAGAGCGGAGAAAATTCAACTGAATTAATTTACAGTAATTACCATAAAAAAGAGTTACGGCACTCAGTTTTTCGAAATGACAGCCGTTCTTAAATAATTCCGACGAGCTAGTGGTTCCCAATTTCTCACTATTTTAGCTCACACAGAGCTGGCATTTGGGTTTTGTTTGAAGTTTCTAGGTATCATGTTTCTAAAGATGTTCACATAAAAAAACAAGTTTTAAAATATAAAAAGTGATCACTAAAAATTTTACTATCAGTTCTAAATATGTTACATCGGGCAACAAAAAAACTGAAATATCAAATAATGTCAAGTTTTTTATATGTAATCGAAATTTATATCGCTTTTAACAACTGCGTATTAATTTGGTAAAACAGGTTTTAGTTGTTTAAGCTGTTTTAGAATTGTCCAAAGTATCTGCAAATCCTGATCCTTATGGAACATCTGGAGCCTCCAAAAGTCTTAGATCGAGCCCACATTTTGTTTAGAAAAAAATCAGCGCAAAATAGATATCAGAGCAATTTTCGATTGGCTGAAAAATAATAGCAAAGTATGTACATATATGAGAAGATGGACCAGTCACTGTTGGTAAAGTTATTTTTCAAGACGAATTTGCTAAACAATTTTAACCAAAGGCACGCACTCCACTGTTGAAAAGAACCAAGTCAGGACAAGCTGTAGCAAATTGAAAAACGATTCAAATATTGAGTTCACAATTCGACTCTACATCTAGTACTCTACTCTCTCATTGTGTCCATATAAATTCTGGCCAGTTTGTACAAAATTCGAGAGAGATCATCAAGGAATCGATTATAAAAGTAGTGGTGGAAAAGTATCATCACACACAACGAGAAAATAATGGTGAACGCGACGAATTGAGCAGCTCTTTTTACGAAAGAAACGTTTTGAAGTCTAGTGACAATAGCGCCAGAGACAATTTTACTTAAAAGCAGAGAACAATATGTCTGAAGTCAGAATTTGCATTTTTTGGAGTCAGAATTCTGTATATAAGAATTATACATACGACGTTAAAATTCGATATGACATGTCAGAATATGAATTTATAATGTCAGAATCTTATGTCAAAATTAGATAAATGATGACATATCTGTCATGAAGCCTTCAGAGTTCTATACATCATCTTAAATTTCGATATGTTATGTCTGAATTTGATATCCCAAGTCAAATTTTATTTGTCGTATATGTCAATATTTTAACTTTTTCCGCATTCGACATATTCGGTCAAAATTCGACATCTTGTCAGACCTCGAAAGGTCTTATCAGAATTTGATATATTATCTCATAACTTTAGAATTCGATATAACATCTCAAAATTCGACATGCCGTATCAGAATTGAATATATCACTCCAGAATTCAACATAATTTATTGAATTTTTATGCGATATATCAAATTCTGACATAACATCTCGAATTTTGGCATGATATATTGAATTCTGAAGCCTTGAGATGATATATCAAAAAATTCGATATCTCTGTCAGAATTCGATAAATGTTTTCATCGTTTGACTTTATGATGTCAGAATTTGATGTTCGATGAAACATATCAGAATTCGATAAATCGTTTCAGAAATTAGTTTTGTGTTATCAGAATTTGAGTTATTGAAAATTCGATATATTCTGTCGGAATTCGATATATATTCCAGAATTTGAATGTTTATGTTAAAATTCTGCAACAGGATAGGTCATAGTTCGATAACACATTAGACAAATTATGTATGAAATCGACATGTCATAATTTGGGTTCTGTTGGTGAAAAGACCGGTATTTCTAAGAAAATACCTAATATAGCGACCGGAATAATTTCTTCTAGTACGCATTAAGATATACTTAAGCATCACACCAACATAAGTATTTTAAAATACGAGTAGGTAGCTATACAAAATATAAAACAATTACTATTATTTTATTTTGTATAATTTGTATGAAGTTTCCCAAATTTTTAAAATTATTCACACCCTTCAATGACAGAGGAAAATATAAATCAAAATTGTTATTTGTAATTGTGAAAGATTTGAAAAGGACGAGAAACATTTTTCGCTTTTTCATTACAGTAAATAAATTTGATAAGAGAAAGCGTTGCTAAAATATCAAATTTTGGTTTTTTACGCTGTCTTCATATACATAATGTATAAAATGGCCTTATGTAAATTACACGTTTTTTTCGTGTAAAAAACTGTGTAAATTACACGGTGTAATTTACTTGCCCAACCGTGGAACTGTGGTTTGCAATGTGGGTCGATATGATTCTCAAAATTTCAAACCATGAAGATGTTACTCCAAAACACGGCACATGAAATTCAACTCCGTATTGTTTGCGAAAGCACGCTTGCAGCAGTGGCTTACGTAACGACGTAAGCCTACTTGGCCACAAAAAATAGAAACAAATGATCCCATAGATGCAGATTTAACAGTAGCAGTGCTAGGAACGGACCTAGCTGGGAGAATTATTAGCGGTACCGCATAAAGTAAAAAAGCAATACACTTGATAGATTCAAAAATTATTTAAACTTGTGATGCCCATCTTGTAGATACTCGCAAATATCGACAGTATTATATTATATAGTATGAAGACCCAGTTTTTTTATGACGTAACAAATTGAACTGGCACAATGACGATAGCATTGCTGATAGGACGAATATTTACTTAAAAATTGCTACGCTTAACTATTTACGTTAAAAATGATTGTAACATATATATGGAACGATGGATGAGCTGAATAAGACATAGAAAACTGAACGATTAGTCTTTTAGAAGCATCTTGATGGAAGTGGCATCGTAAACAGCCGACCCATTTGTTTTGATGCGGTCAAAAGTTGAAAACTTGCCATCAGTAGATTTCCCTTCATTCGATTTGAGAAGTCAGTGGGAAAACATGCATTGCAAGTATATCTTCACGACTATCGAGGGAAGAATCAGCCTTAGACTACAAAACTTCACTCGTCTGGCAATACAAATAGCCAAACTATAGATTTACAGCTTATTCACAAACCTACTCGATCCAAACTCAGAATCTTGGATTCAGCGACACGGAGTGTTGAAAATATAAATTTTATTTAGAACATTTGAGCCCTTCATGAGTTTTGCTAAAATGAGTATATGAAAGAGAGAGAAAAGAACTACTAACACTATTCCCTCCTTTGCTTTCATTTTTCCCATTTCATTTCTATAGTGGAAATTGAAAGTAGTAAAGAATCAGCAACGCTAAAGAGTGAAATAAAAATTCGTGATCATGATTGCTTATTCTTTACTACCTCCTTTGCTGATGCTCGTTGGACAAATTATATGAGAGCGACAGCAAAAAAAAATTTCTAGCAGTACCGACTAGTAAATCCTAACCTTTACATTATGTAAACTTTTTTTTGCATGTTACCGCCACTGCACGTTGTAGAAGGTACTTTAGGCTTATTGCACCAGAACAACGGAACAGATAACTATCTCTCTAGACACCAGCAGTTTCAATGAAAATTCCATTTAGAAAATGTATTTGATTCTTCATCGGAAACGTAAATAAAAATTACATGTGGTTTAATTGGCATAACCAATACCAAGAAAAAAAAAATATCGATCGCACTTGGTATAATTAAAATAACTTTTTGTGTTGATTAAAAAACCGTAATGTTTATTTAATAAATTGATGACTAAGAGCAAACTTAAATTGATTTTCCTTATTGATATTTTTGTATATACATACGCATAATATAAACCAGACAATATTATTTTTACAAACAGATGGGCAACAAATATTAATTTGGAAAGTATAAGCCATTGACATCACACATTCACCTTATAGTGTAATTCTATGTTTTTTTTTACCTTCAATTGTTTTTCATTAAAATAATTACATGTAATAACAACATAAACAAAAAATGGAATTGTAAATAATAGTCGGAACAAAAAATGCGCTTTCAATTTTCTTTCTAATGGTGGAATAATGAAAGTAGTTACAGTTGCTAAAGTATTTTTTGTGTCGTGAAGACACTTGTCTATTGTTTTTCTTATTCTGCTTTATGTGCGGTTATTGTGTATATTATTGTCTTACAAATTTTCCTATACACATTTACACAATTTCTTATGGTTATTATTTTGTACACGGCATATACATATAGTATATGGATAGACAAGGGAGTAATTTAGAATAAATCGATATTTTATTTTCTCCAGCATAATGATTTTATAATTACATTAGGTTGATTTTATTTTAAATTGATTTTAAGTACTATTTGTATGCTTGTATGTATTGACCTTTTTGTATTGTTTGTAACGACTTCTTGTATTATTTATATAATTCTGCAATGCTCTATATAATGAAGTGTTATGGTTCATCCAAAATCGTATATGCTCGTACCATATTTAAAGGATTGAGCAACGCAGAATATAAATAGAAAAATACAAAACTTATTTTATGATCGGAACTAATTGTAGCACACACAACAAACATCAAAAGAATCGTTGAAAATGGGTATTACACTTAAGATGCAATTATTTATTCAAATATACATATATTTGTGTAAAAAACAAATCGTTTTGTCTTACCTTTGAAGTATAAATCTTTTATACACATTTATGTACGTGCATTTGAAATAAACCAACCAAATGTACCATAAAACGCACCAGCAAGATAAAAATGTTGTTTATATATTTTATGTGTATTTATTTTTAGTTTTCCATTTTTTTTTTATAATTACCAAAAACCCAATTTTGAAGTAAAACATTTAAATTAGGAGGGACTGGAGATTGTAACTCTATAGTAAACAGAAATGAAGACGAAATGAATAATTTGTCTTGTGCAAAGTGTTTTTTTTTTTTTTTTGGTAATCTTTGTATACATTATTGTATATTATGTAAAGAAGGACTGACTGTTCACAAACAATCTGCTATGCAGTATTGAAAAAAATGTATAAAGCGATTGAAGTTTGCGTTTTTATTACTGGCTAATATAATGCACAGCCAATATTATGAGTCACAACAATAATAAGAAAAACAAAAATTAACATCTTTCAATTTACAAAAATTTTTGTGTCTTATGTAGCACACAATAAGTCGTTCTTCCAGATGATAATCATAAAAATTTCAATTGGCTCGTTTTTATTTTGTAAAATTAAATTTTTTAAATATATTATAATGATTATAGAGTTCTTCATCAATTTTAAGTGGTTGCCACTTTATAAATATTTTTTTTTGTTGATTTTTGGCAAACTGAATCGAGTATATACATATAATAATACTGAAACTAAGTGTTTATTTGAAGATCAATACAAAAATTTTATGTTCCTTTATATTTGCTTTGGTTCATTAGCATAATATATAAAATTTTGAGTATCTGCGAAATTTATACTACAATAATGCACAGCAATAAAATGATTTTAGCACCTTCTATAAGTGAGCATTTGGGACAGCCTGCTTTACTGAAAATATAGATACAAAGTTATTTCCAGTTTAGAGTATTGTTTTATAAACAAAATTCTGAGGCTTGCAAATTCGAAAAATATTCAACTCTCTCGTTTACAAATTAGGTTAAGCTAAGGAAAGGGCTTAATAATAATCGCGACTATTGCGACTATTTTGATAAATAATCTGAATGGTCCTCTGAAATTATTGGACATGCAATACTCGAGAATTTTTTATATATTTCAGCATTAACAAACGTTAACTAAATATCACAAACTGTTTTACACTTAAAATTAACTTTAACTGGGTATAAGTATCTACCAATAGAAATCCTAGAAATCCATTATTGTCGCTACTATTATGTATTTGGTTCTTTGTAGCGATGAATTAAATTCGTGGTAAAGGAATACCAGGTTAGCCCTAAAAACGTAAACAATTGGCGATTGGAGGAAGAGTCTAGTATATAAAGCGTAATGTGATAAACAAACTTTACACTATTGATTGTTGCCTCCAAAATTTTTGCGTCACTACTCCTAAAGAATGTTGCAATTACAGTTTCAGTTGTGAGATAACATATTTATAACTCATTCAACTTGCTATTTTCTTGAGCTCAATTTACAAATTGTCTCCACCAAAACGTAAATCTACTATTGTTTGCCCGTTCCCGAACCTTTCACATTCCCGGGAAACGGGATTGTGATTTTGTGAATCCAGGATTCGGGATAAGGAAATGCTTCTAGCCAATACCTAATTGAGCATGTGATATTAAAATTCAAACAATTTTAAATTTTAGGTCGAGAAATGCAAAGGAAAACAAATTAAGTATGATTTAAAATAGTTGAAAAAAAAATGTGATATACTGATTTTATCACTCAATCGGCGGATTACATTCTTTCAACGTGTGAAATCTGCCGGAGGAAAAAAATAAATTTAAACTATCAGCGTTGATTTTACTCAACATATTGCCATGAGTTGGCGGAGCTGAATTCGCCCAACGCTAATGGAAAATTTCTCAAATTTTCGGCGGATGTCGCCTTGTGCCCATTATTCTCATTTATCATGCAGCCAGAATTGGAATTATGGAGACCTTATTAATATTGGATATAGAAAAAAGTCTTGAAACTGATCTCTATACTTTGTTGATATCTAATTAGGTCTCGGGACTTTGTTGATATCTAGTTTTCAATTGTCCCAACTGATATTTGTATTTTATTCAGAACCAGAAATCATGAAAACAGAATAATTTGACTCTAATTTGTAAACCACCACCTTGAGCAGAAATAACCAATGCTGATTTCCTTTAGGTTTTTTGAACAGGAGTTTTGATATTTAAATTACATTTATTGCTATATAATGAGCAACAAAGGCAATTATACATCTAATTGCTCACTTTTATTAATCTTGATATATATTATAGTACACAATACACATACATATTATAATATTTAAAATAGCGGCATCAAGAAAAATAGTTGCTCAATTATTCTAATAGACTGAAAAGTGTGGAATTATGTACTTACTGCAAATAAAAACAATTATTGAAAAAAATTAAATTGCCCATTTAAGACCCTATTTTTCAGCTAATCATTTAAAATGGTTTAAACTGTTGTAACCTAATGAATGTTGCCTAAGATTTAAGCAGAGTAGTGGTAAACTCGTTCTGGATGGTAAGGAATTATTAAATCAAAGTAGCTCATTTTTTTTATTTTTTATTGTACTAAGTTAAGTAAAGAAAAGTAAAACAAGCCATACCTATTATCAAAAATTTACTTTCGAGGATTGCTCAATTATTATATGTCAACCATTTATTGAGGTTAAACGACCTTTGACTTGAATTTGATTAACAACTATGATTACCAATTTAGCACAATAATTTTAGAGGCTAAAATTAATTGTTCAGTTTCCAAAATTGCTAAAAAATTATGCCATCTTTAGGTTAATTTTTTTTTTTTCGCTGGCGCTACATCCCATGGAGGGATTTGGCCGCTTCATAGTGAAGTTTCGTAATCATTTGTACAACGGATAATGAGTGATTAGTTCATTGATCCTTACATTAACCAGCCGTGATCTTTTCATCACCCGCCGGGAATCGAACCCGGGACCTCCGGAGCTTAAAGCAAGCATGCTAACAACTGTGCCACCGGGGCGGCAAAGGTTAATTAGTTTTGCTTAAATCAAAGTTGAACACAAAATTAATTGTGTTGAACAATTTTTAGGTTATGTATTGAAATTAAACCATGGAGCGAGCAATCATCGAAAATAACTCATTTTATTGAATGGTATCCAAATTCATGATGTTATTTAAAATAATGAAGGAGGTTGCATGCAGAATATATTGATCAATTCGTACTTTCAAATTCTTTTTATAAGTAGGCAGTTTCTTTGAACGGAAATCTGCAATGCTCGAAGTACTTAACACAAACTGTTGAAAATGTACAATTTTCTATGTATATCACTCTAATTTAAAGTGGATTTGTTCTAAATTGCTGATAATTTAGAGCAAGTAACTTAGTAATGCATTTTTTACAAGTTGCTCATTTTATAAATATGTTGCTCAGTTTTATATTTTGATATCTTCCACACCAAACAAAATTCTATTTTTACTACGAAATTTTTAATAATTAAAACTATGTAGCTCATGTAGTTGCTGGCTGCATAATTTTTGTACCGAATATTAAACTGGTTAAAGGCCCTTTAAGAGTTTTTTTAAATTATCAAAAACCTATACAAATAACAGTGGCTCAATTTCGTTAACTAAAAATTCACACACATATAAAAGTTTTTTTTTAGCCAGAGCTGGACAGATAAAACCCACTTAACATCATTTAAGAATAAAATACAGGTTTTTCTAAGCCAAAGGTTAGGACTTCATGCGTGTTGCTCAATTATAAGATTTTTGACATCCGCAATAATAAAAATAATAATATAGAGTACGATAAGGACGACCAAGACGCAGTATTTATGCCTAAACTACATTGTTAAGCTAAATTAGGTACTATTTTCAATGTGAACTTTAGTTTAATTAATTTTGCGCAAAATTAATATTCCTATTAATCGACTTATTTAACAGCATAATCTGGGCTTTGAAATTTTTATTATTCTCAAAAATCTTGATTAGGTAGTGCAGTGGTATTGCGCTTTCATTACCTTTTTGACTGACCTGAACACCGATTTTTAATGGGGTATTAAATCAGTAGCTCAATTTTTGAAATTAAAAATTCGTGGCTTCTACATACACAGTGCGATTGTTTAGTTTAATTCTGTAGATAGACTATACACGTTCAGCTCTTATTTTGACTGAATTCTAATCCTTTGTTCATGTACTTTCAATTGTCGTATCATAAACAGGCCATTTCGGAGTTTGAGCTCATTCCAAATACATCATCCATAATTTCCTTTGTGCCCAACTTTCGATCTTGGACGAATTTTATTATCGAGCCAACATCTTTATTTCTACTAAGTTTAACATCTTTGGCCAATAATAGTTGCCTGCTATATTAATTGTTTAACAATAATGCTGAAATCGCTACAACTTTGGGTGTTTAAAGTTATCTTTAGCGGTTTAAGAACATTTTATAGCTCGACGGCACTGCTCAATATATTTTTAGTTCGCGATGTGCTGTTTTTACTGTGGAACCGTCTCAACGTACTCTCTAAAGTATTCCAGTGGATATGGCTATCTGAGATAATATTCAGTTGTTTACATTCTATCTAACTTATAAAGTGTCTGAATTTTTGATAGCGTTGTACCAAAGATGATCTAATAACAAGATTGGAAAACACGAACAATATAGTTGGTACACCCACTTTTTGATTATAAATCCAAATTTGGAAAAGACACCTAGCGGACGATATGTAATTGCTCTAAACCTCAGAAACAAACCATTATAAATACATTGATACGGTGTCGAATTATCGAACTAATTTTCTTATGTATAGTAATAAAATAATATTTCGGTGAAAATTCTATTTCTTTCATTCTCGAGTAAATACAACAACAAATTAAGTTTTTATTGTTGTTTTACTCGAGAAAGAAAGAATACACATTTTCAGCGAGATATAATTTTAACCATACATATGGTATGTATTGATATACATACAATAAAACTAAAAAAATTATTTAGGAACGATGCAATGGTGTGACGATGAAAGAAAATGAAACAACTTTGTTTTCTATTTGTTATTAAATGTATGTACCTACATACATAAATTAAAAATTGAAAATACATTTCTTAAGGATAAATACATTTATTGAAATAAGAAGTTCATTTAAACGAGTACAATTATGTCTATGTACATATTGTAAAAATTACGAATGATAATACCTATACCTACCTTTTGTTTTTTTTTTTCAAATCATCTAGGTACATATAATAATAATTTTAAGGTCAACAAAATTTAAAAGGACAAAATAGATGTTGGTTGTGTAGATAAATACGAGTATAAAAAATAATTTTGATGGTTTATTTTTTACTATGAAGAGAAAACACCATAAATCATCCATAACAAAATTTTGTGAATTTTTTTAGCATGTACATGAAAATGCAGAAAATGCAAAAAACAAAACCCATGAAATAATTACATGATCGTAGGAAAATAAATAAAAACAGGAACGAAATTAGTTTAATTTTTCAACAATATATTTCAAATTTACGTATGTACTCGAATATGGATGAGGAAAAGCCACATGGAAGCATATTTAGGAATTAAAAAATTCATACTTCCATTAGGCGTAAAAACCTCTTCCAAAACGATGACGTATGTTTAAAGGCACCAATAGTGAAATAATTATTTAGTTATAATATGTAATACAAATTGTAATGATTAATGATATTTATACATTCTAAAAGCGAAAAATGTATTTTTCACAAAATTTAATTTTTTTTAGCTTTACTGTTATTTCAGATACATTTAAAATAAAATAATAAATTCAGTAAATTTTTAAAAATTTTAAAACTGTACATATATACATAATTATAAAATTAAACTATATAATATGCAATAAAGTTTTGTCTTCATGAATCCAAATTAAGACATAGACACAGCAGTAGTTACTCTTTCAAAATTCTCAGTCTTCGGTTGTGTTTGTCAACAGGGACATTTTGATTTGTATTTGAATATCTTTTTTTACTGTTGTTGGTGCGCGCTTCTTCGTTTTAATTTTCTCTAATAGCCAAATCCAGTTTTTTCGAATTAATATGAGAATTAAAAATTTAAGTGCATTTTGCTTGTGCTCCTTACAGGTTCCTGTGAACCATGTGGAATATTTTCCATCTGCGGTGGTTGCATCTACACATTTATCATAAATGGTTGGTAAAATATCTTTATTACGAACGTTTCGAGCAAAATATTTTGCAAAAATTGTTACGTGAATTACAGAGATTTCCAAAAAAAGTCTGTTGGATTTCTTAAATAAATTTCTCCCGAAGAATTTAAATAATTTCTGAATTTTAATAGATATTCGGATGGTAATGATAAATTTTCGTCTTGTCTGGCCATACATTCGAAACAACTTTCGCAATTCGATTTTTTCGTTATTTTATAGATTACATATCCCAAAAAATACCGCAAAGATGGTAAATATACTTCACATGATTGATTATTAAAGTTTTCAACGAATGCTATTTCATTAAAATCCGAATCGTCATATTCCTCTACGTCATTATTTGGTGTCGATTGTATTTTGAATTTTCATTTTCTTCTATTTGATTTGAAAAATTATATTCATTTGGCTCTAAAATATATGTACAGTTGTCTGGCTCATAATTAAAAGTTGATGCGTGGAAAATCAATTTACTGGATATTATTTTAGCGACAATAAAATTAAAATCATAAACTGAAGGATTAAAATTATATCGACCTTTCGACCGAATTTGCTAAAATAAGTTTTCTTCTGCATCCGTTTGAAATTTCGATGTTAATATGTAAGTTATGTCGGGGTCTTGTTCAAATACTGCACTGGCCAATTGTAAAACAGCTATAATTGTTTGAATAAGACCATCTATGCTAAAAACCTTATTTTTACTTTAAACCTTTAAATTTTTCAAATAGTTGCACATGTCTCTTAAAATGGTATAAGGTGCATTGCCACAAACTAAAGACAGTCCTGCATTTGCTTTGTTCGAGCAGAATTGGCCTTTGCTATTTAAAGCATCGAACAATTTGTTGAAATTTTCTAAAATTATAGCTGTGGCAGAAGCATGTTGTTTGCCTTTTTCTGTTTTAAACTTGTTTAAATGATTCAATCTTTTTATACCATTTGTGCAGCTACGGCTCAGAACTTGAGTCGCCAAATTTACCCTCATTCTGTCAAATGTATTGGGGTATTATGTCTTGATGTTAATTTGGAGCAAACTCTGGTCATGGATTGACAGTCAATCTGATATAACTCCTTTATTACACTCCACGTAGCCAATTCTTCTGGCGTAATTATATCGTATGATAAAAAAAATTCGGGGTAGGCTGTGTCTTCTACACGGCCGTAGGTGTTTTCCGTGATAACGTTTATAAGAGGTTTGTTCAAATAATTTTTTTTATTATTAGCATCATGAAATGAGAATACAGTGATTGTTTGCAAACGATAAAGTACTGGGCGATGGTATGAGAAGTACGATATGAAGCGCAGGGTCTCAGCGGAGATGTGCCTGATGAATGTGAGTTCCAGACAAGTGGTTCCCAAAGTCGCCGAGACTAGTGTGGTGGACACGCAGTCTAGGTCAAATATATATCAGAGTCCACACTGATATATGACCTATCAGATCAGACATTCCCCCTTTATAGTGTTCTCTAGCATTGTAAATCGCCACTTTGTAGATCTAAATTTTAATTAAAATTTATGTGAAAATTAATTATTTTAATTTACAATAAATTATCTGCCACAGTTTCTTTTCTCACAAATTAGCACTAGAATTGCTCCGATCAGAGAAGGCATGAGAGGTTCTCTCGCTACGGTGATCTCAAGCATTGTAAATTGCTATTTTGTAGTTTGTAATTTTAATTAAAATTTATGTGAAAATTAATTATTTTAATTAACAATAAGTTATCTGCCACAGTTTCTTTACGCACAAATTGACACCAAAATTACTCCGGTCAGATAAGTGATTATCATGGTTGGTTGTAAATCGCTGTTTTGTACTTTGTAAGCTTAATTAAAATTAATGTGGAGATTAATTATTTTAATTTAAAATAAATTATCTACCACAGATCTCTTAAGCACAAATTAATAACCGAATTCTGATGAGGCATTCTCTTTCTATAGTGCCCTCAATCTCTATAAATCCCTATTTTGTAGTTTGAATTTTTAATTAAAATTTATGTGGAGATTAATTAATTTAATTTAAAATTAATTAGCTACCACTGGTTTTTACGCAAAAATTGACACCATCGGATCTCCGATCGGATGAGCCGTTCTCTTGCTACACTGGTTCAAGCATTTAAATCGGCCGAAATCAGAGGTTCGCGGCGCGGCTGTGCCGCTCAATGACGTCATTGCGATAATATTATGCGTGACACATAAAGCCAAAGGACCAATCTAAGCAATCTATCTTTAAATTAAAGGTAGTGCTTAAGTCGATGAGTAATTGCCCACGACCAAGGGCTAAACTACAATCGCTATTTTCTAGTTTGAATTTTTAATTAAAATTTATGGGATGATTAATTAATTTAATTTAAAATAAATTAACCACCACTGGTTTTTTACGCAAAAATTGGCACCATCTGATCTCCGATCGGATGGGCCATTCTCTCGCTACACTGGTTCAAGCATTCAAATCAATCGAAATCAGATGGGGGGGGTTCCCACGCGCGGGTTCCTTTGCCGCCGGATGAACGGAAATTTTAAAATCCCGAATAGTTGCAAAGTAAAAATCTAGAAAAATAAAATCCCGAAAAAAAAATCTACAAATTACCGGAAAAGCAATCCAGAAAAATCTGTGTCTGCAAGGTTGACGAAGCATTTACGAAGCATTAAATCCATAAGTCGCTCGAATACATCCGTCGATACCATACTAACCCAACGAATGAAGCTAACCACAAAATAACTTGAAACATTTGTGGTAGAAGTATCAGGAGAAGCGATATGAGCGATACGATTCCTTTGATCTGTGTCTGAAAGGTTGACGATACAATTTCCATTATCATAAATATTAAGAACTCTACGTAAAACTTCAAATTTGATAGACATTTTATAAATTTTAATTATAATTTGGGCCGCACTTTGATAATTATGTTTCTGGATTTTTATTTTTCTGAATTTTTTTGTTTCTGGATTTTTTTTTTCTGGATTTTTTTTTCGGGATTTTCAGTATCTGTATTATTTTTTTCTAGATAAGGTAGCCAACCCTTTTACTTTATAAAATTTTCGGAATGATATCAAAGGGCCGAATGTCGAAGGGCCGAAATGGGTCGAAGGGCCGAATGGGTCGAAGGGCCGAATTTTTAATATTCACTAATTTATATCACTAAATCACAATGAAATTATTTTATTCGTCTAAATATAATTTTCCTTCACTCTAACGAATATAAAATGGTCTGAAAAAAAAAAATAATCGGCCCTATATTTCTAAAAACCAAAAAACAATAAATAAAAAAATTCGGCCCTTCGACCCATTCGGCCCTTTGAAATTCGGCCCTTCGTACCCATTCCAAATTTTCCTTCACCAGAAAACGCGGCATTTTCTGCATTTTCATCTACATGCTAGAAAAATTCACAAAATTTTGTTATGGATGATTTATGGTGTTTTCTCTTCATAGTAAAAAATAAACCATCAAAATTATTTTTTATACTCGTATTTATCTACACAACCAACATCTATTTTGTCCTTTTAAATTTTGTTGACCTTAAAATTATTATTATATGTACCTAGATGATTTGAAAAAAAAAAACAAAAGGTAGGTAGGTATTATCATTCGTAATTTTTACAATATGTACATAGACATAATTGTACTCGTTTAAATGAACTTCTTATTTCAATAAATGTATTTATCCTTAAGAAATGTATTTTCAATTTTTAATTTATGTATGTACATACATTTCATAACAAATAGAAAACAAAGTTGTTTCATTTTCTTTCATCGTCACACCATTGCATCGTTCGTAAATAAATTTTTTAGTTTTATTGTATGTATATCAATACATACCATATGTATGGTTAAAATTATATCTCGCTGAAAATGTGTATTCTTTCTTTCTCGAGTAAAACAACAATAAAAACTTAATTTATTGTTGTATTTACTCGAGAATGAAAGAAATAGAATTTTCACCGAAATATTATTTTATTACTATACATAAGAAAATTAGTTCGATAATTCGACACCGTATCAATGTATTTATAATGGTTTGTTTCTGAGGTTTAGAGCAATTACATATCGTCCGCTAGGTGTCTTTTCCAAATTTGGATTTATAATCAAAAAGTGGGTGTACCAACTATATTGTTCGTGTTTTCCAATCTTGTTATTAGATCATCTTTGGTTGTACCCATCATCAGTTACTTTCTGATTAATTCCAAGAAGTTAAAAAATGGCATCATGGAGCCTTGAAATTGGATTTTGCACTCCCGGGGAATGTTCACAACATAATAGGGAAGCGGGAATACTTCTAATTTATTAAGTTCCCGGAAATTCCCAGGACGCAAGCCCTAAAAATCTACGTTGTCCATCTTTCGAAGTTGGAATCAAAAACGTAAATCTACCTGACCCGCCCGCTAAGTGTTAAAGGAACGATTAAAACAAGGAAACAAATCGAAAACTAATAAAAACGTTTAAAAATACTTTTCCTCTTTCTACTCATAAACACGTAATAAGAAATGCTTTTCTCTCTCATAAATTGATCTGAATAGCGATTTTGGTCGCAAAATGAGGATTGAGATCTTTGTATATGTTCACGGCGAGTACTATACATTTTGCTCTTGTGTGCCGTCAGAAAGTAATGCCCGTCTCATGAAATAAATCGACGAGCGAGACAAAACATGACGGAGTTAAAAATTCGTAATCTCGGCATCTAGTACAACGTTTCTTATTTTTTGTTTTAGCAAAAATAAGATTTTAGGCCTTTATGTTGATAATTATTTGTTCCTACGCATTGAAAACTCCGTAGCAACTAATAATTATCAACATAAAGGGCTGAAAACTTATTTTTGCAAAAACAAAAAATAAGAAACGTTGTACTAGATATCGAGATCACGAATTTTTAACTCCGTCATGTTGTGTCTCGCTCGTCGATTTATTTCATGAGACGGGCATAAGTATCAAAAATAAGCGAAGCGGGTGAAATCGGTTCAAATTTTTGATGCTTATACTCTCCATGAGTCATTTTTCTCTCTCCTCTAACATGAGCAATTCATGTTTTTGTGTCTATTGTTGTTGCAACCGACGACATTCATTTAGCTTCGTTAATAAAAATAAGAAAAAAATATACGTGGCCCTCCAAGAGTGATCAACGATCAATCAAGGTGATGCTCTCTTATAACTCACCGTGATTATCACATATTCACCACATATCACCATATTTCGTAAAAAAGAACAAATAAAATGCGATTAATGTAATTTACTCCCATGTCCCATCCTCTCCTCCCATGAAAGACACACAAAGCCGAATATTTCGTTTGTTTTGCTTTATACTTCTTTTTCATGTTTTTAACATGCCATCTCAACCAAAATTTCTCGATTGCTCACGCAAAGTATAACTGGGTGAAATAAATGATTTTTAATTTGTGCATTCTTCGTCGGCCTCATTCGAAATATTTTTAATTTGACTATTGCTGTTTCTTTCGGAGTTATGTGTGGGAGTATATACATAAGAACATAATAAAGTTTCGTCAATATTTTAATATATTCTCTCGATCATTCTCTTTATGGGCTTATTTATCTTATTTGTATACTGTATCATGTTATCCCTCTTACTTGCATCATGTTAAATGAGAAACTAAAAAAAAAAACGCGCATTCGACACCAACACAATTTACCAATACTATTGCCTTCCGGTAATCCTCAAATCAATCCTCATTTTGCGACCAAAATCGCTGTTCTATTTTGTAAATATTCAAACGAGAAACCAAGCAAAACGGAACAAAAAAATGATCAATTTAATATACTCATACTCACTAGTCCATTGGGTTAACAAAATGAAACCAAACATATTAAAATAAAATAAAAAACAATAGATTGAATACTACCTAGACAACTTCATTGTGATTTTTTGTGTTAAGGAAAGCAAATTATACGTCAAAACAATACCACTACATTTTACAGGCCGAATTAGAGAAATGTTGTTAAAGTATGAGTAATCGACTTTCAAAAAAAATGTTCCCATACAAAAAGTAAAAATTTATATGAAAATATCTCGTTTTTTTCGTTTTTCTCGTCTCGCATTTAATAACTTTTTAAATAAGGCATAAAATGATTTTCCGAGGATGCCACACTAAACTATGATATTTAATCGAAGCGATTTATTATCCATGAAAATGCGTTGTTCGAATTTTTTCGATATTGGATTTTATAAATTTTAACTTTTTGTATGGACAAGGTAATTTTAGTAAATTTTTTACCAACATAACAAAAATAAATTTTACTATAAATTTACTATGGTCTCTTTTCGAATGTGCTAATTATAATTTATTTGAAAAAAACGTTAGAAATATTTTTTTTGATTGTGTAGTGACATCTAGTGGCAAACGCTCTGTTCTTTTTTCTGACTGTGCTGCCTCTTTCGGAAAATGCTTTGTACTTTTCCTCAATCGCGCCGCCTTTTTTGGAAAACATGATCTATTAATTTACTACGAGTTTTGCGACGAAGGTGGTAAGTTTAGCTGCAGCGGTTTTTACTTCACTTGATTTTTTAAGTTTTATTTTGTTATGATCAGTTTAGATAAGTAACAGATAAATACTAAAAATTTCTATTTTTTTTATTTTTAACAGTTTTAAAAATATAGTTTTGTGAAAAATGAAAATGCCAATGCCACCAAAGATGAAAATAGGCAAAAAATTAAAAACCGTGTATACGGCGGAGTCTCCGCCGGAGTTATCGTCACAACCAGCCAGACATGTAACACGAAGTTGGACTAGAAATAAAAGTAAGGTTGAACATCAGAGTTATATCGCACATCTACCTACTGGTGAATCAGGAAGGGCACTAAGAAGCTCCATGTCCGATAAATTACCGCCACAACCAGCGAGACGAGTAACTTTTAGTTTACCTCGATCTACATCGGGAAATGCACTAAGAATCGCCACTAATGATTCGCGGGCTTCTCGATTAAGCGGCAAATCAGCAATTAAATCAAAAGAGCCACTCCTCTCTCGTTGCAAAGTTTTAAAAGGCAATAAGTTCAATAAGTTTTATTTATTTGAAATCATCATTAATTGTGTAATTACAATAAGTTCCGTAATAAAGTTACTCGTATTGATATTTTAAAACATGCTAATGCTGATGCCAAGGTAAAACGTATACTTTAGCAAAGAGTAATAAATTGTCTACATGCACACCGGC
Organism: Tipula helvola; assembly: GCA_963556165.1. Lineage (NCBI taxonomy): Eukaryota > Metazoa > Arthropoda > Insecta > Diptera > Tipulidae > Tipula > Tipula helvola. The sequence continues at coordinate 137,575,195 of OY744482.1, read as the reverse complement.
TGAAGCAAGCTGAAGATATTTGTGAGGTAATTGTGGTACCTGAATCGGATGATGAAAATGAAGATATCAAATAAATGTTTTTTATAAAATTAATTTTTCGAGGAGAAAAATAATGTTATATACATATCTGAAATAAATTTTTCTTTATGCAAATCTGGATTGTTTCAATCTAATACCCCTATTCCCTTCGTATATCCCTTGGTCGTGTCACATCATTCGTAACATTTGGAGGCCCGGGGCAAACAATCACCCCTATTATGATTGTCGAGTCGATCGACAATCGACACGGCTCTGTATTGCGTTTTCTTTTTTTCATTTGATAAAAACAATACGAAAAAGGAAAAGGCAACATAGAGTCGTGTCGATTGACGATCGACTCGACAATCATAATAGGGGTGAATAATTGGGGGGCCCTAAAACAAGAAACTTTTTCAACAAAATATTTAAATAAAAAACAAACTTTATCTCAAAAATCACAGTTTAATTCATTTGCTTAATCACAACAATTTTAGTTAGTTTTAAAATAATTTTTCTTGCTCTTTTGCTGGCAAATTCATTTCTGGCAGTTGCATTTTTAATTGAGAGGATCACTAATCTGTAGAGTGATATCATCTACCGCAGATAATTTTCAATCAGTTTTAACTTTGAAAAAGATCGCTCACAATTAGCAATGGAAATTGGTATCGTCAAAATTATTTGGTATTCGATACACACATCAGGATAAAATTCTTCTAAATTTCTATCTAAATAAATTTGAAATTTTCCAAAACTGAATAGTTAGCTTCTAGGATGTCTCAAAACGGAAGGTTCATTTCTGAATCCCATCTCCTCGATATCGTCTTTTAAATATTTAAATACATTTATACAATGTTAAACTCATTCGTATCCATACTTTTCAACATTTCATTATCAAAAAGAAACCCGAAGCTCATTTAAATATTCATACGATTCAAATCGTTCTTGAAATTAATACGTTGTTTAATTTATCTAAATTGTAATGTTTTAAATTTTTCTTCTGGTATTTAACAGCTTTTACACTTTTCAATCGATATTTCCAACGAGTATCGCTAGGTGGTTTTAAATTTATTTTTAAATATTTCGTCTGAATAGCCCATCTGCGTTGATGCAGCCAAAATTTTATATAAATTATTTATTGTTGTAAAATAATTCTGATAATTATATCAATTAAAGTTAATGTAACATTGTGTGTTTTCACGTACAAATTATTTGCAACTTCAATTAATTATAATGAAATTATTTATTTAATAAAGTTAATTTGTTTCCTAATTTTAAAAATAAAAAAATTGCATGCTATAGAAAATATATTCCATTCATTCCAATCAGTTGTTTTGTGACATTACGTACGGAATATTCCAAGGTCACTTGATCAATATTTTATTCCAACAATATTTTTATTCTCGTTTCGCATTTAATAACTTTTTAAATAAGGCATAAAATGATTTTCCGAGGATGCCACACTAAACTATGATATTTAATTATTATATTGGACAAAAAAAAATTTAATTTTTATCAAGATTTGGACTATTTACAATCAATTTTGTTTACCTAGTTTTTTAAATTTGGAATCGTAAAACAACGAGACAGCTACAAAAAAAATAAAAATAAAACAAAACAAAAAACTATGAAACAATTTTTTTCTTTATTTTCATCAGTAGTCTGCTACGGCAAACGATAGTGATAGGACGGAATTATATATATTTACATTCGAGGATGGGAATTGTAAATATGTAAAAGAAACAGCGAGTACGTTTTGTTTCTAGTATTTTGCTGTTTGTACGATTACATTATGAGAAATGCGTATTTTTATTTTAGATTGTTTGTAATTTTTTATTTAAAATACTTCCCCTCCTCGAATGTAAATATATATAACTCCGTCCTATCACTATCGTTTGCCGTAAGCAGACTGATGAAAATAAAGAAAAAAATTGTTTCATAGTTTTTTGTTTTGTTTTATTTTTATTTTTTTTGTAGCTGTCTCGTTGTTTTACGATTCCAAATTTAAAAAACTAGGTAAACAAAATTGATTGTAAATAGTCCAAATCTTGATAAAAATTAAATTTTTTTTTGGCCAATATAATAAATAAATATCATAGTTTAGTGTGGCATCCTCGGAAAATCATTTTATGCCTTATTTAAAAAGTTATTAAATGCGAGACGAGAAAAACGAAAAAAAACGAGATATTTTCATATAAATTTTTACATTTTGTATGGGAATTTTTTTTTTGAAAGTCGATTACTCATACATAGAGTGTTTTTTTTTTTTTGATGTAAAACGGCCGTTTACACATATACAGGCAATGGTCAAAATATTGTTCATATCTATTGTATGTAGTGGTACAGATTTATTACTTTTATTTGTATTATTACGGACATTTATTAAATATTTTTTTAATAAAAATTTAATTTAAATGTATTCATTTTAGGTCATTTTAAGCTAAGTATTTTTTTTTATGAATATCGTGTAAAATATAAGGAGAAGGCAAATTCGTAATCTTTCGGTTTAATCTTGTGCCGTTTGAGGTTTTCTGTGGTTGATTTTTATTAAAATTAAGTTATTTTCAAACATTTTAGAATAGTTTCATATAAACTGCTGTTTGTTTTCCTTGACACTCAAAAAAATCTGACTTATTTTAGCTGGCAAATTATCGATCTATTGAATATCAAAGACGTTAAATAATGTAATTTTCCAGTTGACACAAAAAAAGTACTCCGAGCGAAAAACAAATGACAGCAGCTATTTTGTAGCTCGGTCAAATTTCTCGGAACAATGATTTCATTTATATGTCATAGAAATGTCATTTAAACGTCAAAACACAAATATGAGGAAAAATATTAACCCTCAGGGTACTGACTGGGTTACCGTAACCCAGACAGATTTTGAAAGTCGCGCCATTTGAAAGGAAGTGAAAGGTGGTGGTCCAGAGTGGGGGGTAAAAAATCTTTGTGGTAGTGTCTGTGTAAGCCGTGAGTGGCAGCCTCAGTCTGCGCTTGGTGCTCGAGTGGTACGAATTAGAAAGTTGAACTCGGGTATTTCTCACCCAGTCAGTACTAAACGTTACAAAATCCGTATTTTCGGGGCACAGAAATTTTTTTTTTTTTTTTGGTTTTGGCTGGAGTAAAGTGTTTTGGTTTGTACAATTTACTATTTTTTATATATTTATTATTAATTAACAATTTATTATTGTGTATCCTACCCTCAAAATTATGCTCTATGCTTATGTACAGTAGAATTCGCTTATAATGAACGGTCATAGGACAAATAATTTTGTTCATTATAAACGTGTGTTCATTTTTACCAAAAATTTGGTTATAATGAACGGCGTTCATTATAATCAAATGTTTGGTTTTAAGAAACGGTGTTCATTATAACCAAATGTTTGTTAAATTCTTTTATCCTTTACAATTTAAATCAAAATAACACTCAAATGAAAAGAATTGACTATGGAATGGAACTTGCGATGCAACTTGTTAAACCTGCGCTAGCTGCTAGACTAGCACTCCGAGTTCTCTCGACCGCAAAACATTTTACAAGTGCCTCAAATGTAATAAGGCTATGTGCAGAGACCATGTAGCCAAAATATGCTGCGAATGTGGAAATACAGTCTGATTTTGTTTTTTTTATATATTTTGAACAATAAAAATTTCATTCAACAATCAATTTTGTTATTTATTTATATTACACTTGTGCCTTGTTACGATAAATCAATCATGGAACATTTTATCGCTATCCTAGAAAACGGGTTATTTCAAAGTTTAAAAAAAATATAGTTTTTGGAATGGATCAAAAAACTGATTCGGCCATTTTAAAGAACAACTTTTTAGCTTTAAAATGCAACAAGAAAAATTTCGATATCTTTTTTTTTCACAAAGTTATGGAATTTAAAAAAAAAAGTGATTTTTCACAAAAAAAAATTTCAAAATGTTTAAACTTTTGAATGTATCTTTGTTTAAACAAATTATTCGATAAATCTATTAGCACCCTCGTATTTGTGACAAAATGGACTATCGATTTAAAAAAAAACGTTTCAATTGGCCAACTACAGCCCAAGATACAGCCAATCAAAGTTGCCGGGTTAGGCTAACCCATGTCAGTACTGAACGTGACTTTTTTATAGTCGGTACCCTGAGGGTTAAAAACAATAAAATATTTAGCAAATAATAATAAATAGCTTCGAAAATTTCATCGAGCGGCAAATGACAGCTGCAGTCATCTGTTTTTCGCTCGAAGTCTTTTTTTTGTGTCAACTGGAAAACCACATTAGTAGACTGGTAATAAACAAACTTCAAGCGTGAAAAATTCTGTGCAAAAAATAGAAAGGCTAAAATAGTTCAAGACTGGTTTTACTTTACTTGTCACCTTTGGAAACTAGGAAAACGGGACAAGGTGTTCGTTCGGTTTGCTTTTCTTTAGTCCTTTACTAGTTTAAGGTTGGAAAAAACTTAGTAAACGCACCCACCGTAATCGAACGAGTGCTGATGATACCCGTGAGCCAACTTTTAGTATCATTATCTGCCGAAATGAGGAACTGTCTCCAGTCGTTTATCACTATCAGGAATCTTTGTAATTTGTGCTTAAAAAGATAACTATTTTAGCGTAAGAGATCTGACCTAAATTGTCGATATTAATTCATAGTTTGTGCAAATGAAACCATCACTTGGGGGTGGAGCCAACTTCAGCAAAAATTTTAAATATTCGGAATCGCAGTTTACTAAAGCCTACATTAGCCATAAACGAATTACGGAGGTGGTTCCCCTCTAGGGATTTTAATCTATTTTATAAGTTCTATAATTTTCAAAAATGACAAATATTGAGTACAAGCATAGAATTTCTGAATTGCTTTGTCTAATTTTATAATTATGGTCAAATATGAAAGTTATAATTATCATGTAATGTACAAATAAGTCAGCGGCGGCTGCTGATTTAAATTTTCGCACATGCTAAAATAGAATTAATTTTTCTTTACCAATTTTAAATTATACAAAAATCGTTTTGGTTACTTTCGAAAAATGAATTCTTATGTTTTAGTTTCAAATCCTAATTTTCTTTAGGGATTTATTTCATACATATAATGTTACCGAATTATATGATAGATAAATCGGGATTTTCGATTTTTCGCAGATTTTAAACCGATTCGATATTTGTTTGGGGTAGGGGCAAATAATTTAGCTGCAAAGCAATTTTCATAAAAAAAAAACAAAATATCTGTGAATCTGAACCAATTTTTGAAACTGAGCTGAATTTCTGCTACGTAGAGTTGAGAATTTTTTGATTCAATAAAGAAGTTTTTGCTTTTGATTTACTTTGCAATTAGCATTGAAGACTATTCTAGGATTATCAGTGTATTCCAGATTTTCGAGAAAATTCGAAATTTTTGAAGAATATTAAGGTTATTCCAGTTTTCTAAAATAATTTGAGATTATTCGAGTCTAAATTTAGAAAGCTCTGTAATTGTGCGACATTATACAGAATTAGTGATATATCGATATTTTCGAAATTTTATGGGATTTTTAAGATTATTTGAGATTTTTGTTTCTTGTTTAATATATTTTCGAAGTTATTTAAGATAGTTGATATTACTCAATCATCCAATTTATTACTCTGATTAATTTCTATATGTGGTATAGAGCCATTTAATTAGAAGTACTAGAGAATCTTACAATGAAATCGCTAATACTTTAAGTAAATACATGGTTGATGTCTAAATATAGAAAATAATCAGGATCGAATGAGAAGATTGCAAAATGATTAATTTTTCGTAATCCTTGGCAGATCGAAACTGAATTTGCAGAACTGTTAACAATTTCTCCTCTTTGAAAAAATGTATGTTTCCTAAAAGTTGTTGGTAAGTATTATAATTTACAATTAGATGCAGAGGAAGTGATAAGAACAAAGAAGTTGATTAACGATTGTTCATGTTTCGCTCAATGAGTAGATGGAGAAATACTCCTGAAAAACGCATTAACGCCTTGCGTGTTTAATTTTTATGGTAAACTCGAATTTTGTTACGCATACACATGCATTGCAGTCATGGATTAGGCGCACCTGTATTGTCGAGTTTTGTGAAATAGGTCGTTAGCCTTCATATTCTCTGAATGTATTTAGAAACTGTGGGGTTCCATTAAAACATTTTTAAGTTTCTCTTTCCGAGCTTTAAATTTTTTATAATTTTTGATACAAGGTCGCTCATTTCATGTAATTTCAACTTCACGAAAATTTTTAACCAATACCACACTCAAAATGATAATAAAGTTTTGATTTTCAAAATTATTGAAATATAATTAACTGTAATGCCGGGACACGGGATATTCAATTCTAAAACTGGTATGTCCTGTTGAAAACGGGACAGTTGGCAAGTCGATCTATTTAGAATTTTATTCAATGGATTGGAATTAGCTGGGTTGCTTACGGAAAAAAATATGTTGATCTATCGAAAAAAGTAAAAAAACCGAGTATATTACTACGGCGACAATACACTCGTATCATTACGATATACGACAAAATGGCATATGGTATATAGTACAGCAAAAGGGGGCATAAGACAGCTCTAAGTAAGTTGGCCAATTTTTACGAAAGTAAGTATTCAACTTAGACATATTACACTGTATCTTCTTTTATGTCATAATGAAATATGCTGTTTTGAAACATGCCGTAGTTTACCTTATGCAGTATCATATTCTGTTTTGAAATATTCCCTACAAATAAAGTCCAGAAATAATCCCAAAAAATCAGAACTTATTTCCAAAAAGATTAATTTTCTTATATTTCCAAGTGCATATAGTTAATTAATTCTTGCTAAGTTAATTCCTCCGATCTTAATTCGTTGCCTCTTAAACTCAATTTTTTCCAAGTTTAATTAAACTTTTTTGGAATTACACTAGTAAATTTATGCAAGCTCAATTCCAAGTCTTTCCAAGTCTACGAGCATAGAGGAAGCTCGTGATAATCATTTTTTATTGGTTGTATGTGCCAAATGCAATTTACTTCAAACAAAATTTGAACATTAGACTTATGTATGTAGGTATTTGTGTTGGAAATTAATAAATGACAATTTTGGCAAGTTTACAATAATTTTTTGACTCCCAGACGAAATCTAGATTCGTATTTGAAATCAGCGAGCATAGAAGAAAGTCTCTATAAGCCACTTGCTGGGTAGGTTGTCACATACCTTGTGTAACGAAACAGTTTCTAAAGGCATTACAAATCATTACAAAAAAAAATAGAAATAATTGTTCCTGTTCAAAAGGGTGTCTTACCTCTAAAATGCTATATTTTAAACCTATTACCACTATCAAAATTCCCAACAATATGTTCAGGGAAAAATAATCTTCCAAACTGCTTAGAAATGGAATTGTTTTCCCTAAATACCAGTACAATGCCAAAAAAAATTATGCGGCAGAAAATTTATTCCTAATCAAATTTTAAAATTGATTTAATTGTTTGTCTAAATTGTTATAAAAGTACCATTTACTTTGCGTTGGCGCAACATTGTAGGCTTTTCTAATAGTTCCGACACTGTGCGCCAAAGTACTTTTCGTACTTTAGCGTAAAAAACCTTAACACACAGCGAGGAAATAAAGTGTTTCACGTAATGTTTGGACATTCTATGCATTCGATTAATTGTTGAACTCTGCACAACATTTTACTAACTTTCAATATAATGCAGTTCCAATTTCCCTCTTTGTATACAAATAACAGTTTAAAGTCATGCCACATTCAAATATTCAAATAAACTTTTGCCTTGAGGATTTTAAATTATTCGAATAGCTGAGACACCACAATATTAACCCTCGTCCGGCGGCATAATTTTACAACGCTAAAGAGCGGCAGGGGTCTACCTATTCATTACGGTTCTTATTACCATAATTTAGTACCGTTAGATTTTCGTAAATGTATTGGTATATTGACAATTAATTTATATGGAACGAATACTGTCATAATAGAACCAACAAACCAATTTTAATTGTTTTTCTGTTGCCCCTACTTCCGACTCATGTCATGTTGAATATTTTGTAGTAAATATTCACATAACTCGATCGACGCTGGGCAAGAGTACTGTTGATTTTTAATGATTTATAAAATAAAAAGTATATTTCATTAATATTCTCACATTCAACGATACTATTTCTTCCGATATAAGTAAGTTACAGAAGTTGGTTTAGTAAATTAACGAATGATAGTGAAAGTGGTATCCGTTATAATCCAGAAAGATGCAGGCACAGGTTAGTAATATTATGAAAATCTTGTACTGAAGTATAATTACATAAAAAAAATTATTTATTTGTTTGATTTACCAATTTGATTATAGGCATACGTCCGATGAATTAAGACGAATTTTTGAACAATTAGATTCTGAATATGAGGAACAACCTCACGTTGTAATTGATGACGAAAACTACGTACCAAATGCTGTTCTTCAGTCGAGAACAGTCAGATATTGAAAACATTACAAGGTCAGATTTACATTGGTAAACCATCGAATGGTCCTCGACAAGTAAACGTTAGTGAAGGCACAGTATTGGACCTAGTTAGCTCGTATAAAGGCTCTGAAATAAATGTGACTAACGACTTCCTCATGGAACTAGCAAAAGTATTAATCTCCTGGACTATGTCACTAATTGGCATAGTTAAAAAAATAAAAATTTTCTACCAAACAACATGCGAACTTAATTTTTTAATCAATAAAATTGGATCTAAAGAAAGGGCTATATACTCGACCAATTTTGCCTATAACCATGATATAAATCTAACACTCTGTTCATACGTGCCAAAAATAATAAATCAGTCGTGCTTTTATCATCCATGCATAGGACGGGGGTTGTCGAGGAGACACAAGTACCAAAACCAGATGTAATAAAATACTATAATAATTAAACCAAAGACGTTAGCATCTGGCATTTTTCTAGAACATGATTGATGTCACTGGTTTAGCATCATATATTATATATCGAGAACACAACCCACCCAGTTCTGAACAAAGGATCAATGAAGAAAGTTCCTGAAAGATCTTGCCAATCAGCTATGTAAGCTTTCAATCGAAGCTCGTAGTACAAAGTCAATTTTGATGAGAAACTATTTTGTCCGAGGTGCAATAGAAATGGGCAGTTGACCCTCCAGTACCTCATTGTAGTTGTGGAGCCTCCCCGATCGTAGGTAGGTTGCTATCGCTGCCGAGAGCTAAAGAGGAAACAACGCAAAGCTAGAAAATCATGTGGAGTTTGTTTGAAACCCGTTTGCGATGAACATATAATAGTAAAGACAACGTGCGAAACTTGTAAAGAAAATTAATGAAAACAATCCTTATTTTCAATAATATAACTAAAATAGTTTCAATTTTTTTGACCCCCTATCTCTGAAGAGGGTGGGGATATTTTTCTAAAATTAGGTCTGTATGATCCAGCAAAAAAATGTAGAGATGTCTTGAAACTTTAACCCTCTCCGGCTTCTAAAAGAAGATTTATTGGTACATATTTAAAAATGGTAAAGGTACAATTGTACTTATGCCGCCTGACGAGGGTTAATATTGTTTGCAGTCGGTACAGACATTCTTGCCGCATACTCGAAAACTGCAAGGCGAGAATTTTTTTTAGTAATTTTTGAAAAAGATGAAGAAAACTTAATTTCGTCAAGTTCTTCTGTTGTGAAATTCCTAAAAAAACTACTGTCGGCAGTTTTCGAGTATGCGGTATCAGAATGAATTTATAAAATACCTATACAATTGTTTCTTCAACCTACTTATACTCGTAGATACATTTAGATACCAATATAACATTTGAAATTTGAACCTCGTTAAATTTTAATAAAAAAACACAGTTAATTTTTAAAATTTGATCTTTGCAAATTCGTTAAATTGCTCCAAAAAAAGCAACTCATCAAGAATTTTCTTAAATATCATTAGATGTGCTTAAAAACTTCGCCAACGTAAGGAGTTCGCCCTTTTAGGTCCGCTAACAGTAGGTAACATGTTGAGTAAAATAAACTTGTTGCTGTTTGAATGCAACCGATTTATCGAAAATTTCATGGCAACATGGTAAATCAAATGTGATTTTGTCCATCAGTAAAATCTACCAGACCTGAAAGCACCATTTGATTCAAAATTTATAAAACAAAAAAGATGAACTGCGATCTTATAAAAGTTGGACAGCACTGGTTTAAATCAAAAGTGAACTAAATTTATACGAATTTGAACAATTCAAGGATCATTTTCCTCGAATTTTATTTTATCATTATGCCCATCCAATCTACATGGATTTATATTTTGATAAAAGATATAAATATGAAAGAAAATAGAAAATACCCATTATGAAAATGTTCAGACCGAAGAAGGACATTTGTTTGGCGACTTTGGAAGATCTTAGTTTTGAAGATACGTGCAAAAAAGGTATTTTTTTAATAGGTCGACGTACTTTTGAGGCACCATGTCGATATTCCGCAATAAACTCAACAACTTCTTCATTTAATTATGACAGTAGCCTACAAAAGTACGCCAATGCGTTAAAAACACCTGATTTGCTCATATCTTAAAAACTGAGGTCATTTAAGGTGATCTAAGGTCACCAAATAACTTTCCTTCTTTTGTCTGACAACTGTAATAATGGGTATATTTCTAACCATTTTCGAGAAAACGAGGTGAACTTTTTACCAGATTCATTCTATTTATATAGAAAAAAGCACCTGCAGAAAATCGTTGAACATAAATCTCTCATATGCGTTGATTATTCAAGATTTCCGAGATTTTTTGAGATTTTCTGAATTAATGGCGATTTTTAGAAATTTTGAGTTGCAAAATCATAAGTCACTAACTTAATTATTAAAGTTAAAGACTACTAGACGTTATTCTTTGGTTTTGTATAGCCACGACATATGGACTTACCTAAAACGCCTTTATTAAGATCAATTTATAAACAAGATAAGGCACCCAAAATCAATAAAAGGTGGACTAAACGAAGAAATTAAGTATACGACGGGTTCCTACGACTTTAGTAGTAACATAATTTCACCGAATATCTTCGTATGTTGAGATGATTATTAAAATTGTTTATTAAGTACTACGGCACTTTAAAACCATCAATCCAAAGTTTTGGTAGAATTTTACGTTATGCCTTCAACGTTTTTGAACCGCCTTAAAAATACTCATAATTATCAAAATATCCATACAAAAACATGCAACAATTGGAATTCAATTTATTCGAAATGACCTTAAATATTTTTAATTCCCATGAAGATCAACCTGTCACTGGTAAAATATTTAATGAAAGTAAACGAATATAATTTTCGACAATTAATCATTAATTACTTAAAAGCCCAAATATAATGAATGAAAGTCAAACAGCATCAACCAAAAAAATGTATAAAGGTAGATGATGAAATCTTCATAACCTGCCTCTGACTTTTACAAAATATTGTGTAACTCAATGAATGAATGATAAAAAAACACTGTTGATTAAAATAAATCGATAATCACGATCCATTATTATTATTATAACTTTCTTTCTCAATATTATTAATAACAATAATAATAATAATAATAATAGTAACATAATAAGGAATGATCATAAAACAATTTTCCCATCGATTTTTGACCTAAACGACATTTTCACCAAAAACAAAATATCTTCATCATCTTTTAAATTTACAATAACAACAACAACAACGACAACAACAATAATCCAATAAAATAATAAGAGTCTATAAAATTTCTTAATTTTATCGTTTTTTATTTTTATTTTTTGTTTTGTCTTTAAATAACACAAAATACCGCCCATTCATTACTTAACAATGTAAAATATATATAATTCTATTACACAACACACTAAGTCTTATATAGAAATAGTTGTATATATAGCTATATAGTAGTAAGAAGTTGCACGAGTTCATTCCACCTTACTCGTTGCCGCTGCTGCTGCTGCCTATATATTTTATTCACACACAATTTTTAACTATTTTACTATTTAAGGCAAAGTGTATTCCCTTGAGTGTGCGGCGCGCGCATTGATAAATTTACGTAATTGACCAACATAAAATTACACCAAAGCGTTAGCCTACTTCTTATACCACATAATATACGAATATATAACAACCTCATTAAAATAACTACACACCACACTAAGTTTGCCTTTAAGATAAATTTTAGATTACACTCATTAATTTAATTTTTTTGTTTGTTTGTCTTATACTTACTTTTGTTTGTTTTACTTAATTAATTTTTTTTGTTTAAACATTGTCGGAGGAGCGGATTAGGAATAAAAAAAAATCGATAAAAATTTTTTTGGAGGAAATTTATTTTTGAATTGCAAGAAATTAAAACTTATTTTGAGTTGAAAAATTGACGAGTTTGATTTTTTGTTTTTTAATTAGAAAACACGCGTGTGGGACTTTTGCAATGTGTATGTTTACCTAGATTACTACACAATCGAACCATATTTGAATTGTTTTCAGTTTCGGATTAGTGATACTTTGCAGACAACAATTTTGGTGTCTCTCAATAGTTAATACTTAGATAAACAAAATTATGATAAGGAAATTTATTTTGAACTGAGTCAACACAATTTTTAGCGATAACCTTACATAAAATGCGGAAACTTCAAATTATCACTGTAAGTGTACAGTTTGAGTGTGATCACCACAGTAATCTCTACATTTTTGCCTATTTTTAACGATAGTTGGTAATTGAAATTTAACATGTTATGGCAGTATTATGATATTTAGTTAAAATGTCGATCTGATGGCCGTATGACAGTTGCATTCTCGACTTTTTTAAGCGGCAACAAAATCAAATGGAGAAGGAAAATACTTGTCACGAGTTATGTGTTCATTAAAAATGTCTGAATCAAATCGATTGGAAACCAAATTTTAAGAGGAAACAAAGGTGAGATTGTAATTTATTTACCTATTTTATTTGTAAATGAACTTTGATTATTTTACTTTTTCCACAGGTTACAAAATACTGAATTTTCCATAAAATTAATTTAACTTCGACATTTTCTGAAAATCAACTCGCTGTCTCCCCTAAATACTATTTGACGTTTAATTAACAAAACAATATATTGTTATCTACACTAAAATAATTGCTGGAAAAGAAAGGTTTTATATTTTTTGACAGCACTTGAAAAAGTGAGTGTCTTACGATAACGAAGTTACGCATATTATTCAATCTTGAATCGAAAATGATAGAAGAAAAAAGGGAATCATGATCAAATCGGACAGCCCAGCGACATTTAAAACACTTACCAACAATTGCTTTAAATGCTTCATGAATTCCGAGTAGCCATAAATGTGCAGGCTGATAAGAACAAAATGTTTTTGTTGTTGATGAGTCAAATATACCATACGGCTAAGTAAGAGGAACAGAACCATTTGTGAACTGTGTAACAACATTTCAATAGTAGGATAGTTCATTATTGAGGACAACCGTTGTTGGAGCATGCAATGCCATCCAAAATAAACCTGATACTTCTTAAAGAATTGGAAACGCTTACAAATTCAAATATCTTTTAAGTCACAGTGCAAAAGAATGACTAGGGTGAACGTTACTCAACTTTTAGAAAATTAATCAAAGGTTTGTTGATAATTTCATAAAATCAGCAAGGGGACCCTATGTAGTAAACTTATTATAATTGTTTGGCAGCTGGATCCTGTCTATGTAGATCAGCGATGCGGCATCACTTTTTTTTCTCGGGCCAACAAATTAAATTTACACAACTTGGCGGGCCAAACTATTTTAAAAACTTCTTGAACCTAAAATCAAAACACACAAATTTCAGATAAGCCATTTTGTTGTCTCTTTTTTTTCTGGTAACGCTTGGTCTGCAACTAGTTAAATCTATCTTGTATTCTCCATAGATCATAAAACCCATCTGGAATTATTGGTTATCCTCGAAAACTTTCCTAACTGACACACCCCCTAGATTTAGTATGGGGTTCTGGTGTCATAGCACAAAAAAAGATGACACCACGAAAGGTATGTGGACTGGTTACGGTCGTCAGTAATTTTTCAAAACGTATTAATCGAAGTACGATATGTATCAGAAATAAAAGCATGTTCATGATTATTGGGCCATCACAAAACTGCGCATTGTGAATTGGTAAAGGGTGGGCCAATAAGATTTTCATTATGTGAATCTATACATAAATACAGTAAATGTTCGTTTGTTTAAAAATTTTAATCTCAAAAAGTTCTTCACCGATTGCTTTGAAATTTTGACACAACCTGTGATAGGCATGCATGTTTTTACCTTGACTGCTGTAGTCACTTTGCATTTACAATGTTTCATAAATTTCAATTTACTTTCATTTTGATTTAATTATTTCGTGTGACATTGTTGACGTTGTTTTTCATTTCGTTTTTTAACTGTTTTTCATATTTTTCAGTGCAATTGATGGTGGAATTGAGCTGTGTCAATTGATTTTCATTTGAATTCAAATTATATAGTGAAATTGACCTCTTCATAATCGCAGAGTGGCTGAAAAACGTCAACGAGAAACAGCAGATCAGCGTCAAATAAGACTCCGTGCTTACAAACCAGCTGATGATTACAGTTTGTGCCAGCATGTTCTTATTGGCACTACGGACTGAAGTGTGTCTTCACTGGAAGGTTCTGCAATTTAATGGAGAAACGAAAGAAATGTGTTGCGCCGCGGGACAAATTAAACTGCCTTAATTTGGAAAACCGTCAGAACCATTAAAAACTTTGCTTGCCGGATATACTGCCGAATATAAACACCCCCTACCTAATATCAGGAAATACAACTCAAGCTTCCAAATGACGTCGTTTGACGAAAAAATCGGAATAGCTCAATTCATGCCAACTTTCAAAGTGAAAGGACAAATTTATCATAAATTTGACTCCCTGCTTCCGTACCCAGATGGTCAACCTAAATCCCTACAAATGTATTTCATCGATGATGCCAATGATGAATTGGGAGAATTTCTACCGGCATAAAAATGTTCATCGTTTCCCAACTGCAACAGCTTCTTCATGAAAAAAACAATTTAGTGCGTTTGTTCAAAACAGCAATTGACATGATGCCACATACGCACAAGATTGTTATTCATGCTGACAAAACTGAAAAACTCCTACTGAAAAACATGTGCGAAGATTAAATGCTCCATCTATAGACGAAGTGGCAATTGTGAGATATTGTTCTTCATCGGAGAAACGATCAGTTGAAAAAGTTGCAGAAACTCATCGATGCCCTGCAGTATCTAATCATTTTTTGGGATGGTGAAGATGAATATCACTTCAACGTTAAGATGATAAATCCAGTCAGCGGCGTAGAAACAAATAAGAAATGCGCAATGAACTCATTTACGAGATGCAGTTGTAAATGACCGTGATACAACTAACGTTGGAAGATTAACGGTTTTGTCATCTTCATATACAGCTAGTTCACCTCATATGCATTAGTAGGTTCACGATCCAATTGCGTATTTCGTCGCTACGGGCGTCCAGACCTATTCATTACATTGCTTGGGATGATATACAATAGCTCTTACTTCCTGTACAATCGCCGGTGGGTAGGCATGACATCACAAACGTGTTTTGATGTTGATTGACAGAAACTGAAATCGCTGATGGATTTCATGGTAAAACATGAAGTGTTTGGGCCTTTGCGGTGGTGGATACATATACTAATCTGGAAATCGACGATGTATTATGTGCTACACCCGATGCCAACGTCGATAAGAATTTGCAAGAAGTCGTGACGAAAATATGATGCATGGACCTTGTGGTACACTGAATTTTATTCACCATGTCTAATAGACAGAAAATGCTCTAAACAATATCTTCGAGCATTAGTAGCCAATATAGTTGCAGGAAACGATTGATATCTTTTATACAGAAGAAGACGCAGAGCAGAAGACGGTGGAAAATTAGTAACCATACAAATGCGAAACGGTGACATCGAAGTAGACAACCACTGGGTTGTACAAAGCGCACATAAAAGTGGAATACTGCAAATCCGTTAAATCAATCAAATACAACCAGAAAGAAGTGATAGGAATGCGTTCATACATATCGATGAAATCGCACAGTATCAGGCTGGAAGATAAATCAGCAGCAATGAAGTTGTATTGCGAATTCTGAACGAAGTCCAGCTGTTGTTCACTTAGCATTACATCTAGAAAATTGCGACAACGCGTTTATTTCACAGCTGCAAATGTGCAACAAATAACCCTGAATCCAAGCGCTAAAACGTTAACTGATTTCTTCACGTAATGCCAAAATGACGCGTTTGCGAAAACACTGCTGTATTCGTAAGAGTCTAATATTTCACATGGAATGCGGGTAGAAGATCATTTGTACGATGCAAACGAGGAGAGCGAGTCGACGGGTAACCTGGCATATTCAAAGAAACTACGATAGGCGCAGACTGTACACCGTGCATCCCAATCGTGATAAATGCTTCTTTCTTCGAATACTGTTATAAAATGTGCCCGGTCCAACGTCACACATGCCACTTTACATTGTAACAGAGTTATGGGAGAAATATAAATCGCACATGGCTGAAGTTATTTTCCTTCGAATACGCGAAGAAGATTCAAATATGAAAATGAATTTCTTAGCAGAAATCTGCGTTGATAATGTTTGAAGATTTGTGCTTAAAAATCGCGAACAAACTTCTCAATCAGTTGGGAATGCCATCGAATCGTTCTGCTGCTCCTTCGATGTAGAATTGCATTCTTTCGATGTAGAATTGCGTCGTGAACAAGATATTTTGTCGCATGTGCAATTCAATATTCCTAAGCTAATGCTTGAGCAAAAAGGAATTTATGGTCAAATACCGCGGACTGTTAATAATGGGATTGGGGAAATCTTCTTCTTAGATGCGCGAGGAGAAACTGGTAAAACGTTGCTAATTAGATTGATTCTGGCAGCAATTCGTTCTCAAAATAACATAGCCTTAGCTCTTGCATCATACGGAATAGCTGCAACATTGCTACAAGGTGGATGAACTGCTCATTCCTTTTCCTCAAGTATTGTAGAAATGCAAAATTATTATTTGGGATGAATGCACAATGGAACACAAAAAATCGCTCGAGGCTCTTGATCGATCATTGCAAAATTTGCAATCATTGCAATTATGTGGCTTGCAGGAGATTTCAGGCAAACATTACCTGTAATTCATCGATCGACACCATCAGACGAAATAAATACTTGCCTGAAATACTTTGCTTTATGGCGACACGTATAAAGACGTTGAAATTAACTACAAATAAGCGTGTTCAGGTGCACAAAAATCGATCAGCTGAGATATTTCTAGATCAATTGTTGGAAATTAGGAACGGAACGGTGCCAGTTGATCTGGCCGCAGGACGAATTTCACTACCTCATAACTTCTTATCAAAATCCCCCCCCCCCCCCGTACTTTAACCCAAGACTCATCAAGTGTATCGACCCCAAAAAATGAAAACTCTGCTTGAGTTTTCTATGTGGTAGTTTGGTTTCGTACTGAAAAGTTCGTTTGAATAAAAAATTTGGAGTTTAATTATTTTCTTTAATTTACTGGATATAATTCGCTAAGTCAGTACGTTCTTACCTCATACTTAATCTATGAAGTTAGAATTGTATTTAGTAGTTTACCTGGAGAGCTACCTGAAGACTAGATCGGATTTTTTGTTCGTGCGAACTAATCAGTACGAAACTAAAGTACCACAATTATTTTTTGGGGTCGATACACTTTGTATGACTCTTGGGTTAAAGTACGGGAGGGATTTTGATATTTATACTTTTTTGGTAGATATATTATAAATGATTGGCCTCTTCATTTTTTTCTGATTAACAAATTGAAAAATGTTGTGAATTCCATTATTTTGTAATAAATTTTGTCTATAAAAAGCCGAAAGAATTTTATTGACAGACAATCTTCTCTTTCAACAATATTATTCAGTCTAACAATCAAAGCGGGGCAGTCACCTGTCACATACAAATCTGTCGACACTGATTTGGAAGCAGACATTGTTGCCATTCAAATTTTTAAGATGCAGTCAATTTTGACTGGAACAAATACAGCTAAAACAAAGAATCCAGCTAAACTATTCAGTCAATAAAAAATTAATTGAAATCCAGCTAAAAAGCGGCCAAAGCAATATTTAACTAAAATTTATACAAAATTTCACATTTATCCCTTGTAATTTGAAATTTAAATTATTAACGTGGAGTAATAGGTATAACCGAGCTATTACTCGTTGCGATTTTTGTTCAAGTTCAACCTTTTCAGCAAATAAAATAAGAAACTACAAAATTCAATCAAAATATTTAAAATGTATTATTAATTCTTTGAAAAACAATAACCTTTATTGAAAAATAATCCATCAATCAATCAATTTCATCGCACGGGATTTCAATGTTTGTGCGAATGTAGAATATTTATTGTGTTTCGATAAAACATACAACTATCCTTCAAAAAAATGTTTAAGAAATTTAAACGGAACTTCACAGTTTGTTCAATCGCTGGAAAATTGAAACTACAATAATAAATCGTGTCGCGCGAATAATGCCTTTTAGGTACATAATTAATGTAAACTTTTGAATAAGAACATATTTTGATATACAATTTTATTTGTAATATTTGGTTCCTTATAAAACAGCCAGATCCAGTCAAAAACTAACCAAATTCCCTGAAAAAACAGTCGGCTGGATTTTAAATTTCCTCCAGTCAAATCTGACTGGAAAACAGTCAAAATGGCAACATTGGCAAGCAGATGAAGCGGTTAATTATACAATAAAATTTTTGAATTCTGCCAGAGATGCTACCGCATGTACTGCAATTGAAAATCGGCGAGCCAATCATCATGTTGTGAAATATTAACCAGCCAAAGCTTTGATTTGGCAAATTTGAACAAATGTGATGAAAACGTAAACTTCCGCAGCAGTTTTACACCTTTCTGAATTATTACAGAAATTATTGGTAGTATTTTCACTTTAATGAAACATTCAAATTATTATAAAATTATCTAGAGAAAAAATTTATTTAAAATTAATTCAGAATATTATATTAAGAATTGCTTGAAATCACTTTTAAAAGAAACAAAACTTTTTTTTTCGAAGTAGTGATAGTAGATTACACCACGTAGCCTTAAGGTTTCATAAAGGGGCACATTTTTAATCGATATGATAGATGAACTCCACTTAATCGTCACCTAACCCTTCAAACTTTGATTATTATTGGGTTGATATTTGTAGCGTTATTTTAAGTAACAGCTGGATATATCCATCTAATTGAAGCCCAAAATAAGCTTAAAAATTGCTCCGAATTATATTGGTTCATTTCCAAACCAATGTCATCTAATAATGTAGCCGATTTATGGTGAACGCAAATTTCCACACCATCACCAAAGCATAAGTTTTTATAATAGCATCGGAAGAAAATGTCAGTTGGGTTATTTGTCAATTGGCGCATATACCTTTCGTTTAACCTGTTGATGATTCGTAATCTATTATATACGTTATAGTCCGGTCAAAATGTACAAAGGAGTCACGAAAGTACGATTGCCGTTTTACACTACTTTTATTTTATGATTTTTGGGGCTTAGATTACGAAAAAGTAGGTTTCGCAATTAGGGCTTGGGAGTTTCACTCAATAATTATAGAGATTAAAATGATCCCCGTATTATTTTTGCTTAAAGACCTATTTGCATCAGTAATCAGCACTCCATACGATAAAAAATAAATATATAAGGTGAAAACTACCCCGAAGAAGGATGACCATTCAATAATAATAATTAAAAGCAGTTTTTTTTCTATTATGCGGCAAAATTAGGATGAAGTTTGAAATAATTGCAGGGAACATTCATTTTCATCCTTTCTGTTACAATACCATCCCCAGGCCCCAGGGATTAAAATAAGAATATTTTTCCTGCCTTTCAAATTATTTCCTAAAAAAGTGTTAAACCTCGAGGGGGTTCATATTCAGCAAAAAATTTGAGCTATTTAGGGGTAATCTCAAGCCCTATAATAAACCCTATGGTTTTATTTTTTTGATTTGTTTGTAAATTTAGTTAATTTTTGAAGAAAAACTATAGTTGTGACAAAACAAAACGAAACGGCAACCGAACCTTTATGAATTTTTACTGGACTAAGTATTATTCAGGTTAAGGCGTTTACATTTAAGACACAAGACTTAATTTTTATTCACAAGCAACGAAGCTACGCAATTCGGAGTAGGATCTCGAATTCAGGCAATGCCAACCTTAATCCATAATCCGAGAAGACGTTGATGCAATGCTCAATTGGATGCGATGAGTCCGCGGTGCCTCTCTAGAGCTCGGTAAATGTACTCACACGACACACCTCCACATATATTCAATCGCCCTACTTTTAAGAAAAATATGTTAATGAAGATCAATCGGTAATTATCACCTGTTTTTAGTGAAATTCGAAAACTGATTACCTTTGGCCCACAAACTCCAAAATGAGACCGATCAATTCGGTGGTATAATGATCCAGTGTTTCTTTTCGTCCATAAAAAGGCCATAATTAAAAAAAATCATCGTTGAAAATGACCCACCAAACTAAAAAAAAAATGCAAATGGTTCACTTGCAACTGGAATATTTTTAACTTGGAATTGTCGCCGATGTTGTTGCTGAGTTATGTTTATGCAACGTCAAGTAAAATTTGACTGTTACGCTGACGAGGACACAATTTTGACTGTTACGCTGGTGAGGACGACGACTTTACTTACGATCAAACTTTAAAAATTTTTAAGGGGAATGTAAAATTTGCTAATACTACAAGTACATGGTTGATTCTATATATAGAAATAAATCAGAGTAATAAGTTTAGCAGTTCAGTCGCTATAGCCTGATGAGATGACTGAAAGATTATTTATTTTTCACAATGCTCACTGAATTGCAAAACTCTTAACAATTTCTCCTCTTCGTTAAAAATTTACAATAATCTGACGATTGCAACCGTTTTAACATTTTTGAGTTCATTGATCATTGTTTCAATCATTGAGAAAATACTGAACTCACGGTTTAGGAGTTTGACAGTCCAAACATTTTTAATGCGTATCAGTATGGTTTTAGGGAACGTGCGGGTATACTGAGTTGGCACTTGTCGAAATGGCTAACATGATCTATAACGCCTTTGATCGAAAGGAATATGTTGGAGCTCCTTTCTTGATTTAAAAAAGCTTTTGACACGGTTGATCACCAATTGCTTCTAGATAAATGTGAATTGTGGAGTGCCGCAAGGCCGTGTGCTAGGTTCGTTCCTGTTTCTGATATTTATTAATGATATCTCCATATTACCTTTAAATGGACAAGTTCGAATTTTCGCAGATGGTACTGTAGCATTTTATGAAACAAAGGACCCTTCGACATGATATGGACATTTTACAGGAATATTTTAAATCTAATGTGATCTATTTGAATTTACATAAAACGAAATTTATGATCTTTCATCCCCCACATAAAAGTCCTATCAATTTGTCCTATTTTACTATAAATAACATTATAGTTGATAGAGTTGAGTTTTTCAAGTACTTAGGAGTAACTTTTGACACGCATATGGCTTGGGCTGAACACACTAAAACCATTTGTAGTAAAATGGCTCAGTTAGTAAGATTGATAAGAAAACTTTCTTTTTGTGTGCCGAGCTATGTACTGAGATTGATGTATTTTACATTTATTCACACCAGAATTGTTTATGGAATTATTGTGTACGGAACTATAAGTCGAAGCAGATTGAAATCTTGTCAAATCATGCAAAGCAAAAGTTTAAAAACTGTTTTAAAGCTGTCTTCACGTTTCCCATCGTTAGTTTTATATGGAATCATGTCCAATTGTGTTTTACCAGTAGATGCGTTATATGAGTGTCAAGTCCCACCGTATAAGTACAAGATGTTAAATGTTTCTTCAACACTCTATAATCTTGTATTTAATAACTGTAATCATAATTATGACACCAGATTTGCTGCTAGCATATCATGTGGGTGGATGTATCTGTAACGAATTTGGGCGCAAATCGATAAGGTTTTCAATGAGTTTTCTTCAATTTAAGAACATCTAAAAATATATTATGATAACCTTATAAATAATTTTATTTATTTTAAATTGTTTGTAATGATTGTATTTTTTTTTTTTTTTTTTTTTCGCTGGCGCTACATCCCATAGAGGGACTTGGCCGCTTCATAGTGAAGTTTCGTAATCATTTTTACAACGAATAATGAGTGATTAGTTCATTGATTCATACATAACCAGCCGTGATTTTTTCATCACCCGCCGGGAATCGAACCCGTGACCTCCGGAGCTTGAAGCAAGCATGCTAACAACTGTGCCACCGGGGCGGCTTGATGATTGTATTGCATTATGTAAAATAATTTTATAATTTTATATTTTTAAAATGTGAATTACAATATCAATTACACTACCCTGCAAAATTTTGCCCCTGGACAATGAATAGTTGTTTCCGAAGTAATTTGTCACGCTGGATCCGAATCCGGGCTCAGAATTGCTCTATCACGTCAGGTTTTTGAGATATTCTAACCTAAAAGTGCAAAAAACACTGTTTTTTGACATATTTGAGGTTATGTAGCAATGCAGTTTTTACATTTTATAAAACCCAAGTATGGGATCTTATTGTACAAGCCTTCCTCTTTCAAATGCCGTGGAGTTTGCTCAAATATCATTTTTTTTCGCCGAGATATCGCATTTTCAAATTAGCATATTCGTGAATTTTTCTGTATAAAAACACTACCCTGCAAAATTTTAAAAATTTTGGTGCCACTTGACAATGAATAGTTGTTTCCGAAGTAATTTTTTACGCTGAATCCGAATCTGGGCTCAGAATTGCTCTATCACGTCAGGTTTATGAGATATTCTAACCTAAAAGTGCATATATTTTATACCGTAGGTATAAAAGGTAGTGTATTATACAGTATACCGACAAATTCACGAACATACAATTTTGAAAATGCGATATCTCGGCGAAAAAAAAATATATTTGAGCAAACTTAAAGGCATTTGAAAGAAGAAGACTTGTACTATAAAATCAGACACATGAACTTTTGAAGAAAAAAAATTCGTTGTACTAGATAACCTCAAATATGTCAAAGAACAGTGTTTTTTGCACTTTTAGGTTAGAATATCTCATAAACCTGACGTGGTAGAGCAATTCTGAGCCCAGATTCGGATTCAGCGTAAAAAATTACTTCGGAAACAACTATTCATTGCCAAGTGGCACCACATTTTTAAAATTTTGCAGGGTAGTGTTACCCTTCAAAGGACAATAAATCCGTTGGGAAATTGGCATTGTAAGTGTAATTTACGACAGGAATTACTCAAGTACACAAAGCTTTTCATAAAGTTGAATATTTAGTGAAAACTGAAGCCTTTATTATTAATTTTCAATGCTAGAAAAATTTCGAGGTTTCAATTTTAATGTCACGATTAGTTCAGTGTATAAGGACTTCATTATAAATGAGAAAATATAAACTTTTAAGCTTACACATGCTTTAAAAGTGAATCAAATTAATTTAAATTAAGAATAAAAAGAATCAAGACCAAACACAAATCCAAGTCATTGAGAAATTCCAACGACCGACAAATAACATCTTCTCATACGAATTTATACACTTGAATTAAATTGATCATACAATTAATTATAATTTGTTTTTTTTTTTTATTTGTCAAGTTCATACACCAAAACCTTGTACACAAAATTGTTTAATATAAATTATGTATATCGAAATCTGCACCACCATTCATCATCTTACTTATACCAAAAACCACACCAAACAAAACGAAACGATAAATTATAAACCATACGTCGTAAAAAATATCACCTTAAGTCTTAAATAAATTATAAATAAAAAAATAAAAAAATATTTACTTGCACTTTCCCGCGAACTACATACAGTGCAAATTTAACATATTAAAATTAAATTAATAATTTATGCCAGGTATACATTTTAATCTGATTTAAATTACATTTTAGTTATTTAATCTACTATACAATACAAAAAATATAAATCGAAACGAAAAGGTGAAATCGATGAGACTTACACATGTACATGTATGAATTCGAGTACAATGTACGACCGATATATTTTATATAGAAAGTAAAAACTATAACAAGTGTAAATCGAGTATAAAATTGACATTGAATTAAATTACGAAAACCAATTTAAAATCGAAAACAAACCCCAAAAAAAAAAATAAAAAATCCAAATTTTAAATGGTTTCATTTTGGCAAGGTGAATTTTATCTAGATTCGCAAAATCTCACCTTTTTTAACATTTTTCTATCTTACTTCCAAGAAATTGACCAGACAAAAAAAAAGAAAAAGGTTCGGGTTTGATAAATCGATTATATCAACCAAACTGAGAATTAAATTATGAATATGTCTGGACGCAAAAAAAAAATTTAAATTGAAATCACAAAAACACTTACCTCGGCTACTGTTTGACGAATTAATGTTGCCCGAATTGCTAGTACTATTCTCATTTGAAACATTTTTATCATTTTCATCGGCGGGCGGTATTTTCCACGAATCAATATTTACCACCGTTAACGGTGTAACAGTTGTAGGCGATTGTATAATTTCTGGATGATACGAATTATGACGGCTTCGTGATGTTTTTGTTTGCACCTGTGTCGAAATAATGGTTGTAGCTTGACCACCGGGAAATGTAGCATTTCGTTTGTGCCGCCCTTTAGTTTTGGGGAATGCACCTAATACATTTAACCACCATTTTGCCTCCTCGGAACATGTACCCTTAACAAATGTAACACGATCAGGTGCCGTAATCGCTAACGAATTTGTATGACCTGTTACATCTTCGGCCGTTGTCACCTCTATTACTTTGGTCATATCGATACAGGCTTGTGGTATTGTTTCGGGCTGAAAATAATAAAGACGAGAACATAAAACATTTGCAACAATCTTATATTATTGTAAAATAAGTACACCAAAACTTGTATATATAATTAATTATTATGAATTCAACACACAATCATTTTTTTGTATACAAAAAAAAAAAATCAAAAATTATAATTTTATTGATATAAACATAAGATAAAATAATTTTGTTTGTATTTGTATGAGAAAAGCATAAGAATTATGTGAAGGCTTTCTTTTAAAGTTAAAAAAAAAAATTAAAAATTATGATTGAGTGTTTTTCAATTTTATACATTTTATTTAGGTTTTCTCAAGGAGAGCTTGGTAAGAAAGAGTATTTTAATATTCTTATATGTCGTTTAATTACCTAATTGTATGCTTAACAAAAAAAAAATCTCATAATTTAAAACCATAAATGAATAAGATTGATTCGTGTTTAATAAATAAAAGTATGTGGCTTTGTTTTAGTGTGTGTGTGTGTTTGTGCTTTTACTCGTCTATGCGATGATATTGAAATGACGAAATTTGAACAGGTATGTGCAATTGAGGTTATACATACTCTACAGATATTAAATCTTTAAAATATTTGTATGTTTCTTTAGTAGGTAATTCCACATGGGTCAACATTTTTGTATTGTATTTATGTACCTAGACGGATTCAAGGTAATTTTAAGACGTATGAACGTTGTTTTCATTTATAACTCAAGTACTTATATTCGAAAGGTGTAACTTTTTAATTAAGCATAAAAATGAGTTTGAAGTGTTACGGCAAATCGTACAGATAATTGAATCGATTTATCGTACTGCGATGTGCCCACACTCATAGACACAAGCGATAAAAAAGAAAAGGAAATAAGATTCTCATAAAAAACTGGACAAAATCGCATTATGATTTTTTGATAGGTGTGCATGCAGCTCTGTTTAGAAAGCTAATAGGTTTTACTTACCTACTAAAATTGGTAAATAAATCTTAAGATGGAATTTTTTAGTTTGGATTAAATTTTTCAAATTTTCTAACTTTTCAATACGTATTAAAGATTCTAATAATCCCAATTTTAATGGGGAATCCCATCAGATTTTTAAATGAATCGAAATGATTAAAGTACATGAATCGGGTAAACACAATTAGATCTTAGATAGTTAAACACATACACCCATACTGAAAGAAACACATACAAAAACTCACAAGAACCCCAAATTTGATATTATTTCCCTCAATCGTCAGTCGAAACGGCAAATTATCCTCGAAACCCATCTAACCTTGTCTTTAAACACTATATTTCTCAGAAAAATTCGCTAAAATTAAAATTCCCGCCATACCCACGGTCCAATCGTGAAATAAACCGTATTATAAGTTGAGCTCTATATCGATAAGCTTTAAAATTTAAAATAGATATGCGATGAGCCTACATTTATTATAGTCTATGGCAGATAGCTGGCTTTTTCCTTACGTCATTTATCAAATTCCATTTATAATTTTTTCTATTTATTTTAAAGCTGAACATATAAAATGTATTCTTGCTATTTGCTGGCAGTCATTTTGAAAGATATGTCAGTTTAAACATGTTGACAATGCGAACATTTACATCATTTTTACAAGGCTAATTTTTTGAGAAATGGAAGATGTTTTGGTAAACTTTAAGAAAATGTTAAAACAAGAATTTTCTAGCAGTAGGTATAGGAAACGCCAGATATACGAAAAATTGTCAGAAATTGGAGCAATATCTGACATATATTTTTTTTTTTCAAAGTATTTAGGTAGTTGAAACTTTAAATTCAAACCCCCTGAACCTCAAAATAAAACTACAAGACAATTTCTGCGGTCATTTAAACTTGCCAGACAAAAAAATGAGGAACGAGACACCAGATGTACTAAAACTTGCAAGGTTAAGTAATTGAAAAAATTATCTTACAGTATAGATTTTATGGTCAAGAGATCTTTAGCTAAAAAAAAAAAAGATTTCCGAATATTGATTTTAAGGCATATTGCACGACTGAAACGCCTTATTTTATTGCATAAAATCCATACTTCCATAAATCGTTCTTATCTGGCAAGTATAAGTGTCTGGAGAAATTGTCTAGCAGTATAATTTTTTTTTTTAGGTTAATCTAAACATTAAGCAAAACAAAAGAGTTAAGAATATTGATTTCTGTTTTGAAGGCGTAATGTACGTTTGAAACTTGCCCTGTCGCACTACATAAAATCCTGACTTACATAAATTCTTCTTGTCTGACAATGACTGCACAAATTGTCTTGCATAATTTGTAAGTGCTGGAGGTCTTAATCTAAACATTAGGCCTACAAAAATTTGAAAATATGTATACATACGCATATATGGAAGTATCAAGGCGTATTTTACAACCGGAGCTCCATAATGCTCATTGCACGACTGAAATTTGCCGTATCGCACTGTATAAAATTCACACTTCCACATGTCATTGTCCGCTGCAAGGTTAAATGAGTGCAGGAGTTGTCCTGCAGACATGTTTTTGATAAGGAAGCCCACTCGAAACTTTTCGGCTGATAATAGTTTTGAGAGAATCAATTTGCCTCGAATATTGCACGACTGAAATTTCACTTCATAATATCCATATATCCTGAAATATAGTCGACAAGACTGAAGGACTGTAGAAATATTATTTGGTTTAAATTTTTGTACATAGGTGGCCTGAATCTGCGGTTTTAACCAGATAAAAGATTTTGTTAAAATAAAGTAAACCTATCGACTGCGGAATTATCTTTCCCTAATATTTTTATATGTTTCACCAACACGTCTTAACACAATAGCTTTGCGAAGTTAAAATAATTTTGTCCCTATATTTGACGTATTTAGGTCAGTTAAATTCAATCTGCTAAAATAACTGACACACTAGTGTAAGAAAACCTTTTTATCAGAACAAATGATGAATGAATGACAATCAATGAACAGAAAAAATCACAAATTAATTTTGACAAAATGCTTTGTGAAAAAGCCTGTTATCTCCCAGACTATTATTTACAGATTTCGCGAAACTCAAAAATATATTTTCTCATCGAACTTACTTGCGAAAAATCGGTAAGGAAATATAGCATGGATCAAAAGCAAAATCTGAAAAGAATTTTCAAAAACAGAAGAATTTATAAAGTTCTCAGAAACAGAATGAAAAATTTCAACTGGGAAGTGAGACATAAGCTGGAACGGAAGGAAATTGTGCAAAACAATAGAAAACATTGTTCCTTAAACAATGTAAACATCATAAACATTATTCACAGCTCAGTTAGGTCCATTATTATTTATTCTGTTTGCTAATGATATTGTTACATGTTTCAGGTTTTGTAAGTATTTGTTATATGCAGATGACCTACAAATTTACGATAATTCCGAAATGGTGCTGACGTTTTATTGGTACAACAGGACCTTAATCGGTTTAGAGATTGGACTGTCGAAAATCGTTTAGCACTTAATATTTCCAAATGTAAAATTATGTCATTTGCAAAAATCAAAAATATAATTATAACTCCGGACAGTTTACAAGATGTAGAGAAATTGATAGAGTTACTCAGTTTATTGATTTAGGTATTTTGTTTACAGGTAACCTAAGTTTTGCTAAACATATAGAAATGATTGTGATGCTTGGTTTCGTAAAGAGACATGCTCGTCAATTTTCTGACCCATACACTCTCAAGACATTAAGTATTGCTTTTGTTAGGCCTATTTTGGAATACGCTGTAGTTATCTTGAGTTCAAGTTATAAAATTTTTAGCGATCGTATTGAACGGATTCAAAAAAGTTCTTATTATTTGCCCTCTGAAGGCTTCCGAGGTTAAATGCCGGATTTAGTTTAACCTCCTTATGTTGGTCGTTGTACACTTTTAAACCTACGTAGTCTTGAATTCAGAAGGGAGGTGATTCATGCAGTGTTTGCTCGGGACGTAATTTGTGCTAAGATTGATTGTCCGGTATTGCATGACTTATATTCATTTTACGTTCCTACGAGAAGTCTTCGTCCACGACAGTTAATGTTGAGTATTGATTTTCACCGTACGAATTATGGAGTTGATGAACCGGTCGCGCGTACCAAGAAACATTTTAACAAATATTCAGAATTTTTTGATTTTAACATTTCAAGAGATCTTTTTAAGAGTCGTATTCGAAATAATGATAACTTGTAACACTTTTTTTTATATATGTACATATTCTATTAGTATTGTAACCTATGCTATTTGTTAGTCCTGGTAATAAATAAATAAATAAGTATTAAATAGTAAAGCATTAAAATGTACAAATAGATAGTGAGACGGTTGATCGTGGAACTGAATAAGATCCTCCAACTTCTCGTTGAAGGACGCCGCTAAGAAATTTATGCTATCGACGGTTCTTTTGGATTGTGGGTTCCAGACGTCGGTCGTTTACTTCGGAAGCTTTCTTAAGATTTCTAGGATCTAAAATCAGCATTTTTTTTTTTATTTAATTTAAGTGAGTTCTTTTTAATTAAACAAGTTGACCACCATCTCCAAGTGGCAACCTTTAAAATATTAAACATTTTAGAACGAGAAAATTTAAAATCTTACACAAATAAACCTTTGAATTAAATTTGTGGTAACTTTTAGAAATCTACGGCGCGGACAGGGTATTGAAATATTAAAAAGTGACAGATATTGGATGTTGTATAGGAATTTGGAACTTCTAGTAAATAGTAAACTATTCTAGGCCATTTGTACGCGAAGATCACTATGATTTTGTATTAGGCCACCATATTTCTGAATTCTAAACTACTCTAAGCCATGTTTCACGCATTTGTGGCAAGTTATAGAACTTTAAGCCGGGAATAGGGTATTGAAATATTGAAAAAAAATAGAAAAATCTAATTTGGGGATGGGGTATTGAAAGATTAAAAATTTCCAGATATTGAAAGTTGTAAAGGAATTTGTAGTTTCTGGTGAATACTAAACTACTCCCAACCTTTTGTACGCGAAGGCCACTATGGCTTTGTAGTAGGCTATTATGTTTCAGGCTTTTGTGGCAAGTTATAGAATTTTAAGCAGAGGATAGGGTATTGAATTATTGAAAATTGCCAGATATCAAATGACGTTTAGGATATTGGGAAGTTGTGCAAAACAATAAAATTTATTACAATTGCCTACCGCGAATCACGGTGTTAATGTGTTAATTCGTACATCTTAATGTTGGTACATAAATAATGTAAACATCATAAACATTATTCACAGCTTATTAAATAGTAAAGCATTAAAATGTACAAATAGATAGTAGGACAGTTAATCTTGGAACAGTATAAGAACCTCCAAATTCTCGTTGAAGGTCGCCGCTGGGAAATTTATGCTACCGAGAATTCTTTTGGGGTATGGGTGCCAGACATCGTTTGCTTTGGCAGCCTGCAAGAAAATTACATATTTTAGAAAATAATTTTTTTTTTTAAACTGCCTATGCCTAAGGCTTTATTCTTGAATCTTTCCTATATAGGAAACTCATAAGATGTAATCAAATCTTACAAACTAATACAAACTTTTGATTAAGACTTAACCTATGTTAGTTCTTAATACTAACTTGCACTTAGTAATTACTTTAAATTAGATAGCTAGACCTAAACGATCTTTTTTTTAAGACGCCGGTATCTGGGCCTTTTTAAAATTTCCCTGGGTAAAGCATTGGGATGATGTTCTAATTTCAACTGGTACTTTTTACTGTACTGCTTGATTGTGTCTGCTACTATTTCGATATGTAGGTCCCGATGTATGTTTGTGTTACGTATATGCCAGGGTACATTTGCCATTATTCTTAGTATTCTTGATTGCATTCGCTGTAGTTTTATTATGTTTGAAGCACAAGCGGACCCCCACAATTGAATATCATACGTCCAGATAGGTTTAAGTACCGTTTTGTTGACGCTTTTTCCATGTAAGCCTTCTATCTAAATGTAGGCCGAGATATTTAACGTTTAGGTGTTGTGGTAGAATGATATTGTTTAGTCTCACAGGCGGACAGGTAAGTTTACGGAGTGTGAATGTAATGTGCGCCGATTTACGCTCGTTGACCTTAATTCTCCGTTTAGTTAACCATTTTTGTATTTCGTCTAAATGATCTTGTAGATTTCTTGATGCTATCGTGGGATTTTGATGCGTAGACATCATTGCTGTATCATCTGCAAATGTTGCAACTTTTACGAATTTTGATGTTGGTAGATCTGCTGTATAGATTAAATATAATAGTGGCCCTAGCACACTGCCTTGTGGAACTCCAGAAAGGATTTCGTATAAATTGGTGGATGCACTGTTATATTTCACGAAAATTTTTCGATCAAGCAGATAATTTTTAATGATGTTAGAAAAACTTTTTGGTAACTGTCTTCTAACTTTGTGTATAAGTCCTTTATGCCACACTTTATCGAAAGCTTGCGCAATGTCTAAAAACGCTGCAGAGCAGTACTTTCTTTGTTCTAGGGCGTTCCTGATTTCAGAGACGACTCTATGAACTTGTTCTACGGTTCCGTGTTCTTCTCTAAATCCGAATTGATGATCAGGAATAATTTTTTTCTCGTGCAGAATTGGTTTAAGTTTTTGCAGTAGAATTTTTTCGAATAGCTTAGAGAAAGTCGGTAGTAAACTGATTGGACAGAATGAGTTTACTTTTGTTTCATTATGCAATCATAATGATTTGCGAGATTTTCCAGGTTTCAGGAAAGTAGCCTATTCTCATTATAGCGTTGAAAATGTATGTTATTAATTTGATACATTTTTCCGGAAGATTTTTTTAGTATTTTGCCACTTATCAGATCTCTGGTGGTTTCTTGGATCAATGTTTTCTTTGATTTTTTGTTGTAATTGGCACCACCTGTAATTAATTTTCTGGATTTCCTCAGCTTCTGCATCATCAGGTATAAATTCAGGGCTTCCAATCTGTTCGTTGGGTATAAATACCTTACTAAGATGTTGAGCAAATATGTTTGTTTTATCTGCATCACTTCTTGCCCAGTTTCCGTCAGGGAGACGAATCGGAGGACATGAAAGTGTTGGTCGTTTCAGCTTACGTGTGATACCAACTTCGTTACGTTCTTTTAATAAGGCCATTTTCAGGTTTTTGATCGCTTTATTTAAATTTGATTTAAGTGTAGGCGATCTGTGTAGTTGCCATTGCCTGCATATTGAGCGTTTTATCATTAACAGCTGCTCAATATTCTGAGACAGTTTGTCCAACTTTAAGTAATCTAAGCTACATGGTGTCGCATCCGCTGCAGCTTGTTTTAATACAGCCGTTAGGCTTTGTACTGCTGCATCAATTTCATGTTTTGTTTTTAGCGCGATGTTTAAAAAACATTTTTTTGTTTAACGTAGACTTGAATTTGGTCCAATTAGTATGTTGATTCGTCAGGAATCTAGGTGGCGGTAGTTTTAGAACTTGCATGTTCAGTGTTATTAATATCGGTGAATGATCAGAAGATAGATCAAAGCATATTTCGGCCATTATAAGAGGTCTAGCTACACCCTTTGTTACATAAAAATCCGCAGTAAATCGGGAAATTTCGTCTCTCAGTTGGCCAATAAGTTGGGTGGCCAGTAGATATGTGATCTAATTTTTCATTTTGCATACATTCCCACAATTGTTTTCCTTTCGAAGATATTAGTCTGAAACTCCACTGGATATGTTTGGCGTTGTAGTCACCTTCCGCAAGGAACTTATCTCCTAGAGTTTTGAAGTAGTTTATAAACTGATGTCTTTTCACTGAATGTTTCGGTGGACAATAAACTGCAGATATGGTGCATTTTCCTGACCATTCATCCAGACAGATGCTAGTTGCTTGTATATGCTCCTCCTCACTATATTTTTCGAGTTCATAATGTCTTATTCTGTTCTTGATAAGGATAGCAGTTCCCATGCGATTTTTCGCTAGGATGCGTAGTGTCATAAAATGTGTATCCTTTGATTTTGAAATGGCTCGTAGTTGTAAAATGGGTTTAAGAAATCAGCATAATATCGATGTTGTGTTGGTCTCCATAATTTGCATTTTTTTTTTATATTGGTCTCCATAATTTGCATAGACTTATTCATTGATTCATTGAGGGTATTAATCACTTTATAAATTCCCTGGTCTTCGTTTGGGGTTGGATTAAGAGATTTACCTCTCACAGCTTCCGCGTACGATATTTTTGGATTGATTGTAGCTGACATTTGACCAGCATTGGTTTGACTATTGAAAATATGGTGTAGTGTTTGCTGTTCCGCTCTTTGACGTGGTGTAATTTTTTTTCTTAACTCCTTATACACCACGCATCCTCTATAGTTTGCGGTATGATTTTCATCTTATGATACGTAACAGTACATCTTGGGAGTTTATTTCTGCAGTTAGCACAAATTTTGGTGTAATAAGGGAAAGCAACATTGAAGCAACAGTATGACGGGAAACTTTAATTTGACGTTCGACTAGATGACTAGGTTTACCTATCAGATTGAAGACAAACTCCGACAATCTGGGTAGCACAGATGTCGTAACTTCAGGAAATTTTCTTATAATGACTCCTCCCCACCATTACCTGATTTAGAAGCAGTGTCCAAATTTAAAAAGGTTTACAAGAATGGAAGGAATTACAAAGAGAGCTTTACGCTACAAAGACAAATTAGCAAACTTATACAATTACCAATTAACTGAAAACAATCGCGTTCAGTGGAAGGAGGGGGCTTCAAGAACGTGTTAATTTAAACTAAAAAATAGATTTCTTTAAATAAAACCTAAAAATAGTTAAAAGCACAAAATTAACCAACACAGTATTACCACAGTATTACAGACAGTAAAAATTTAAAAGAATTCGGGAAACATAAATTATCAGTTAACGAAAAGAAATTACGTATCATAAAAATGTTAACAAACAGGAAATTTTGAAGAGGCTGATACACATTGAGTTCAAGAAGCTGCTTTCATCTGAGAAAAATGAAAGCAAAAAGGGTGTAATAAACGATTTAATACAAGCTCACTCAAATTACTAAACAAATATGAGATGATCCCTTTATTAACCTGGTGGCTATTTAGGCCGAGATTCGAAAAATAAGAGTAAAGGCTTAAAATGCTGTACATGTGATAATTTCGATCACAAGCATCACAGAGCAAGAAAGAGAAGTCCCAAAAGAAAAATATCTTTTCCATTTTCAGTTGAGCGCGTCGCGTAGATGCCAAAAAGATTATCTTTACCGAAAACACATTTTACGCAATCATCGATAGCAGCATTACTACCAATTAAATTTAGTTTCAATTCAAACGATCGAGCCTAAATTAGAAAGAGAAATAAAATAATTGAAGTGTGCAGGTTTATCTTAATCCGAGACTGGAACCGAAACTGAACCGAAAACCGTAATTAACCGCTATTTTAAATGAACCGAAAACCGGAACCGAACCGAAATAAAATAAAAAATTGAACCTGAACCGAAACTGGAATCGAAATTAATTTTCGTTCCGGTTCAAGTTTTTGGTATCCTTGCTAAACTTAAATGTAAATGCCGTTGAGGACTCTGAATTTCAACATAAAATCAATAATTTAATTTCACGAATAAATTCTTTTATTCCACCTCGGGAAACAACAAACGCCGATATTTTGAAATATTGGAATCTAAATAGAAATGTTTTATTAACAAACAATTCTTGAAACGGTTTTGGAACCGAACCGAAACCGAACCGATATTTAATGACCGAACCGGAACTGAACCGAACCAAAATTTAAAAATTAGGAATGTAACCGAAAACCGGAACGAAAAACATTTCGGTTCCAGTCTCTGATCTTAATATATAAAAATCACGTGTCACGATGTTCGTACACGCTAATTTCCGAAAACGCTCAACCGATTTCAATGAAATTGTGTGAATGGATATGGTTAATTCAAGCTTAAAAGAGATAGGATAGTTTTGGATCCGATAGGTGGCGCTGTTGTCGAGAGTAAAAAAAATCCTTTTAATTTTTTCAACAAAAATTTTTTTTTCAATTTCTCATTTAAAAATACATACAACCATAAATTTTAACTTCCATACTACCCCCCCCCCCCCCACCCCTCTCCTCCCCCCAATATACCACATTCAAACATCACTTTTTTTTTAAGTGCTGATTTAAACGTTTTCCTTGATGCTATAATTTTTCAGAAGGGTTTCACGGATATAGGTACTAACATAAGCAACGTGTACGTTTAGCTTTATTTGTGTAAATTTACGTTTGTTTTGAATCATTTAGCAACGTGTTAGTTTATCTTTATTTGGATTAATTTGTTTATTGGTTTTTTTATTTCGATTTTATTTTAATTGTGCTGTGTATCATTTTGTGTATTATTATTATTTTTAGTAAAATGCCGCGAAGAAGGTCAAACCTTAATAATACAAGCAGCATAGGAGCGCGACGCCAACGAAATGCAATAGAACGCACGTACAAACTGCGCAAATAAATGAACAACAAAGAATCAGCGCAGTAGAGAGACGTATGCAAGAATAAAAAGCACATCGCAACGAACGTTTACGGCAAAATGTATTAAGAGCGTCAAAACAATATACACATTCAGTGCACAAGATCGACAAAGACAGGAAACGAGCTGCGCAGTAGCACGTGCATCATTCGTTCGAATATCTACCATAGACATCGATTATTCAGCGCATTCTTAAATTACCATCAGTGTCAATTCAATGGGCAAAGAATTCCAATATTGTGACGCGTTAAAATTCCGCAATTAAGCACCCGGCATCTGTTGCGCATCAGGAGAAGTTGTACTACCATCTCTTACCACTCCGCCGGAGCCTTTACAATCACTTATAGCTGGCACATCAGACGATTCAAAAAATGTTTTTGCGCAAGATACGCAAATTTAATTGTTGAAAATACAAGGCCAGATGTACCATAAAATTGGTTCATTGATGCCGATGCCTAATGAGGACCCGAAGTTTCTCCAAATATATTTTATGGGCACTAACGAAGAATGCGTGACAACCAGGTGCCAGTACAATTTCATCGAATGGGCAGAAAGAGTGTTACCACAATTGAAAAATGACAACTATCTAATCGTCATCAAGCCCAAAAATGTACCATCTGGAGGATATGCTGGCAGGTTCAACGCACCAACCGTAGACGAAGTTGATGTTATTATGGTCGGTGATCCAGTTGAGAGCCGAGCGATCAAAATCACACGTCGAAACAGCATTTTTAGTACTATTTCGGTAATACACCGTTCGTAAGACGCACTCCAATATTCGCTGATATTTTGAGAAGGACAGGCTACTTTGGTCGAAACTTTTTACTTGCATATAACTTGCGCATGTGTTCCATGTATGTCAAATGAATAAACTATCAGACACCAGATAAAAGGCGGTGTATATGAAATGCGGTCTACATAGAAGGCACTCTGTGGCAGGACAGCGTATGCCGGGCCCACTAGTAGTATATACACAAGTATACTTTTGGATTGTGTAAAGTGAATGAGTATGAATCTATGCGAGTGTAATACTTGGTAATGCATTAAAGCAGCAAACCATCATGATTCTCACATCAATCAAAATCATAGTGACAAAGTTTCAACCAAATTGTGTGGTGAATTGAAATGTCTACATATGTGTAAACCACAGCGAGTTGAACAAGATGTATGTAATTAGATATCCTGATAAAGAAATAATTTGATCAGCTGAGAGAGGCGAAATTATTATCAACGCTACACCTAAAGATGAATTTCTCCAAAATTTAATTTTGACCCATCTTTTAAGTAAAGTATAAAACGAATTAAACAACCTTAAATAAAATTGATTTAATTAGTTGTTATAGTCTAATCACTCTAATCGAATTTAATTAGTGATATACAAAAGGAATCGATTACGATCAGATAAACAGTTATCCGTTCCTCTTTCTATTTTCGGTATTGTGGCTTTCTAAATAGGCATTATATGTAACTAAAACAAAAAAAAACAATTGGAGATAATGGCGATGGAAATGGTTTTCTAAAATGATTTTTAGCTAAAATTCTGGAATGTGATTAATTGAAAAGAAACTACGTCAATACTCATTTCGTAGAATTTGGCCAATTTGAATGGCCAAAAGGTTGAGCTTGGCTATTTCTTAACCGATTGTGATTAAACTCTGCAAGAGAGATGGAAATGCCATTGTAAAATGATTTTTCCATAAAGTTCTTGAATGTACCCGAAATAGGACGGAACTACGCTTAAACATTACGGTAATACCCCTAATTTTTGATGGAAGGAAAGTTTTATTATCTAAATAAAATTAACAATTTAAGATCAAATTGTAAACGATCGGTCAGCGAATTTAATATCAACATACTTTTTGATTTATTTTGAAAGTTAATTTTCTAACACAATATCAAAAAGAATTTTGAAGACATCGTTTTATATGAAAGAATATAATGTTTTTCTAGATGCAAACAAAAAAGTGCTAACAATATTGTTTTGCTCTGTGAAATTGACCGACGCCCGTCCCATCCTAAATCTACCAAAATAAATTTATCTAGATTCTCAAATGAGTGTATTTACCAAACTTTCAAAATAAATAGAGCAAAAAACTTCGAAAAAAATCAACTGGATAACTATTCCGATGGCCCTCACACTTATTCCAGATTGCTAAATTTTGTGGCGCTTGATACATAAATAATAACCGAGTAGTAAAGCAGATTTTTTTATCGAAGTTTTTTGCTTTATTTATTTTGATATTGATACACATTATGGCTTGGACACCACGGTTTATTTTATTTACTTCAGAGACCGAGTAGTCTATAGCGCTACATTTCCATGACAAATTTGTATTTGTTTAATGTTGCCTAGGATTGGGTAGAATAGCTTAAAAATAGCCTGACTATTATGTAGGTAATTGGAATTTTGTGATCAAAGAGGTGAAATGAAGAGTCATAATCAAGTGTGTACATTGTAATTTGTAGTACGAAGAGGTTTAATTTCTGAAAAATTATTTATTTTGGAGAATAACGATTGGTATCTAAAATCCACCAAACGAATTGGAATTAGTTGGATATATTTCTATAATATAACATACTTGTATATCGGACAAATTTAATCAAAGTTCAATCGATAGTTTTTCAATGTTAAATTTTTAGAATCTTAATTAGGATACGCTTCTGATTCTTTGTTTAAATCTCATCACATGACAATACCCGGATCAACATGTGTACTGTACCTTTACAAAAGAAAAAAAAAACTACTAAAATCGAAATCAATTACAAAAGCACATTAAAACCACAAAATCATCTATATACAATGTATATAATATACAACTCGAATATAAACCTTAAGTCCATATCAAATTGATTAGCTTCTTGAATTTTTTTATATTTTTGTTAGTTTCATTTTCATTTGACTCCAATTCTTAATTATCATGAAATGCATATTATGTTTCGATTTTTATTGTTGTTGTTCTTCTTTATAAAAACTACAAAAATACATGAGTCTGTCCTTTTTGGAAATATGTATACGATACGAGTACAAAACTATCGATTTCTTATACTATACACATTTATAACCGCCATATATAAGATTGTGTCAGATTAGATTGCCAAAATGATCAAAATACAACATATTTTCCAAGTTTTTATAATCAGGCAATATGCATGCGAAATGTCCAGTCATATATTTTTATTAAGGGATCATTACAAAATACGCAAATTAAACACGCCAAAGTATATTTTTGGAAGTCGTCTGCGAGATATTGTTTTGATTCCACAGCAGGATATTTTTGTGTATAATCGGGTATAGGTATGAACAAAACTTAAGAATTAAAAACCTTGGTTCATTATTATTTATTCATATTTAATAATTATTAAAGACTTGTTGTGTTTCGTGTAAGTTACCTTGTCATATTCCTCCTTTTACTTTTTTTCTTATAAATATTTTTAGATAAAATACCGACCAAAATAACCAGACGTTTAGGTACACATAACAACACAACAAAAAAAATAATTTAGAGGTGATTTTTGGTTTTGTTTCTTTTAATTGTGTTTGATCGATTAGATTCTTATACACAAGTATGTACTTAAGTATATATGTTATAACAACTCGCAGGTGTTTCTTTACACGTATAGTTTAAATTAGTGAAAGGTGTATGATTTGGAGGCTTTATTATTGAGTATAAGATTTAATTGTATGTCTAAGTAACAAACATGTACATTATCGAATATTCGAATCTTGCTTAATAGTTTTTTGCAGGTAGCTGATCGTTTTAATTAAATTTAAATGTTAAATTTTCTATAGTTTTTATTTTTTAAAGATCAATAATAGTTTTAATAAAAAACCAATTACTTACATGTTCATCAACAGAATATGTTAATTCACCGTCATCGTACAAGACAAACCATCGTCTTTGCCATCTCTGAAAATAAAAAAATTAAAATAAACAAAAATTAAATTATTTAATCGATTTATCTTTTATACACGATCAATTTGATTACAGAGATTAAAAATTATAAAATTGATTTTCTAAGAATTGAGCGATTTTCAATTTAACTCAAAATTTTCTTAGAATCACAAATCGCTGCATCCAATTAGGGTTGCTGAATTATAGTTGTGCCGGTCCTAATGGGATTTTAATTAATTTCTATATAAAACAAAAAAAAAATTTAAACCGCATCTGAATTATTTAAAACTTACGAGTATAAGTATTTCCTTTAAGATTTTATTGTTTAGTGAATTTATCATTTATAGACTTTAAATTTGAAAAAATACAATAAAATATGAATAAACTATTCACGTATTGAATACAAAGATTTTTTTTTTAGTACGTGATCATACAGACTTGATTTGTTGTTAAAAGAGACTTTCTGTTTGTAGAGATTAGAATCAGAATACGTTTACAAAAACAAAATAAAAACTGTTTAGAAATTCATTGTTGGTAATTTATCCATCAGTTTGCCGCTCTTTTTTTTTTATTCTCCTATATGTACGATATAACCGACGCGTATATGACTGTTTTATTAATTTATTCAAATTTGACATAAAAGATATTTTTTTGTAAAATAACGCTTTGTGTGTATGATTTGTGAATGTTTTATTTATGATTGGTCTGTCCTTTTGACAAAAGTCTTAATATTCTAAGGTGTGACCAATATGTAAAATTTTTAAAATAATTTACAGTATATAGATGTCGAACAATTATGTGCCAGTGACATACCCAAGAGTATGTAATTTTATTTGTATGATTAGTTGAACATCTTTTTTTAGTGAAACAAACTGAACAAATTTCAGATCAGACAAAATCTAAACACTTTATCT
This sequence comes from Tipula helvola, assembly GCA_963556165.1. NCBI lineage: Eukaryota > Metazoa > Arthropoda > Insecta > Diptera > Tipulidae > Tipula > Tipula helvola. Next base: position 137,535,090 of record OY744482.1, on the reverse strand, counting down.
AAATTCTATACTTTTAGACAAAACTTATTATTTTGAACGTATCATCCATTAATATGCCAAAAAAATTATGATTCTTCTTTGCAACGAAGGAAGCGAAGGTAAAACTTTTTTAAATTCTCCAAGCAGAGCTTCAACGAAGCCGATAAAAAGAGTAAATGCGAATTTAACCTAAAGGCTTAAAAATGCCCTAGCCCACACCACAAGTTTACATTTATAAGTAATAATTTGAAGTTCGAAAACGTTCATTAAATCGTAATGGAACGCAATTTATTTAACTTACAAGTTAGAAACTGGTTATTCGACAGTTATTCTAACATTTGCTAAGGTACCTACCTAATCATCTCATTTAATGATCAGTTGGGTTATCTTGTGCTTTTGGTTAAAAATCGGATGCAGTCAACTTTCGTTTAACATGTTAGATGCAATAAGGTTATTTGCTAGGTTTGCATTAAAAAACTAATAATTTTCGAAGAGGTGGAGTTATTAAGAGTTTAGCAATTTCAGTTTCGATCTATGACCAGGATAATAAAAAAATTATTCTCAGTCGACAACAAGCGATAGTGTCTGCCAAATTAAAATACACAGCAAGCATACGATGTTAACAGAACCAATATTAGTGGCGACGACGACATTATATCATTTAATATTACCAACTGATCTGGGTCGCTAGGCTCGTAGTTGCAAATTTTTGGCTGTCAATTTTTTCAAATGCTAAGTTATCACTTCCTCAACAATAAACAATGTTAATTCAATTGCCAAATTTAATTTTAATTATTATTTGTCATACCATTCAACATATACCGTTTGAAAAAAAATTGGGCTAGTGAGATGATTATTAAGGTTATGTTGTTTGTTATGTTATTTAATTTCGTTGTTTATCGCTAACGTCCTTGTTGAGTTTACTAAGGTGATATCGCCAGCAGAAACATTTATTTTGAGTTCTTGGTTTATACATTAAGGAAGACACAATTTTGGGGATTACTCAAAAGGTCTCAATTTTAAGATTTACGCATTTTTGTTATATAGAAATGAGAGAAATGAAAGAGATGGCCACTTGGTCACCTGCTTCTTAGGAAATTCTGGAAGCCAGCAAGAAACCTAAAATCCTGTACCAAACTAATAAAAGACAAATATATACGATCATGGATTTGCTTGTGGAAAAAGCAGGTTCAATGTGAAACCACTATTGATTTAAGTAAAATTGCTAAATTGCCGGGCAGGATAAAGTTGGGCCATTGCTTATGTGCTGTTTTTTATTAATAAATATTTCGTCACTTTTGGTTATGCTTTATGGTGAATGAGTTTAAGCACAATATGAGTATGCAGATTCATATGTTATACTGTCGGCAATATTTTGTCAGATTGTTTGATGTTTTGTTTTTTATTTAGGTTGCAGGAAATTTCATCCTGAAAACTTTTTGGAACTAACATGTGTCAGAATTGGTATTATAACAAGTGATGAAACCAAACTGGATGTTGCCACTAATCCATGTGTTCCAAAAAGTGCCTGCAAATTTCTAACGCCTAATCTTTCTATATCATAAAGATTCGATAATCTATCCATTTTACAGTCCCGACTTAACATCTTGAATGCAGCTGAACTTCTATTTCAGAGCCAACATTTGAATGGTGGGACTGTTCAAAAAGAATATGTTGAAAAATAATAAAAATAAATTTTTTTCATACGCAAAACTTAAGTAGAAACCTAATTTAAGAGTAAACTTAGACTAAGATAAATAACCAATTTGAACACTTCTTGCTATCGCCGATTTGAGGAAGGTTTTGATACCTTAAACTGGCAGAAGCTATAATCTCCATCAAGGACCAGGTTGGTCTTAAAATCTTAAGGGTCAGCAAAATCTTAAAGGCAATATTTTAATTTTTGCAATAAGTTTCAGCTTCTACGCAAAAGCATTTTAAAAACCAGTCTTAGAAAATCTTACCTGCCATCCAAAATTTCTTGTTCGATTTCCAATGAACTGGCAAGAAATCTATTGAAATTCATTTAAAAGCTCGAGGATTCTCAGATTTATAAGGCAAAAGCGATTTGCTCTTATAATCACCAGCGGCATTTCCACGTAGCACAAGTGATAGTCTATCTTTTGCAACCTTAAAATCCGGAGTAGATTTCTCTTCTTTGGATATAAACGTTCTGCTTGGCATCCTTTTCCAAAATAGGCCTATCTCGTCAGCATTGAAAACTTGCTTGGTAGAAAAGTACCTCTTCCTATTAGATCTTTCAAAATTATTGGATATGCAGAAGCCGCTACCGTATCAGCAATGGCCGCTACTCCTGTTGATTTTATATTGCGTAGGTTTTGCCGCTCTTTAAATTTTTCAAACCATCGTTTATTGGCCGTGAACTGAAGTTCCCCGGAATTAGATGAAGTTTGTTCTTTTTTTTTTAAATGGATAAAAATTGATAAGGCTTTACTACGAATAACGCCTGAACTATTGGCCATTCTTTTTTGATTTTGGTATTCTATCCAAAAGCTTAGCAATTTTCGGTCTTCTTCTATTACAGAATTACGAATTTTTTTAGTGCTTTTAGGCAACTGAACTTTTAATTTTCTCACCATTTAATTTTTCTTCTTAAGCTTGATTTAATACGTCTTTACATGAAGAGTTTAGAAAACAAAATGAGTAATACCAAAATGGTCCAAACTCAATGATTGGCATTAAACAAAAATTTGCCGATAAATTAAATCGTTAGCAAAATTCTATTCGCTTGGTTGCCAGCTAAAGCAAAAATATCGAGTATATCATTTTTTGCAATTCAGCAAAATTTGTTTGCTTATTAGCATTGAGTATACCATTTGCCGCAATCTAGCAAAAATTGCTTGCTTGTCTGCTTGCTAGAGTGTCGTATATATACCCCATTATGTATAAGTTACATCATATTCATTTAATACAATTTAGGGGTATACACTCAAATTTTAAATCTATATTGCACGAAATATAGTACAAACGAAAAAAAAAACGCGCTGATGCGAAACTTTTACCGCGCAATGCGAAATTTTAGTGGTAAAAATAAAAACGCACAAGTCCGAAACCGCGCAGTCAGAAGCCGCGCAGCGCGAGGGATTACTGTATTTACCTAGCTTCAGTTGGTGGCAGAATTACAAATCTTTAGGTATCACCAACGGTTTGCTTACAATGTAACACGCAATAAAAATATCAGTTGACGACTCGCATTAATCAAAAATGTTTCATCTCCAGGGAGCTAATACACTTTAAAAGCTTTAAAGTGGAATTCAAATGTGACAAATCATTCCAAAACGAGATGTTGTTGCACAATTTCAATTAGTTAACTTTGAATTGTCCAAAATTGTTTCACTTCAAAGACAATGCCTGCCACGGTGGCGGCTGTGATGACTAGAACCAGTGGCGTCGAGATATACGGATATGGTAGTGTCGATCGCACGGATTTAGCCCCACTGAAAAGAGCGCCATATATGAGTTCATGAAAAACAGTACAATTTCCGTTGCGTTTAGAGTCGTGTTACTCTACCCGCGCGGCTACTACAGTCAAATTCGGTTTTCACCTTACGTGCTATGAGAATGATTACTCTAAGTAGAGCCGAGCTGAACCGGGTTAAAACGAATGAAAAATGGCCGATGCATTTTTTTGGTTTTCTTTAATTTTTTATTTAATTTTTTTATTTTAGCTTCTGCTACGGGATTACACAAATCTTTTGCCCAAATTGAGATGAAAAAAGACTCAAAAATAATTCAAATTAAAACAGAGCTACAATTATTTGGGGTAATGATGCACAACGAAAAACATAGTACAAAATAATCAAATAATTGAAAAAAATAAATATTTCCATTTAAACTTTAAAATTAGAATGGAAATGTGAATTATTTTCTAGAATATTTTAAAATTAAATTTTCCCTTTGCAGAATTTCTGGATTCCATTCTAATTTTGAAATATTCTGAGAAATGGAGATTTCCACTCTTAATTTTAAAATATTTATGTAAAATTGATAAATTTAATTTTAATTAGAATCGAAATCCCTATTTTTGAAAATAGTTTAAAATTAAGTCTTCCTTTCCAGAATTTCTGGATTCTCTATACGCCAGCAGATTTTAAAAATAAATCTGCTTTTTCAAGAATTTCTGGAAAAGGGAGGTTAATTGTTGATTTCCATTTAACAAAAAAAAATTGAAACACAACGTAGAAAAAACTATAGAAAACAAAAGTGTATCGTCTGCAAAAAAAGTCAATTGTAACCAAAGAAACAAACCCCCGATAATCGTTGTCTGGTATAGATGTCGATTTTCATCTTTTTTCTGAAAAACGTCAATACATGCATGTATCTCATGCTTCCAGAATATTTTAAAATTAAATCTTCCTGTTTCAGAATTTATTTTACCCTAAATTTTTCATTTAAATTTATTGGGAGTTTTTTGCAATTTTCAGTTACTTCATCTCAATGTAACTATTACAAACGGTTCGGGCACCATATACAGAATTGTTTTTAAAAACGGAATGATGATAAGCAGCTCCTCCAACATTCGAATCCAGGTACATCAACCGCAAATCCTAACATAATTATGCCATTAACAAGTAATTCTACAACTAGTAATGCTCAGCCGGGAAACCCGGTGGGATCCGAAAGAATGAATGGCACTCCCTTTCGGATCATCAGAGCCAACTAAGTGACTGTTTGCCAATTAATACTACTGTTTCTGTAATTAATACTACTGAAGATTCAGTAGAAATGGACACGACAAAATTTGACTCTGATAATGTAGAGGAATAAAGTTTTCTTCATTTAACAAATAAATGGGATATAAAGCTCGATAAAAGGTTGCAAATACTTGAAGGACAATTGAATTTACTTTATTTGAATAAAGCAACTGTGTTGAGATTATAATGATGTATTCCACCTAGACCTAGATGTAACTAGTAAAACATACAATTCAAACAGCAGGGACTCAACCCATTAACCATAAACCCTTTCCCATTTTTATGTACCACCCATTACAGCAAGCGAAAACAAATCAATGCTTCTCATATTAGTTGCTTGGAGTTGCGCTCCGCTTTGATCAACCATTCATGCAGAACTAAAAGACTAAAAGCCGAATCACCCATTTAGACTGTGAGACTTGGATACATTTTGGGTTGTGAGACAAAGAACTTTAGTTGCAAAAATGCATATTTTAAGAATCAAATTTAAGTATTTTAAGAATGGCTGGAATTCTAGGGTTCTAAGAAGATTTTTGTAATTGAAAAAAATTGAAGTTAATAGATTTTAAAATTTTAAAAAATTTCACAATTTTAAGATCTAAATCTAAAGTATTTTATCTTCTAAAATTATTTTAGAATTTCAATTATGTTACAAATTCTAAAAATTATAAGATTTTAAAAAATTGCAAATTTTAAGAAAATTTTTTAGAAATTCGAATTTTTAAAAATTTTAAGATTTGAAAAACTTCTGATATTTTACAAATTTTACGACTTTTTCCAAATCTTACGGATGCAAAAAAAAAAAATTTGTTAAATATATCGGAAAATAAACAATTTCTCAAAAATGTAAAGTAGCTATTAAAGATCTATGCTCTTATTTCCGTAAAATACATTTATTACGATGGATTATGCGCTGCCTTTCGCTTTTCATTGTGTCTATGTTCAGGAAACCACAGCCGCAACAAGCAAAGATCTCGAAAGAAAATTTTTGAAATAATTCAAAATATTAATACCTGCGAGGATGTTTTCATATCGACAAATTTTACTGATCGAAATTGATCATGACATGGGCTACATCCTTATCAGTTATCTTGTTACTAAATAATTAGACATTTATTCGGAAGATGAAGGCCCTTAAAACCACAAACAAACCTCCTCTTCATATAACTGAACATTAGATACAGGAAAGATTAGAGCACTTTTAAATAACACAAAAGGAGCGAGTTCAACATTTAAAATCAAAATAAAATATTTAAGAATTAAATTTAGAAATAAAATAATCAAATACCACTCCAATAAAATGTCAATACAACTACAAATACTTCATACATAATCAGATTAACCTTCGAAAATAACTAATCATAGTTTTGAAATTCATGGGAATCATGACCTAATTCCAGAAAATCTTAACCTTAGCAAACTTTTTTTTTAAATTTGGAAAAATTTTAAAACATACATGATATTATGTATATTTAGAAACTGACAATCATGGGCGCAGCTGTTTCTTTAAACGTTAAGTAATTTTCAAAATTTTTGTTTTTATTCAACTATTTTATAGTATCATCATTTCGAAAACACAGCCTAAAAATGGTATTTTATTTAGACGGTATTTATAGTATAAGCGATCAAACAAAGAATTTGCAATGGGTTACAAAAAAAAACAAACACATTATTCGGCAACGTAGCTGTTAACTTTACAAACAACATTTAGCCTATATCTTTTAATTGCACAACTTCTACAATTTTTCTATATATAGAGTAATTAAACTCCACGAGTACAAACTTGTTTACTTATATCACAAATATACAACTTATTTCAAATACTCTTTACAACAACAGCAACAACAAGGAAAATAATAACAAAACCATAACATTATTTGTCACACCTTACTCGAACGTATTTAGAGCGCGCAAAACACTTTTATAAATTACACACACATATAAATGTACTTTACTAAGTAAACAAACATATGTTTAGTGTGTTGATCTATTTTATTTAGCTCAAATTAAAACTTGACTTAATTATAACGAAATAAGCAGCAAAAATAAAAATAATTATTGATTGATTGTTACCTTGAAGTTAGAGCTTACGATATGAAAGAATAATTAAGGCAAGTCAACATGTGGTAGGTCTGTTTTAAATCTCTCATGCAAAAAATAAAAAATAAAAATATAAACTACATAGTGATCAGATTATAATACATAATACCACCGATTTGATAGGTAGCTTAAATAATACAGCACCTCTGGTGACTTAACGAAAAAGAAAAAGAAAAACTAGAATCCACCCACCTTCCAACTTATTTTTTTTTTTTTTTATGAAATATAATAACTAACTACAATTGAAACAAATATAATTAGTTTCAAACTAATATTTTGATAGATTTCAAATGATTGATTTATTTAGTTTTTTAAATCGTTTAACTATTGACTTTGACTTTCAAAAATCTAAAGTTTCTCAAGGGGTTTCATATTTCTTTTGTTTCACTTGAGTTGTAACAATTAATTAAAAGTCTATGACTATTGTATATAACCTTCAGCACTTAACTTTTCCTGATTAATTTAAATTATATACCGATGGGATACTAAAGTATGTAAAATCACTTTAATCTGTCACTATAACGAAAGTATTTTAATACGTTTAAATTAAACAACAATATATCACTAATTTCGTCCATTCGTTATAATTTTGCACCCAGCGCGTCATATCAACAATTTTCATATTATATACCAAAGTTATTCGAATTTCATAAGAGATTTTAAATGATTAAGATTGACTGATGATGAAGGTTAAGTACTCAGATAATTATAAAAATCATATGCACAATATAACATAAATAAATTCATTCAATTAACAAATCTAGAAGTAGGTACTCATCTTAAAGATATAATCAGTGACTTTACGTCTTACACGATTAAGCATTTCTTTTATGATTTGTTTAAGTGTAGGTATATGGCAGCAATAAAATAATACTTGGTGAACACAATAAATATAAGACGTCCAAACATAATTTGGATATACAGGTATGTTATGTTGGTCATCAATTATTTGCCGTGTGAACGCAAATTTATGTTCAAAGCTAGTTTATTGAGCTTTGAAATTGTAACATTGAATGCAAAAGTTTGCAAAATTAAACATTTGTTGTGGAAAGTAAAAAAAACTAAAGTATGCCCCACAATTTAACAAAGTTATTAAAATTTGTTAAAGATGGCAAGGTAACCCTTAAATTTAATGAAGCAAGGATATCTACTAGTAAAACGTAGCAAACAGGTTCTTAAAAATATTTTTTTCAACAAAGGTTCCACAACATTTTTTGGTCAATATAGGCTTGCAATTTTAAAGCTTCTCTAAATCGCTCAATTAATAGCAAACAGGACTTAACAGCAAGAAGTTATGAGGCTTGCTATTAAATTAATTTAGCATATAGTCAAACAGGCTAACAAAATTATTAAAATGTGTTACTGTTAATACAAATGTAGTAACAAAGGGTCCACATTTTTGTGTTTCGAAGGAAAGTCTAAAACTATGTCCCACAATCGAAACAAATTTGTTAAATGAGACAAAACAAATACCCCATTATATTTATTCAAACAAAGATAATAAATATCTACCGGTAAACCTAATAAACATAGGTTCCACCATTCCTTCTTAAAAACATTTTTATCAACAAAGGTTCCATAAATTTTGTTTTCTTTTAACTTATGAGGCTTGAAATTTTGTACCTATTAATTAAAGATCCAAGACTTAACAGGAAATAGTTAAATATTAGATGACTTCTGGAAGACGACAGACAAAAAATAAAATTTGACTATGATTCTAACAAAGTTATTAACATTTGCTAAATAAGAGAAGATCACACGGAAAAAAATAAATTGGTCCTCAGCTAAGAAAACGGACTTTTAATTCAAGAAAATGTACTTTTTCTTGATTTAAACGCTAATTTTCTTATTTCTATCGAGTTTTTCTTCATGTAAGAATTGTGTTTCTTGAAATGAAGAAAAACTCGAAAGAAATAAGAAAATTAGCTTTTAAATCAAGAAAAAGTAAATTTTCTTGAATTAGAAGTCCGATTTCTTAGCTGAGAACCAGTTTTTTTTTCCGTGCAGTCGCTTATATTTAATGAAGCAAGAATAATAAATATTTCTCAGTAAATGTAACAAAACCATAGGTCCCACAATTCGTTCAAGAACGTTTTTTTTCTACATTATGTTCCAACTATTTTTTTTTTTGGTCTAAATTATGAGGGTTGTAATTTTGCAATTATTAATTGATTCATAATGACCTAACAGGAATACGTAATCTTATTGTTACAATTTTGAGATTACATATTTTGAACATGTAACAGTTTGAGACAAAAAACTAAAATATGTCCCCACAATCTAATAAACTTATTAAAATTTATTAACTTAGACTCTTTCCGAAACTGATACTTCTTTTGTGGAACCTAACTTTTTCAATGTAATTACTTATGTAATAAGTCAGGTTCCACAAAATAAGAAAGTAATTGGAAAAGGGCGTAGGACCCCTTTCCAAATTCTTACTTATTTTGTGGAACCTACTTATTTAATATAATTTCTTATGTAATAAGTTAGGTTCCACAATAAAGGAAGTAATTGGAAAACGGCCTAAGAGAAGGTAACAGGGCTCTTAAATTTAAACAAGCAATGACAATAAATATCTATTAGCAAACGTAACATTCACATAGGTTCTACCTATGTACTGTTGTGTGTTGATGTTTCGTATAGCTGTTTAGTGTTTAGTACATCCTGACTTTTCTACCAAATGCCTCGCGCCCAATCTTTAGTTATTTATATGTATATCGGTTGCGTCGACTGTGAACATTCGGTTGCTATCAAAGGTTCATTTTACACTTGAATTGTAGAATAAAAATTAGATATTCTGAATTTGTCACGAACTTAAGAGCTAGATTCTTCGGTAAATATAAAACAGTCGTGCAAAATATATGATTTTTAGCTTAAGTTGACAAATTACTTCGCTTTTCCCTACTTTAAAATGTTGTAGTCATTTGTCGAACGCACTGATTTGGCTTTACAGAGAACTTCATTGCAATATGTTGTGATTTTTTTTTTAAATAACTTAATAATAAATAATTTTTCAACAAATAATTCAAAAACGAAATAAAGCATGTTTATTTCTGAAGCTCATGATGAATTGATAATCTGTTAAGTTTTTTGTGAGCATAAGGTAGATACAATTCCTTACAAGACTTTTGTGTAAACAATTACTTAATTCTTGACTATGATAAGTTCTAAGATATTTATTTGTTATGTTGTTGCGCATAATCCAGGAGTTTGATATAAATTCATACCTAGCATATCCGGTTTTCTGATAATTTCCACCAACCAAAACAGGCGTTAAAATAGATTTTCTTTAATATTTCATTGTACAATAAAAACATTTGTGAGGAACATAAATTCAAATTAAAGAAAATTGTATAAGTACCTGTTTTTATAAATTCCACTCTAGCCCGGTTAAAACATAAAAACGAAAAGGAAAGAATTCATATAAACTCAAAACTTGTACGAGTTCATTGTTGATTAAGGTTCCTAGGGCTTATAATAAAAAAATTATAATATTTTAATAAAAAGCAAGACAATATGAAAAACCCCCAAATTTGCCCCAATTTTGTTTTTTTACCGGAAATTTAATAGACTTTAAAATAACTGGAAAGCAGGCTATTATTAGTAATTTAATCCAGAAAGACTTGGGGAAAATATCAACAACTTAATGGAGATTACTGTGGAATCTGACGTAAATCGTCATTTTTTGGTTTAATTTGTGAAACAGAAAACAAATTTGGAAAATAGAAAAAGTCTGAAACTGAAAATATTTTGAATTTATTTTTAAATTTGAAAAATCCATTATTTGGATATAAAGCACACTATAAATGACCATAATCAATAATACCACCGGCAGCTACTGACTTAAATGTTCGCGCTCTTGCATAAATTCTAGAAATGGAAAATATACATATCGTCATAAAATTATCGTGGCTTTTCCTATTTTATGATAGAAATGGCAAATAATATTTTTGGTTCTTTCCAAAAAATCATTTTCCTGTCTCTTTTATTTTAGACCCGAAAATAGCGCTACAACATTGAAAGAAAAAAATATATCAGGAACATTTTAATGTCCGGTCCCTTCCCTTAGAATCTAGGGGAATATCTAGCTATTAACTATTAAAATCAGTTTTTGGCTGTATAAGAGCATCGAGCACAATCATGTTGTTATTGTTTCTCCTCTATCCAAATATTTGTAAGTGCTATGTAGTTGAATAAGACGAGTACGCGCACTCACTCATAAGTGAAAGTATGTTTGAACATGAACTGTAAACAATTTTGATGAAATGCGTTGACAGAATATAAAATTTGAAGTTTGGGATTTGAAATTTGGAATTTCGAATTAGCAATTTAGAGTTTGGGGTTTGTAATTTGAAGTTTGGAATTTGAAATTTAAAATTTAGGATATGAAATTTGAAATTAAAAGTTTGAAAATTGAGGTTTGGAATTTGGAATTTGAGATTTTAAATTTGGAGTTTGCAATTTGGAATTTGAAATTTGAAGCTTAGAATTTGAAAATTAGAATTTGAGATTTGAAATTTAGTGTTTGAAGTTTGAAATTTCGAATATACAATTTGAAATTTAAATTTGAAATTTGGAATTTGAAATTTAGAATTTGAAGTTTGGAATTTGAAATTTAAAATTTGTAATTTAAAATTTGAAATTTGGAATATAAAATTTGGGATTTTGGAATTTGAAATTTGGAATTTGAAATTTGGGGTTTGTAATTTGAAGTTTGGAATTTGAAATTTAAAATTTAGGATAAGATATTTGGAATTTAAAATTTGAAATTTAAAGTTCGAAGTTAATTTGAAATTTGAGGTTTGAAATTTGAAATTTGAGATTTTAAATTTGAAGTTTGGAATTTGGAAATAAGAATGTGAGGTTTGAAATTTAGAATTTGAAGTTAGAAATTTACAATTTGTATTTAAATTTGAAATTTAGAATAGTTTGGAGTTTGAAATTTAAAATTTGTAGTTTAAAATTTGAAATTTGGAATATGAAATTTTGGAATTTGAAGTTTGAAATTTGGAATTTAACATTTTAAATTTGGAATTTGAAATTGAAGATTTAAAATTTTGAATTTGGAATTTGGAATTTGGAACTTGAAATTTGAAATTTGGAAATTTGGAATTTGACATTTGGAATTTTAAGTTTGACATTTAAAATTTAGAATTTAGTTTTTTAATCGTCCAAGGTGCTTTTGGATTCAAATAGTTTGTTCATAACATTGTTGGTTGGGGCAAGGTTAATAAAGTTTCAGATTTCTAAATGAATTTTGTTTAGCAGATTGTACTTTCAAAATTAAAATAAAGTTTTTTAGCCAAATCTAATATTGTTTGTCATATATGTATGGTACTAATAAGTATATAGTACCAATATGGAAACTCAAATTATTTAATTTAATTTAGTATGGACAACTTAAATCTGTTATTATTTAATGAGGGGATTTTAAGCAGAATATCCATAAGCAATTATTAATTTTAATTTTGATGATTTGGAGGTATTTTCTAGAGTCAATAGCCATATAGATTTGGAAATGAAATTTTATGGGGTTTCAGATTTTTTAGTTACTGATTTTAGAATTTTAGTTTGAAATATTAAAAAAAAGATATTTAGAATTTAATATTCATAATTTAGAATTCAAATTTTTTATGCATCTCGAATTTAGTGATTAATTTGCTGCCCTTTTAATTTAGAAGCCGAATTGAATTTAATTTATTTATGGGTATTAAGGGCTGATTTTAAATAAAGAATTAATTGTGAAGTAAATTAGGTTTTCGGTTTCACTGAATTTAATGAAATTAAATTAATTTTTGTTAAAATTAAGTTGAATTAAATTTAGTAAAATGAATATTTCGATGTAATCGAAGCACAATGTCATAATGTTGGTGTTAATGTTGATATTGGTATCGATGTGGATATTGGTATTGGTGTTATTGCTAATATTGGTATTAATGGTAATGTTAGTTTCAGTATTAGTATTGTATTGGTATTGGTCTTTATGTTGATATTGGTATTTATATTAAGATTAATAATTAATAATTTAAATGATTTTAGTTCAGCATCACCTGAGAAACTCGACCAAGCTGGAATTGGCTGAGGCGATAGCGCGTTGGCCGGGCTGGTAGTTGGTTTAATTATTGTTATACAAACAATTAATGTTAATTTATTTATAGTACATAAAGAATAATTTATAATTTATTTCAGAGAATTTAATTTATACTTAATTAATTTTAGAATAGTTATTAATTTATATAAAGGATTAATACAGATTTTAAGTTTAGAAAATTTTCGAAGAACCTGAAATAGCTTTCCAGGAACTTAACCACTAAATGAACTTGTAATTATGTTGTGTTGTGCTAAATAATTGACTAAAAATATACTACTAACAAATTTACTATCTATCAACTACTTAGATGTCTGGATACCTTTCATTCCTTCAGTTTTGTTATATGTATAGGGTGTACGGAGGGCCCGGTGTCATCCGGGAGTCTTGCTTAGGCTTGGTAGTACATTCTGATCAATCAATTATCAGGGGTACAAATTGAAAATGCGGGATTGATAACAGATGGCGTTACTAACGCTATACGCATCAGGCAGTACTGTGACTATGTTCATGTCAAAGCTACGTCTTATAGCTTTAATTTTCAGTATGTGTCAATTTGTCGCAGTGTCAAATTCATAGTTTTTTTGAGCTCTCAATATGTCGAGTTTCGTGCCAACAAAACAGCATTTGCGGGAAGTTTTAATTTACTTCTTTAATTTGAAGAAAAGTGCTGCTGAAGCACATCGATTGGTCTCCGAGACTTATCCGAGTCATGTTCCATCGGTTTCAACGTGCGAGAGATGGTTTGTGCGGTTTAGAAGTGGTGATTTTGACGTTGAGGACAAAGAGCGGCCGGGCCAAGTGAAAAAGTTTGAGAATGCTGAATTGGAGGCAATACTCAATGAAGACTCGTGTCAAACTCAACAAGAGCTCGCAGATTCATTGGGAGTGACACAACAAGCCATTTCCCATCGTATAAAAGCCCTCGGAATGATCCAAAAGCAAGGACATTGGATGCCGTATGAGCTGAAGCCGAGAGACGTCGAGCGCCGTTTTTTTGCATGCGAACTGCTGCTCGAACGGCAAAAACGGAATGGTTTTTTGCATCGCATTGTCACTGGTGATGAAAAGTGGATCCGTTACGATAACCCGAAGCGCAAAAAATCATATGGTTACCCCGGCCATGCATCATCATCGACGGCCAAACCAAATATTCACGGCGCCAAGCTCATGCTCTGTATTTGGTGGGACAAGCTGGGTGTGGTGTATTATGAGCTATTGAAATCGAACGAAACCATCACAGGAGCACTATACCGAACTCAATTGATGCGTTTGAGCCGCGCACTCAAAGAAAAACGGCCACAATACGAGCAAAGACACGACAAAGTAATTTTGCAACATGACAACGCTCGGCCACATGTTGCAGCGCCGGTCAAAACATACCTACAAACGCTGAAATGGGAAGTCTTACCCCACCCGCCGTATAGCCCAGACATTGCTCCTTCCGATTACCACCTTTTCCGATCGATGACACATGGCCTAGCTGACCAGCGCTTCCATTCTTACGAAGAAGCCCAAAAATGGGTCGATGACTGGATAGCAGCCAAGCCGGCCGAATTTTTTCGCGACGGTATCCGTAAATTGCCAGAAAGATGGGAAAAAGTTGTGGCTAGCGATGGACAATACTTTGAATAATTCATTTGTTACCATTTTTTCAGAATAAACGTTCAAAAATAGAAAAAAATCCCGCATTTTCAATTTGTACTCCTGATAAATTAACTATTAAAATAAGTTTTAAACAAAGAGAAACGATTCTGACAATGGTTCCTATAACAAGCCGAAATTTATTGAAGTTAATACATCAAAATAAATTTTGCAAACCTAAGAATACTTGCTTCACAAATATTGCCAACTTTTGGCAGCTCATAAACGTACAAACAAGGAAACATATTCTCAAATGAAGAAAATCTAACAGCATAGCAAATTTTACAAGTAGGATAAGCACCTTTTGCGCTCCTAGAATTTCTCCTTTCTTTAATAATTTCTGTAAATTTCACTTTTTGGCCGGAGTAAAAATTAGTTTAGGTGTCGTTGCAACGTTACTTCTCTTTTTCTTGTTCCCAAAATTGTCTAAGTGTCATTGATTGTCATTGATTATCCCTTGAGGGCAAAACAACACTAAACTTTTAATTCTTTATCACTTAAAATCGAATTGACCAATTATAAATTTGTAAATAAAAATTTGTGATGTTTTACTTCATGATAATTATTTAGTTGTAGTGCTGTGACTCAATCCATTACAGTTGAGACGGAATTTATATTTATTGAAATAATACATAAAACAGTGGAAACTTTCGAGTAGGTCGGTAAACTTGTTTTACACCTCCGGTTTTAGCAAGGTCTGAGTTATCCTTAAGTTAATAACATCAGTTCTCGTTTAACTTTTATGACAAAATTCTGAATATATATTCTTAATATTTCTTTAATAGTAAATCAACAAGCAATTTCCAAACCCTACACAATTCTAGTGTTCGGTTCATATTCTCATTAGGGCACCCTTTAATATGCGAAGATATTGTGGCAAACTTAATACTCCACAACTATAAATTACTGTAAAACCTGTCGTTAGATTTAAATCATTAAAAATACTAATTAGCTAGCTGCGTCACCTCAACTTATATAAATCGAGTCATGCTGCTTATTGTCTGCCGCGCAATAAGTGTAGTGCAAAGCGACATAAAAACAAGTTTTTACCACGAGGTTTTGATTCACCGCAAATTAAGCGTTAAACAAACAATACAGTATTTATGTCAATAAAAGGATTACTGAAAAGTATTATAAATATTTATCTAAGTTCAATTCACCAAAACTACTTGTCGCATAACTATAAACAGTCACACACTATAATATTTATACAACATTTGATATATCGTTAAAAATGCTAAAAACCTGTTTTATCGTTAAGTAAATACTTATTATATTCGATATAATTAATTTGGTATTATACTTTCAGGTCGCAAAACACTATCAAAACTCAAGCACTTGTTGTAAAATGTTGAATTCATCAATTTTATGTAATCCAACTGTTGATTTTATATAATCAATTAAATCAATAATAAAAATAAACATTAAAAAAACGTAAAACTAAATCTTAAAAAGTTATGTAACGTATGTGTACTATCTCTCAACTTTTGAATAATGTACATAAGCGCAAAAGTATTAAACGAAAAAAAAAATAAATAAAAATTATTATTAATGTACAATAATATGCGCGCACCTGTTTGCTGAAACGTTAATAATTACATTTAAGAGCAAAAAAAAAAAATATTGTATAATCTTAAATTACTTTAAGTCGTTAATATTTTATTTTTTGTCAATTCCAAGGTTTTATTATTTTATTTATTTATAATTATTGTGATTTGATTGATGCATGACGTCAATGTATGTTCTATACACATACTGACGTTGAGAGAGAGAGGTATGTACACAACTTGATGTGTGTGACATACAAATTATTATACCACCTTTTTAGGAGTGTCGTGCCAATATAATAACGAAGTGCAGATTTCTTAAGATTTTTATAAAATTAATTTTGGAACAAAATTATGACCTAGTTTTAATTTATTTTTAAATATGTATTTGTATTTGTATATATACATACTCACATGGAAGTTAAACACAATGTTATATTGCATAGATTTTAAAAGACGTTTTTGATAATTTTTCAACTACCCTTATGCGAAGGTTATCTTGTCGAATTAAAGTATCCACTAGGCTGTAGTTCGGGACCATCAATTTTTAGGAGTCCCCAGCCAACCTGCCAATTTACATCTAACTTAACGGACGATTTTTAGTCTAGTTATTATGTGTTTCCCTCCAGCCACCAAGATCCTGTGATAGGGACCTGGAATAACTAAAAGTTTGCACCTTTAAAGTGAAACGAAATCGATAAAGACTCGCCAACTACGTTGGAAAATTCTTTGCCTTGGAAATGACTTGCTTCCAAAATAACCTAATCCTTAATAACCCAACCAACAACAATTTTTCAGAATTTAAATTTTTAAAAAATTAAAATTTTTGAAGGGCTCTCCAAATTTGTAAATTGTGAAAATACCAATATTAAAAAAATGTCACTTTCAAGAATTAAAAGAAATTAAAGATTTTGTTTAATTCTAGAAATTTTAAACATTGGTAAAAATTTTAATAATTAGGATTTACTTATTTTAAGAATATTGAGGTTCTAATCATGAAAATAATTTGACAATTGGTGGGAAAATGAAAATTATGCGGCGATTATTTATTGATAAACAATAAATAAACAGACTCTCCTTCTACAACAAAAGCCATTTAAATTATTCAATATTAGGGAGTGACCGAAATTTACCATACAATTTTGAAAATTTTTTAAATAAGAAAAACTATAGAACAATTCCAACTTTGAGTAACTTTCTCTACTATTTTTCACTTCATTTCTCATGTGTTGCTCCGGAAAGTGACATTTTACTGGAGGAGTATGCAATTTCTAGGACGAATTATGCAAGTCCTGGAAGCCTCCGGGACCCAGTATAATACCTTAAAAGGCGTTTACGGTATTTTTTCTGGAATTAAAACAAATCAGAACTTAAGTCACTGCCTATTGCAGTTTTACAGAACGAATAAAGTAAAATGCTAGTTTCAGACCGGTGTGAAGTATTTCACACAAAGTGTAGCTACACAAATTAATGAAAAGTGTAAGTGTACTGAAAAAGTGCAGGCCTACATAAACAAGTGTAAATAACCAGTAGAAGTAGAACAAGGTATGGATCAATTTTTTTATAAAGTGGACAGTTCAAGCTATCCGAAACAATTTTTGTTATTAAGATAAAAAGGGTAGGGCATGCGCGATGTTATTTTGAAAATCACTTAAAATGTTCAAACCAAAAGATAGCTTGACCTGTCCACTTTATGAAATTATAAGCCACATCTGGTAACATCTCTGAGATTTTAGTAAATGGTCATACTACACATCAGGTTTGAACATTTTAAGTGCTTTTCAAAATTTTCAAAATAACGTCGCACATACCCAACCCTCTATATCTTAACAACAAATATTGTTTCGGATAGCTTGGCCTATCCACTTTATGATATAAGCCCACATGACATAAGCCCACAGGTTTGATTTTCCAAATGTTCAAAATAACGTCGCACATACCCAACCCTTTTTATCTTAATAACAAACATTATTTCGGATAGCTTGACCTGTCCGCTTTATTGAAATATAAGCGTACACCTGGTAACATCTCTGAGGTTTTGGAAAATTGCTATAGTATAGCATTAGATTTGAACATTTTAAGTGATTTTCAAAATTTTAAAAATAGCGTCGTACATGCCCAACCCATTTTATCTTAAAAATAAAAATTGTTTTGAATAGCTTGACCTAGCTTCCTGAAAATATAAGCCCACACCTGGTAACATCTCTGAGATTTTAGTAAATGGCCATAGTGTAGTATCAGGTTTGAACATTTTAAGTGCTTTTTAAAATTTTCAAAATAACGTCGCACATACCCAACCCTCTATATCTTAACACAAATATTGTTTCGGATAGCTTGGCCTATCCACTTTATGATATAAGCCCACATGACATAAGCCCACAGGTTTTATTTTCCAAAATTTCAAAATAACGTCGCACATACCCAACCCTTTTTATCTTAATAACAAAAATTGTTTCGAATAGCTTGACCTGCCCACTTTATAGAAGTATAAGCTTACACCTGGTAACATCTCTGAGGTTTTGGAAAATCGCTATAGTGTAGCATTAGATTTGAACATTTTAAGTGATTTTCATAATTCTGACCTGTCCACTTGTTGGAATTATAAGCCACACCTGGTAACATGTCTGAGATTTTAGTAAATGGCCATAATGTAGCATCAGCTTTGAACATTTTAAGTGATTTTCAAAATTTCAAATTAGCGTCACCCATGCCCACACCTTCCTATCTTAATAACAAAAATTGTTTCGGATAGCCTGATCGGTCCACTTTATGAAAAAATTGCTCCATACCTTGTTCTACTGGGTATATACACTTTTTATGTAGGCCTACACTTTTTCAGTACACTTACACTTTTCGTTAATTTGTGTAGCTACACTTTGTGTGAAACACTTCACACCGGTAGTTTCAGTCTATACTTTATTTGTTCAGCACGATTATAGAAACCATATTTTTGGGGAAAAAAGTCAGCACAGTTGTGAAACCGCATTTTTCGGCCTTATATCATGAAATACACATAGGTTTCCAAATTAAAATAATTTTCCAAAATTTTGAACGTAATATCATTATTTCTAAATTCCAAGATTTGTAATTTGAATTAAATCAAAATTCCTAATTTTCTAGTTTCTTAAAATTTTCTAAATTTTGTCTAGGTACCAAAATTGGTTAATAACAACCCACTAATTTTTTTAAATATCAAAATTTAGAACTTAATATTTCTAAATAACAAACAATTTCTAATTTTTCGTTTTCAGAATTTCATAAATCTGATTTTATAAATTTTCAAATTTTTTAATTTTCAAATTCTTAAAAATTATTAATTTCTCAAATTGCGCTTAACCTAAATATTCAGCAAATTACTGACCAACCAGAATGACTTTAAAAATTATGACCACAGGAAAACCATTTGAAACAATTCTATTAGCATGTTATATTCATGGCGATCATCGTCCCATCATTTTGTGTGAAATGTGAAGTAAATTTGGCCTTAAAAGGCCAAACAAGTAGAAAATCTGGTCACCTTACCCAACATCAGTGTATCTGCGAAAGTGTACTGTTGCTTTAAATTTTTGAATCAGACAACTGAAATTTTAAAAATTCTCAAAATCAAAACGTAAAGTGTAAGCTTGATTTTGAAATTTACGATCAAAATCTCGATAGATTTGATGCGACAAGCTCCTGAAAAATATTTAAAACATTTTCAATTTTTTAATTTCGAATCACTTTTTCTGGTCTTATGACACACTAAAATCGTTAACATAATTCTAAAATAAAAATTTCAGCTACTAACAACAATAATTAAATAATGAATAATTCGTGTGATAAATTAATATCGATTTGATAAATTTTTAAACAAATTAAACTGACCCTCCAAAGGTCAGCGTTGAGTTTAAATAAAAAGTCTAAATAAAATCCCATAATTGTCCGTCACCGTATGTCAAATGCATAATATACAAATTGCTTGAAAAGTTATATAAACAAAAGATAAAAAAAATAGTTTTCTTTCTTAAAAACATCTGGATAATTGGAATTTCAATCATATTTGAAAGTATATTGAGTGTCAGATTGAAAAATTTGATAATTTTCTTATTAAATTTTTTCCAACTCTTTTTACGGTAGCCGAGTTTTTTTTGTATGTTGGTCGTACAATTTGATTCATTATCGAAAATTAAGTTGTGATTAATTTATTGCCTGTTACAACAGCTGTAACATATAATTAACTTTCCACAATTTCAATTTTTTAAGATATATTCTTGTAAGAATGTGTGTGTGTATTTGTTAAATGGTTATTTGATTTTTTTTTATTGTTTATTGCGTTCCGTTAAGACAAAATCAAATGTGTAGTACACATTTCAAATCATTTCTTTTCCTACCCTACATTACATATATCGACACAAGTATCTTTCGCGCCGCCGACTACTTACTATGTGTACTATCAATCGACACCAAAATTTCATTCTCGCAGAATAACACGAAACCAATTAAGAGTCCACACCAAAATAAAAAATAAATAAATAAATTATACGTCTGGCCCCTCCGTGTTCTTTGTACAATCATGTTATTTTGTTAAAAGGTTTTTTCCGTAACATTATTTTCGTCTCATACACAAAACACAGTCCCGTTAGAAACGTTAGAAGAATATAAATAAACAGATATATGATTGTCTATTTTTGGATATATAAAAAAAAAAACTTAAAATAAAAACGCGAGAAACCAGAAGAGACGCGAAGACAAATTCTAAACGACTTTCTTAATACCAATAGCTGCTATACATTTTGTTAATTTTAGACCATATTAACCTTCCACGGTTAGAATTTTAAAATTAAAAAAAAAACGCTTTGAACATTTTTATTTTATTTTATGTACAGCGGTTGAAATTTATGTACCTACTACTTTAATTTTTTTGCATAAATCAGATTAATTTTGTATGAAAATTTTATAAGATGTGACTAAAATACAAAATGGAAATGTGTAAGTGATAATGACATTTGAACTCGAGTTTGTACATTTCTGGAAAAAATGTGTGTGTTTGAACCAGTAAATTAGTTCTGCTTTATACGGAGCTTTGAGCCCATAAATCGGCCACCCACCGAATAGTTATGCTTCCGAATTTGGCATGCGGTCATTAATAGTACCTTATCGAAAGTTGAACTTTAAACTACAAATTTCAATTCATATGCTTGTTTTCGGGTGGGTATATTATCTGGAATGACTCAAAATATGTATTACATTTTTGAGTTTTCGGAAATTAGATGAAATTAGATGATATTTTAAAATCTCAAATATCAGTTAAATCCCTGTAATAATATTGTTAAAACTTGAAATGCAAATTTTAAAGCCAAAAAAAGCAAATATTTTTAGAATAAAAATTAAGAAGAACTTAAATTAATAAATTTAGTAAAACTTCAAGAATTTGATTACGAATTAAAATTCTAGCCAAATTTTACGGGTTCCAAAGTAAATCGTAAAACTAAAATTCAAATTTTACCAAAAGGAATTTGAAATTTCAATCCAATTTTGAAAATTTGATTATTGCCCTAGTAATTTTTGAAATTTTTGGAAAAAGCTCTAAACTTTTGACATATTCTCATTAATTTCTTGAACAATTCAGAAACGAACGAGAATGAGTAAATTAATCAAGAATTGAAAATTTATTTCGAATTTTGTAAAAAATATAGGGAGAATTATTAATAAAATTTTCAAATACCTACATTTTAGTGCCAGTTAGACTAAATTTGGCCGGATTTTATTATATCGAATTTCCGGGTAACCTCAATATTTCATTACAGTTTAGTAAAAATTTCAGAATAAATTAATTCAAATTTCGAAAGAAATTTTGCAAATTTATAAAAATATTGAAAATTAGGTCTTTGAAAATTATAAAAATTTTAAAAACCAAATTTAACAACAATTTTTAAAATATGGATGGAATCTGGAAATTACATAAGAATGAATTTGAAATCTAAAATCCAATAGAATTGAATATTTTAATGAAAATTGAGAATTTAAATTAATAAATTTAGTAAAACTCCCAAGCATTTTTAAGATCATGAGCGATTTAATCCAGGATTGAAAATTTTATTTCGAATTACACAAAAACTTTAGTACGAATTATCACCAAAATTAATGATAAATTCAAATGCTTTTATTATTAAATAGGATTTAACGAGTTCTGATTTCTGAATTTTTTTAACGTCTTTTACGTGCAATTAAAATTGTTGAAAATCTATATTCGGAAGTCGTCGGAAGTTGGATCGGATTTCCGGACAACGTCAAAATTTGATTAGTTAGTTTAATAAATATTTCACCAGAAGTTAATACGAATTTTGAAAGAAATTTTGCAAATTTATAAAAATTTCGAAAATTCTAATTTCGGAAATTATAATATGAAGTGAATTTCAAATCTAGAATCCAATATAATTTATCACTTTAAAGAAAATTCAGATCAACTTAAAAATTTTGAAAATCCTTAATCGGAAGTCGTTGATAGTAGTTTGATTAGTTAGTTTAATAAATATTTCACCAGAAGTTAATACGAATTTTGAAAAAAAATTTGCAAATTTATAAAAATTTCGAAAATTCTAATTTCGATTTGGAAATGATGGAAATTTGAAAACCCCTAAAAAATTTGGCAAATTTTCTCAAAACTTGGATGGAATCTGGAAATTATAATATGAAGTGAATTTCAAATCTAGAATCCAATATAATTTATCTCTTTAAAGAAAATTCAGATCAACTTAAAGTACTAAATTTACAATTTTAAAAAATAATTAAAATTTAAGAATTTGAAATTTCAACAAAATTTTGAAAATTTCATTAGTGCTAAAGCCATTTTTGAAATTTTTGAAAAGCTCTAAATTTTGAGTCCTTCTCATTAATTTGGCAAACAATTGGGAAATTAATGAGAATAAATAAATTAAACCGCAGAATTGAAAATGTTTACCCCTATTCCCTTGGTCGTGTCACTTCATTCGACGTGACAATTGTCATGTTACTTCAACATTAAATTGGTATTCTCTCAGTTGATCGAAGTAATAATATAAGAGAATGTGACGTAACAGGATGCTTGTCACTTCAAACGGCAATTGTCGCATCGATCGATTAAGCGAGAATACCAAAATTTGATTATCGAATTTCGTAAAATTTTTACAATTATTCTAGTGTCGTTAAAATATTGAAAATTTGGTCTTTGGAAATTATGAAAATTTTAAAAATTAAATTTGACAACAATTTTTAAAACTTGGATGGAATCTGGAAATTACACAAAAACTTAAATTAATAAATTTAGTAAAACTTCAAGCATTATTAAGAAGAATTAAAATTCTGACAAAATTTTCATCTCATTAATTTCCCGAATAATTCAGAAATGAATGAGAATGAGCGATTTAATCCAGGATTTGAAATTTTATTTCAAATTACACAAAAACTTTAATACGAATTATCACCAAAATTAATGATAAAATAAAGAAAAATTAACGAGTTCCGATTTCTGAATTTTTTTAACGTCTTTCACGCGCAATTAAAATTTTTGAAAATCTTTTAATCGGAATTCGCCGACTTTTATTCAAGATTTGATTAGTTAGTTTAATAAATATTTTGCCAGAAGTTAATACGAATTTTGAAAGAAATTTTACGAATTTATAAAAATTTCGAAAATTTAGTTTCGATTTGGAAATTATGGAAATTTGAAAAACCCCAAAAAATTTGTGCAAATTTTCTCAAAACTTGAATGGAATCTGGAAATTATAATATGAAGTGAATTTCAAATCTAAAATCCAAAAGAATTATCACTTTAAAGAAAATTAAGATCAACTTAAAGTACAAAATTTACAATTTTAAAAAAGAATTGAAATTCTGGCAAAATTTTTCAAAAGTAAACCGAGTGAAATCGGCTTTCAAAACTCAAATAATAAAACCGGGAATTTGAAAATTCAACAAAATTTTGAAAATTTGGTTAGTGCTAAAGCCATTTTTGAAATTTTTTGAAAAGCTCTAACAATAATGGGAAATTAATGAGAATAAGTAAATTAATCCGCAGAATTGAAAATTTTGGACGTGACAATTGTTATGCCACTTCAACATTAAATTGGTATTGTCTAAATCGATCGAAGTAATTGCCGTCTTACTTTGGTAAAAGTTATTCCTATCCGGATAGGAATGAATTTTTGCCCAAAGTAAGAACAATTCTTCTTCAGAATAATTTTTTTTTTTTTACTTTCAACAGTTGGTACCAAGCTCTAAAATATATTTATTATTTAGAATTTTAACAAATATAAAATAATGGTATCAAATTATTGAATAAGGTATAATTATTCCAAATGATAATTAATAAAATTTAATATTCTGATTTCTCGAAAAATTGAAAATTGTTATTTACTACCAACTCATAAAACTAAATATATCTAATATATGTACTCTAGTGGTAAACACTACAACTAGGAGAAGAAGAGAATTTTGCTATTCCTTCTTCTCAGCGGAATGAATCTCTTCATTCCGGAATGAAAATACACGGCATTGTTGTTGTAAAATTGCCAAAGTAAGACTACAAATAATATAAGAGAAGGTGACGTAACAGGATGTTTATCACTTCAAACGACAATTGTCGCATCGATCGACTAAGTGAGAATACCAAAATTTGATTTTCGAATTTTGCAAAAATCATGAGCAATTCATGCAGTTTGACAACGACGACTACATAAAGATATTGGGAGCTTCCTGGCAACCACAGAGGATGTCTTACAATTTCGTGTACAACAATTCTCCAGTCAAGCCAAGGTGATGAAACGGGTCGTTATCTCCAAAATTGCTCGATTATGTGATCCTGTCGGATTAGTATATCCAGTCGAGATATTGGGAAGTTGTTCATGCAGAAGCTGTGGGAACTTAAGTTGGATTGGAGCGAGAGCCTTCTAGTTGCGCTGAATCAATTATCCATTCCACGCTTCCTATTTAAAGATATTGCTCCGAGTGGCGTAATAGAACTTTATGGTTTCGTTGATGCGAGCGAAACGGGCTATGGAGTGGCAATTTACACCAGATGTGCACAACCGAACGGGCGGTTCTTTCTGCAACTTTTATACTCTAAATCTAGAGTAGCACCACTACAAAAGTCAACGATACCACGCTTGGAAATAGTGGCGGAATTATTTACGGCACAATTGATATCACAATTTCATGCCATTGTTAATTTTCCGGTCAGTGATATCATTTACTGGACGGATTCAACAATCGTCCTCCTTTGGCTAAAATCATCGCTCTCACATTTGAAAACATTTGTGGCAAACAGAGTTGCATAAATGCAAGGACTGACGGATCCTCAACAATGGTATCATATTAAGTCGACACAAAAGCCAGCAGATGTCGTTTCTCGAGGAACTACGTCAGCAGATTTGATACGATGCGATTTAAGGTTCCATGGACCGCCAATGTTACAGTCTTCAAAGTCCCCATGGCTTACTTCGAGAACTCCATCTGTTTCTGATCACACACACTGCGAATACAAAATGGTCAAGATTTTGACAACTGTATCTGCACAAGAAGACAATACTTTATCCAAAATGAAACATATCAATAGCTACCAGAAATTGACAAGGGTGATGGCATATGTTAGCAGATTCGTGAACAATACCCGCAAGAAGAGCCATGAACGAATCATAGGACCTCTGAACAGCCAAGACTTCGAAGAAGGTCTATCGAAGGACTTAGTAATGCACTCTAGCCAATTGAGAAGTCTATCACCCATCTCCCATTCATTTACCAAAACTCTGCTTACGTATTTTCACAGAAAGTATCTTCATGTTGGTCCTCAAGCATTATTGGCAACGGTTCGTGAACTGTTTGGGAATTGATTTTTGTGGTCCATTTTACATCACGCAAAGATTCGTTGCAGAACACCAATTGAAACATCTCTGCATCTTCGTCTGCTTTGCAACCAAGGCCGTCCATTTTCAACTCGCTACAGATCTCTCTTTGGCGGCTGTAAAATTGGCGAAATCTCATCTGCGTCGTGTCATGGGCAATCAAGTCTTCACATATAAACAATTAAACACGATGTGTAAACAAGTGGAAGACATTTTGAATTCCCTTCCCTTAACAGCACTTACATCAGTTCACAATGGTACAGCAATTCTTCCTCCTGGACATTTTTTGATCGGCAGACCATTAACTGCTATACCAGAGCCTAATATAACCAATGAATAATCCATTGGGTACAATAAACGATGGCACCTCATTCAACAACTGAGTCAACATTTTTGGGCCAGGTGGGCCAAAGATTATCTACAAGAACTCCAGTATCGACGGAAATGGACTACGCAACAACCAAATATAAAAATTGGGCAAATTGTGCTGGTTAGGGATGACAATCTTCTTCCCATGAAGTGGCAGATGAGAAGAATTATCGCAATAAATCCTGGAACTGATGGTTTAATCTGTGTAGTCAGCGTTCGAACCAAAACAGGGGTCTATCAACGAGCCATCACTAAAATATGCCCGCTTGCACTGGAAATTGAACTCGACGAGAGTTGAATATATTTTTATATCATTTTATTTAACCAGCAGCATCATATTCAACTCCACCCTATATTGATAAAATAATATATAAATATATTTTTATATTATTTAATCAATATACGGTGGAGTTGAATATGATGCTGCTGGTTTGCGCGTGTTCATACTATGTATATTAAATGTTTATCAAATTTGTGAGGGATTTCACCTTCAGGTTTTGACAACGTAGCTAATAGAATATAACATTAACAATATTCAATTAATTATTACTTTAGATAAATTTGAAATTTGAAGAAACAATTTAAATTTCATAAATGATAATCTTTAAAATGACAAAAACAAAAAAAAATGAATTCGAAATTTCCCATTTCTAATTCAACCTTGAATCCGATATAACATTCAACCTGATAAAAATGCTGAATAACAAATTTGGTTGATGTAAAATGAAAGAACAGAGATCGTTCGAAATTTAAGAATTTCAAGCCGATATATGAGGTTTTCAAATTTGTTTAACTTTTAAGTGATTCCGTGAAAATAGCAAATATGACAGGATTTCGGAGTTTTGTCGCTTCGAAAATTGAGATTTTTCATTTAAATTTATAAAAATTAGATAATCAAAATTGCCAATGGCTGTTGAGAATTTTGAATATTTTTCTAACCGGATATTTCCACTTTTGTAATTATTAAGACGATTTAGATGGAACATTTATAAACTTTAGCATTTTGTATTTGCAACATTTACCATAGCTTTTCGTCTAAAAATTATTTAAAACTCTTTTAGGTTCGTAGTTTTTCGGAAATTTAAAAGAATTTTTCGAGATTGGCAATTTTAATTAGGTTAAATCGCAAATTCAGGGGATTTTTAAGCAACACAAAATTTAAGTTGTTTTAAATAAGAATTTAGAAATGTTCCATGTTTTTTTCCGCTCTTTCCATAATTTTTGAAAATTTCCGTTTTATTTAAGCATGTAATTCAAACTCTTAATGGCACGCAAGCAACATTTTTGTTGAGAACAATGTTCAATTGAAGAAAAAATAATTTGGGATATGTGTTGCTTTTTGATACCATTACAACATTTTCCTTATTATAAAGGCAACACAACAATTGTTAAAAAAAACAAGGTTTGGCTGGGTTATTGCTGTCCCAATTGACGACAGTTGTGAAGGTTTATTAACTACCACAAATCTACATGCATAAGTCAGTTAAAATTATATGAGCCGTTCATTTTGAAAGTGGTGCAATTCCATTTTTCAAAAAATTTAAGTTAATGATAACAATAGACTAATAAAAGTATAATCTTTCTAACGGTAAACAATTTATAGTCAAAATAATAAAAAAATAATCCCTAATACTTGTTTAAAAAATAAAAAAATTCAAAATCCCGTATATTTTTGCATTTATTGTTTCTCTATTCCTTCATTTTCTCGTTTCAACAAAATGTGGACTTGCCCCACTTTCAAAATAAACGGCTCATATCTCAAAGCAATTTTGGGAGATCGATTTTTACACAACCTCTGTTAACCAATAACAGATTGTTCAGATTGTTGATAAACAACGGCTCTGTAGCGGCTATAAGACGGCTATTCCTTTCAAGTAGGTGTTCCACAATTTAACAACAAGCTAGATAAAAGTTTTTACTTCCCCCTTTATAGTGTTTTCAAGCTATCAAGCACTACCAAATAAATTGTATGGCCTACAGTAAAAGACGAATTTCGCTTTAACATGTCTTGATGAAATAAAACCAGCTACAGCGATATTTCAGCCTGGCCGTTTCATCCTTATTTTAAAACAATATTTCAGAAGTTGTGGCTTTTTGAAGTTTAAATTACATCAACAACATCTGAAAATTGATTGAGGGTAAAAAACGAAATGTCACTTGTGTAGAATTTTAAGGCAGGTTAGGTTAACGACGTGCATTACTTTGTGCATCCCCCTTTACAACCGCTTAAACTATTTTGGTTCACATAAATTATTATAATATATCGTGATAAACGCATTAGTTGAAAAACGTTTTCCTTATCGATTCTACGACAAGTTTTAATGAATTAGAGAACTTGTATCATCTGTACCTTAAAATTAAAGATAGATTAACTAATAGAATAATTTTGAGTGAACATTGTACCAACCAGTTTCTTTACTGAAACCATCTAATCTTCCTAATAAATTATTATAAACATCACAGCACGCCACAAACCAAAACCAAAACAAGTCAGACAGCCACAAAGCATTCAGTTCTTATCTTCGGTCTTTTATATAAAAAATGAGATTCACCCGAAACAATAGCAACTTTAATTAAACTTTATCACCTGTTCCACACCATATTTACTCTCTCGTAGACATACCGAGTATATTAACCTATAATATCGGGTTCTTCTAATTAAGATTTATTTTTATAAATTTTTTTTTTTTTATAGGAAACGAATAAAATTTTGTGACCAAAACTGAAAATTATATCCATTTTATCATAATTTTATATAGCCAAGCATATATGAAAGATGATTTTCCAGTTTGTAAAAGAATAAAAAAAAAAACTTGTCCGTATGGTACTTTAGAGACACAACACAGACAGAGAGGGTAGAGAGACGTTCATATATCTAGCTTAAGCTAATTTCTTTCATAATTTATTTACTTATGTAAAAGAAAATTTAAATATTCACCGTTTAAATTTTTTTTTATATTACATAAATTTATTAATTATTTTAATTACGAGAACGAGTAAATTTTCAACAAAAACCGTGAGAATTTTTTAATTAATGACAAAATTGACTTCCTTAATTAAATTTTTGGTGTTTGCACTGTGCCGCAAATTTAAGAAATCATTTTTGTTTTTACATTTAATTACGTTATTTGGTGCGGTAAATAATTAGCTTTAGTTGATACGTAGAATGTTTGATTTTCGTCGCGGAAGTTGATGCGTTCTTATTTCTAACCTCGTATACAATCTTATTTTCCCCCCTTATATGATAATAATTTTGTAATTTCATGCATGAATTTGTGTTATTAAAAATGAGAAAGTTATTTCTTGTTGCAGCAAAATAATATTTTACAATTTAAATTGGTGTTTAAGAATGCTCCTCTCGTCTCTCGAACAGATATGCGATATTTTTATGTTAACGCAAATAGCAAAAATACTGAGACGTTGACATTTTTGTGCAACACGTAAATTACAATTATAAATCTCTGACCTTGAATATGTATGTGTGTGTGTGTCTTACTTTATATCCGTACGTTTATAATATTTCTCATCTCGTCTTACCTGAAAATAAAAAATAAAAAAAAAATTGTATTAATTTCATAAACCATAACTAACAACGTTCCTGTCAACTGTAAATTTATTGTATTTATCTTCCAATATGCAAATTCATCCACCATAAATATATCATTCAGAGCCATACATATAGTTAAATGCATTACCTATACACAATCGACAAATTAATCAAAATATAAATTATAAATTTAACAAGATCATACAATACATCTCTTCTTATGCCTCAATGCCAAGCGATCAATATTGATCAATCTAGGTAGAGCTATGTGTACGAGAGTACGATCTGAATGTATGTATATACCTAGTATAGTAAATTTACATTCTAAATTCTTCATACTATCGTCGTATATAAGAAGAAGGATGTAACAGCAAGTCATTTATTGATTATAATATAAAGATAACGACATGATTATATAACGGTGAAAAATAGATGTGATTAGTCATCATGCGCTAAAAGAGCTTTCAATCAAAATCTTGATGTACTCCATGTTTATGAATGTAAGTGGAAAATGAATTTTATACAAAGTCGTAAGTACGTATATACGTAGCCATGTATAATTAACATACAGAATTTAATTATGTCACGTGGACAAAAATATGATTGGAACATTTGTATATGTATGCATGTATATCTTAGACATACAAACATATACATACAAAAATTTACTGTTACACTTGGTTGTGAGATAATATTTTTATTAACTAGCGTATGTATAAATAAAATTAAAAAAAACAAGAAGATGGTGAAGAAAATATTTTTTAAGAGCTAAGAAGTTAGTCAATTTTTGTTATAATAAATGCTGCTCGTCGCTTATGTTAGTTTTCTTAAGACTTTTTTGAGAGAGTGTATTACAAAAGTAAAATTGAATAGAAATAAGATTAAAATAAAAAAAAAATAAAAAGGTTAACAATTTTTAACATATTTAATTTTATTATGATTGCATTTTTATTGTGATTTCTTTCTATTTTCTTTTCAATTTCTTCTTTCGATCATCGTGGAAGATCAGTGTTTTTATTTGGCCAATGAACTTCTTGTTTTGCTAATTTTCAGTTTGAAAAATTTATTGGAAATCTCCTCTTGCGATAATATTACTGTGTATGTTTTCATATTGATTATTGTAACACTAGAACTTGTCGAGAAATGTTCGAGTTGTAACCTCGCGGCGTAAAACGCTGTAAAACCGCTGCGTTGTAAAAACGCTGTGGTGATCATTTCATCACTATTTATCATTATTTGCAATTTCAAGAAATGTCTAGGAATGTTTACTCGAATTTTTTTAAGAACAGTTAGTCTGAAGAACAGGTTGTCTGTAGAAATACCTATTAATACAATACAGACCCGATATTTGTCTATCTGTTTGTCTGTGTGGTACAAACGAGTTGTATCAAAAATATGCAAACTTCCGGTTGCTTAGATTGTCAATGTTTTCAACCAGCTACGTAATTTTTTTTTAAATGTTCTGTGAAATAAAAACCATTACTACATTTATAATAGTAAATAATTTTTTTTTTTCATGAAGACACTCTGCGTGCTGAAAATTACAAGGGTTTGATGGATCATGTGAACAATGGAACTGAAAACGCTGGTAAAATAGGAAAGGCAATATTTTTGTCGAGTACCTTTCAGGGGAGCCCAAGAAACATGCACTAAAATTACCAAGATGCCGAGATTATTTATAACAATGACGTGAAACCCAAAATGGAAGGAGATTACGGGAAACTTAGAACCTTGGCAAAAGGCAGAACATCGACCAGAATTGGTTGCCCGTGTTTTTGATTTGAAGTTAAAAAGCCTGACGCTCAAATTTTGGTTATTTTAGTCCTCAACGACAAGTTCAAAACAGAGCAGGACATTGACAATGTCATGAAAGCTGGAATTCCTGATCGAAATAAATCACCGAGACTGTACGAAGTAGTAACATGGCACATGATGCATAATCCATGTGGGGAAGCTTACCAAAATCCGAACAGCCGATGCTTGATCGATAAAAAGTGTTCAAAGGGGTTCCCGAAGCCTTTTCAAAATGCGATTTTAGGATTTGTTGACGGGTACCCAAAGTATAGACTACGAAAGTTTTTGCCTGTAGAATTTGGAAACCACGTGATTGACAACAGCTGGATTGCTCCTTAAATATATGTAATTGCCATATTAATGTAGAAATTTGTTCGTCACTGAAATCCGTTAAATATCTTTTCCAATACGTCTACAAGGGTCATGACTGTGCTAACCTTGCGATTGAGGACAAAGCCACGAATGAACCATTTGTAGACTCGAGATATGTGAGTGCTCCGGAAGCTATTTGGCGAATTTTTAGCATGCGAATGCACGACCAACCCACACAATTTATCAGTTGCCTATATATCTTGAAAACAAACAATCTGTTTGCTTCAGAGAAAGTGTAGAACAAGCTGCTGTAGAACGCGTTGCCTCGGGGGATACAAAGCTTACTGCATGGTTTAAACTGAATGAACAAGATGTGAAAGCGCGACAGTACAAATACAGTCAAACCTGTTTTTGTGCGTTCGTTTTTTTTGCGATTTTTTGTTTATGCGATATTTTTTGTGCGATTTTTTTTAAGCGGTATATGAATTATGCCGCATAAAAGAAATCGCACAAAAAAAATCGCATAGAAAATAATCGGGTAAAAAAAAATCGCATAAAAACAGACCGCACAAAAACAGGTTTGACTGTATACTGAAATCTCTGTGCACTATCTGTGGGACCAAGAAAAAACTCGATGGAAAGTTCGAAAAATGGGGTTCGATAATGTAATTGCAAGAATGTATACGGTGAGTCTCAAGGATCCTGAAAGATATTATCTTAGACTTCTACTCTGTCATGAAAATGGGCAACTTGCTACGAAGACTTGAGGACATATGCCACAGAAGACGACACTGTTGTTTGTTCAACTTTTAAGGAATCTGCCAAAGCCAAAGGATTTTTGCTGGATGATTCAGTGTGGCAGGATACACTCGATGACGCTTTGTAACGGAACCCGGCTGATTATTAGAAACAAGAAGAAGAATATTGCTGATGTCCTAACCGAATCTGGAATTGGTCAAACGGAGCTGATTCCCGACCTAATAAACAAAACTGATATGCCGTTTGAATTTACAAGAAGACAGTTTCCCGTCAAACCAGCATTTGCAATGACTATTAATAAGGCACAGGGACAAACTTTGGACATAGTCAGCATTTATTTATCCGAGCCGGTGTTTGCACATGTCCAACTATATGTCGGATTTTCAAGGGTTACAAAATCTTGCGATGTAAAGATACAAATTGTGACTCTTCCTATCAAGGACTCCTAATTGGAAACATGTTTTGATTGACCTGACGACGTGTTTACTCGCAATGTGGTGTATACCGAAGTTTTAAAATGGAACAACACCGAAAATGAAGCAGATCAAGTTGAAGCGGGGGTATTTGATGACGAAGATTTGCGAGAAATGGTGGACGAATACGAGCGTGATGTTTGGTGAATTAACCAATACAACGATGAGTACGTTTTAAAAATGATTATAATCAAACTTTTCACTTTTTTCATGAATGTATGTCGACTATTTATGTTTTATTTACGTGTAAAACTAATTCAATCTGGTGTAGATTTAATATTGCCACATTATCGTTTTCTAAAAGTTGCTAATAAATTATTTACACACGTTATTAATTAAATTTACCAAATTGTTATGTGGCTTTATATTTTCATTTATTGCCTTTTGTTCGAATGCCTGTTTACACAGGCTTTTTCTTACTAGTCAGATATACCACGAGCAAGAATTTCGAAAATCCGTTCGTCGTTTAACGTCACTAGAACTTTAATCATAAATTTCCACCACAAATTTTCCGAATTTTAGAGTTCAGTATATTTTCTAATTTTTTAATTTATAAAATTTTAAATTTTTGGTACATTAAAGTCTTCAAAATATTTAAAAAGAATTTGTAATTTTGGACATAACATAGTATGCTGTAATTTTTGTAGCAATCAATACCATTACGATTTTAGTGGAAGAGATCGTGGGCCATCAACTCAATTAAAAATTTCGCGAACGTTGCCTATTACTGTAACAGCTGTAAGCAGTGGTTCGCGGATAACAAGTTAACAAAGCTGTTTTAAAAAATTGGTGCTTTTGCGGATAGATTATCGATATAAAAAAAATTAGAATTGGAAGTGGCCGAGAATAAAAAGTTAATTGGTGCATTCATGAAAAAAGCTGCCGGTTTATTGAAAGTGTATGATCGATCATCTTATGTGAATAATGCGAACCGTACTAATACATAGCTCTTCAGGATTGCTGTTACTTTCCTCTAATCAGGGCATTACCGGAACGCGGTAGCCTGTGAATACATTAATTCCAGCTATTGTACAGGAAAAGAAGTATCTGTATGTTAGTAGGATCCATCCCTCGGTGAAACAAGAAGCAATACAAACTTACATTTGCTCGGAACTACCGAACTGGATAGCGAACCAGGTGGATTGAAAATCATTGCTGGCAAAGGATCGTACTGCGGATAACTCTCTGACTTTCATTTCTTTTAAAATCGGTTTGACTCAGGAGCATTACAATAAATTAAATAATTCAGACTTTTTATGAATCAACCGCGTGGATCAAAAAAACGAGATTGGTGTCTGGTTCGATTAGCACCATTATCACATCCAGTTAATAAATCCCCTCGAAGCTCAGCTCTAAATATTTATTATCATAACGCGAGCAGTATGTGCTTTAAATCGAGGAATCTATATTTATCTTTACTTGAGGATGAATATGAAGTTGTCTGTTTATCGGTGACATGTCTGGCATCTAATTTTAAGACTGAATAATATTTTCAGGCATCTTTTGGAAGAAACATATGAGAAAGTAGTCATCGTAGGGCCTCTGATAGTCTTCAAGCAATTGGATTTTAACAAACCGCATGAAAGTTACCTAGATTGTCCCTGAAGGAGCCCACACATTGGACTCTGGATATTTCTTGTTTTTATCGGCCGAGTTACGTAGGTTAAACAAAATTTTAATGTGCTCATATTTGCAGACGAAAATGGTCTTTACCATCGAAGGGAGGTGTGATACTTCCCGATGACAAAGAGATAATAATGGTCGTGTGCCCAAAACTCATCCCATTTTAATACAAAGAAATACAACATTATGTCGTTTCACACATTTGGTTTATCATTCGATGGACCAATGAATTCCAAGGTAAAGGCTAATTCCAACATCAAATAATTTATATGGCCAAATAGATATGTGGGGGCCCCACAATAAACCTTCGTATATGCCCCGGTATTTATTTACATTTCACTTAAACTGCGATAATTAATACTCGCTCGCCACCATTTGATATTTGATTCCGCATAAAGAAAGTCGCGCGAATGTTAATCCGAACATAGAATGAATTGTTTGTGTTTGTTTTGTGTTTTTATCACTGAACAAAAAGTAAGGTAGTTAAAGTAGAAGGCAGGTAAGATAGAGTAGAGCGATAAAAACGATTACGTTCGATAATAGAATTGAGATGGCGCGCCCGCCCGACACGGAAAATATTAATTTGAAATAAACTTTTTTGATACATTTTGTGGATAATCATGCTCTTCAGATTTTATTTGAAGTTGATGTAGCGGTTCACTCTATCGATATTTATCTCGTTCATTCATTTGACCACTACAAATAAAATATATCAACCAAATATATTTTTCAAACGAATACATACGCCCTAAGCCGTATTTGAAATTGCCTAGGATGTGGTTGCCGTAGCTCAATAATCGACCAGCAATTTTTCCACAGAGGCAACCGAGCCGTCGATTATCGCATATAAAATTGTCATTCTTCATCATCAACTACACCGACAAAACTCAAAAATCCAAATTATTTAAACTGTCGAATCGTAAACCGGATCGAGATTTATTTTTAGAGACCTCCCTGTCAAGGAGTTCAGAGTATTGAACGGCTACCAAATTGGAATAATTCGCATTAACCAATAATAGACCTTGTCAGTGACTCTGACCGAGGGAACTAAGTGTGACGGATTTGTTGGATGGCTGAAATTTTTGTTGCCATGAAGTAAGTTCAACTATTATCACTTTGGAAATTTTCGGCATCAGCTCAACGATTGATGCTTGTAAAAGGTGGAGGTTTCTTTCGGTGCACCGCCGTTTTACCAAAATGATTGAACCTGCCAATTAACTATGAGATTGATTTGTTTTGAAGTATAACTCCTATATTAGAGGCCAATTTTAAATTATTTTTAGAAAGGCTACCCAGGGAAACTGACACCACAAGAAAACACCTTGAGTTCAAGACCATGTTATTTGTCAACATTCGGATTTTTGTTCGATGGACTGCGTCTTTGAATCACACAATGAAAAAGGATTTTGAGCAAACTGCAAGCTTTTTCAGTTTCGTCAAATGAAGATGGTGATGTCAGCCGACATCGTCAAAAAGTTTCATCAGGAAAAAATAGTTCCGGAAGAAAATTTGCGATGACCGTCATGACGGTCGGCTCAAGCTGATTTCCTACACGATCGGCTCAATTTTATCACCTTGTTCAGCTTATTATGTAAAATCGGTACCTATGTAGACATTGCGATTCCAACATTATGTTTGGCGACCTTTTTACTTTAGTTTATAATAGCAACAAGAAGGCGATTTTCTATATACCTAAGGTACGAAAAATCTGTTGGCTTAGCGGTGTTAGGTAATTTTAAAATGATCACCAACGGATAGAAAAGAATTACGAATAGTTTTGGTTAAGCTGTGGGATATAGAAATTATGCATTAGCCAACAATCCCATGTTGACTGAAGAAGCCGGGTTGAACTAAAGGAAGGAGTGAAAGCTTATTTTATTCGACCCATTGTTCTAAAAGTGACCATAATAATTCAACGTAAAATTATATTTCAGGAAGTATGACAAACAGGCACAACGAACGACGCGGGGGTACATTTCAGATGTATCCATATACTGAGCTGCCTATCATAGAGTACCAAAAGGAGTATTATGATATACTAAATGGAACGCATTTAAAAAAAAATCCTTAATAGTATACCTAGATAAATTATTAGACGAACGTAAGCTAAATAATGTACCAGCATGGTGTACAAATTGAAAATACTGGGAAACTGCTAGTTTAGAATTTAATTACGTAGGTTTTTATAATAAAAACATTGGCTAAGTATTTTCTTATTTGTCAGTACCTTTTACTTATTTTTAAATAAAAAACACTAACCACTGTGTACATCTTCATGTGTACCTAGAATAATAAACAAATGGAACACAAGTTCGTGTTGAAGATTTTGTATTTCGTCATGCGCTTCCCATTCCACGATGTTTCTTAATTTTGAATTTAATTTAGTGTTTGGAATTGTTTCCTCGTTCTGACAATGATTTTACTGCCTTTCTAATGAAAAACGAAATCAACTATCGCTTGATACGATGGTCGTAACCATTTATTCAAGTCGTTAAATAACGCTTGCATAAACGAATGGTTTACTGTCATATCTATAGGCTAAACAGAAACGTTGTTTAATTGGGAATGAATAGAACTTCAGTGTTGCATGTTTTTTCAGGATCTTTACTACTTCCTCTTTTTTGTGAACCCCATATGCATGATTAATTCGCGACGCAACTAGTTTACAAAATTCACCTTTTCGTCTGTTGCCGTGAATTTTATGGTTGATAATATTCACTTATGACATGTTTTTTCAAATCTACCCTCAAAAATGTTTGTGCAGCTCAAGTTGTTTTGTTTTTGATTTTCATCAGTCATGATTATGCGTATTATCAGTGTTTAAATTAATTTTTCGTTCCCTTCTTTAACACAAGTGGCAAATTTGTGTAGATTTAAATATGATAAACATTTTTATCGGTCAATAAAGTGGTTACACTAAGCTACCCTGTTTTATATGTCTTTGGAACAGCAGAGCTAAACAAGAACATTAGGTAAGAAAAAACTGGCCCTTGAGAGAAAATCTGAGGCCTGGGAAGCAAAATAAAGTCCACAATTCACTAGTAGCTTGTGACAGAAATATTCTGCCGCCATTACATAAAAAACTGGGGATCATAAAACAGTTTGTTAAATCACTCGATAAAAACGGAAACTGCTTTTCCTACGTTTGCCAAAAATTTCCTCAGCTCACTATGGAAAAGATTAAAGCCGATATTTTTGACGGCCTCCAAATTAGGTAATTTACGAAATATACTCAATTTAGAAATTCTATGACTGAGCTTGAAATAAGGGCTAGAATAGCTTTCGTCTCTGTGACGCAAAACTTTCTCGGAAATAAAAAATCACAAAATTATATTGAACTTGTAGAAGACCTCCTTCTACAAATAAAAAACATGGGGTGCAATATAAGCTTAAAACTTCACTTCCTCAAAAGTCACTTGGACAGGTTCCGGAAAATCTAGGAGATATGAGCGAGGAGCAATGAGAACGTACGCATCAGGATTTACATTTTTTCTTAGTAAATACAAGTTTTTTTCTGTTTTGCAAATTGAAATTGGTAAATGGTTTTAAGGGGAAATGTAAAATTCGCTAATACTACAAGTACATGATTGATTCTATATATAGGAATAAATCAGAGTTATAAGTTTGGCAGTTCAGTCGCTATATAGCCTGATGAGATGACTGAACGATGATTTATTTTTCACAATGCTCGCAGATCGAAACTGAATTGCAAAACTCTAAACAATTTCTCCCCTTCGTAAAATATTTATCAATCTGGAATATACCGGAATAATTTAATGTTTAATTAAAACAATACTAATCAGTTATCAGTAATAAAAAATACTAATCAGTTATCAGTAATAAAAAAAATCTATAAGTATCCATATTATAAGTAATATCTAGCAGTAGCTATAAAAACTAAAAAAAAAAAATGATAACACGAAATATTAACGTGCTGGAGTTTCCAACCTGTTACCATTTATTTTAAGTATAAAAATAGAATTTGTATAAATTAGAAACAGCAGAGAACATAGCAATGATAATACATTTAGGGATCTTAGAACTGTGGATGGGATGTCGATATTAGAATTCGAAGTCACATAAAAGTTTACAGAAAAGCAACTGTTGCCAATGTAAAACACTTTGAACGAGAATTTTATGAGTGTAAAGAGTTTCTCGCACCAAAATCTTCGATTTGCTTATATTAAGTATACCCACAAGTAAACGACAATCCAAATAAACTGAAAGCTTTAGAAATTAAATATTTCCTTTTGGATAAACTTTGACTTTTAATTTTTTTTATTGCGGGTAACGTTCTTTATTTGAAAAACATTAAAATAATTCATATCGTAGAAAATAGATGGTCGTTGTATGAGTCAGGTGTTAAAAAGGTGCCGTATTTTGAATTTTTAAAATTGACACCAAAAGACAAAATTCTTGGAACTATGCATACATTGTTTGCGACCAACCACAGGGTATTATCATGTAGCACTTCATTGTGCTCTGTTTCTAACAAGAGGCACAATAAATTGTAATGTTTTCTATTTGAAAAACATTAAAATAATTCGTATCTTAGAAAATAGATGTCGTTGTGAGAATGTTATCAATAATTTGAATTGCACAGAAATGCTCACTGTATTTGTTTGATTAGAAAAGAAAATCAGTCGCATTTTTTTTTTTGTGAAAACGGTGGAAAGTAAAATAAAAAATTGCAGTCCAAAAAATAAACAGAAACAACTTTAGTACCTGAAAAAATATTGAGAAACGGAGGTTTGGATGGATATTCTCGGTAACACCATTTGGAAATTTTATTTGTTGAATTCCGTTCAACAAAAATTTTTGGGAGTTACTTATCAAATAATTCAGATTTAGATAAATGACTTTTCAAAGTGAATGGGGTCGATCGGTATTCTATATTTCTTTCGTATTGATCTCTCTAAAATTACATTTTGCAACAGAGTTGTAGAATCTGTACCAAATTTTGATTAACGGAAACACTGTGATTACTAAAAGTACCTGTGGTTTGAATAGCTTACCGAGTTTTACAATATACATACCTTTCCGCTCAATCCTCACTTAAATAAATTACTTCTAATTAATAATAATATAGGTAAAGGTTTAACCATATCGGATTATTAAATAAAACCCAAAATTATAACCAGACGATGAATAATATTTCCTGCCTCCATCTAATAACGTGAGATGACTAAAACTGGGTTAATGTAATTTATGAAATATCGTTATATATGTAGTATAATTTAATAATAATTGAACACATTTTAAACTCAGCAAACGATACACATTCATTAATCATATACCTAAATTTGTTATAAATACATACTTCCGGTACTGTAGAAACCTTGAACCTCAAATTTTCGCTATCTAACATTTATCTTGTTAAAAAAAAACTAAGACCCTACCCAGTATCGATACACAATGAAAAATTAAACATTATTAGCGCATAAACATATTATTTGCTTATCTCTGGTTGTTATTTGAACACAATATTAACACTTTATGTGTTATTGTAACCACACCACTCTAACCGTCTTGTAATTTATGAACCCACACTTTATTCAGCGCAACATATGTGTATTTATCCACAAATTGTACTTTATTTAAAAACATTGAAAATATGATTAATTACACAATATGAAAACCGCGAAATGAACAGCAACAAAACAACAAAATTTTAATTGCAATATATTGCATCATGCATTTAATTTGAAGAATATAAATTATTGTCCATTAAATGGGCTTATGATGTTATGTTTCTTTCTTGAAAAAAAATCTTAAGAATTTTACATAAATTTTAGTGAGATGGTGAAAAATCATGATCGGTTTAATGAACAATAAGCCAGGGTGTTACAATATGACGCATAATGACATATGAATTATCGTTTTTGTAATTAAAACTTTTTTTTTGGAATTTTGGTTGTGGGTTTTGCACTATCTATATACTTACATATGTATATTACTCTTTAGCAACCAATTCAAAGTCAAAAGTCATTAAGTTTCGTAATTAATAATGCATAAGGTAATAGCGGGATTTTTATTATTCCCCAAAAACCTCATCAATCTACATTCTTATATTTAAACTTATACAAATGGGTATTCAAATCAAAGAATAATTTGCGTGTTTCACAAAAAAAGTAATTTTTCAATTTTTCCATCAATTATAACGAAATATGATTTCCGTTTATGATTGTCTTTTTAATTTATAAGAAAGACAGCCATACACAGTTAAGTAACCCAAAACAACAAGTACACACATAATATATTCAAAGTCAAAAGTGCACGATTAATTACGAAATATCAAAATTGGTTTTGGTTTGGAGATATAACAGTCGAACTGGGAAGAAGTACAAATAAAATAAAAAATAAGAAAAAAGGTCACCCAAGACGTGAAGTTTTGTTTGTGGTTTTGTATTTGGTGTTGGGGTTTTTCTTTATTTGGACTTTTGTATGCAGAGTGGAAATTATCTCTCTTGTTTTGCTGCTGACAAGTGAAAAGAATTTTGAAAGTTACGACCTTGTGTTTGTATTTATTGGTTTGATAAGATTTCATAAGAAATTCAAAAGGTTTGTACACCGCACGTATACATATATACGGATCCAGCCCATTATTATTTGGTAATTAAACATATACATATATACATGTTGAGAATGATTGATTTTTATTTTATAACTTACACCACCATTACATACGTTAAAATATAAAAATTATATTTTCTTATTCATTTTAATTGATTGTTATCACGCAACTCGTGATGAGATAAAATAAAAAGAAACCACAGTCAGAAAGGAAAAAAAAACCACTTGCTAATTTTACATAAAATTAATCTCTTTCAAATCAAAAACGAACAAGACGCATCCGAGACAAAGCAGTAGGAATCATCATCAAAACTGAAAAATTAGAAATGAAAATGTTTTTTTTTTAAATACATAAACTCTGCACAAATAAACAATTTTCATTGATCTTACCATACAAATTTTAAAAAGAACTCAATTGATCGATTGTAAAAAAAAAATTCCTTTCTGCAAAACAAGCGTATTGTATTCCCATTTTGTCATCTTGATTCAAAATCATTTTCAGCGTACATATTCGAAAATGCTGTTTGTCAAATTTCGCCGTATTTGACATCTCAATGTAATACATCTCTCATAGTTTATATATAAGTTCAAACAAAAGGTATTTTGACATTTTCTTGTTTTTGTGTTTAGTGTATCTCTTCTCAAAATAGAAAAAGTTTAACTTTGAAAACAAACTCCAACATCTGTGTTTGTTTATTTATTTGTTAGGTTTTTTAAATGTCATCGAACCATATATAGACAACTTCTAATCAAATAAAATAAAATTATGATCTTCAAATACCTAAACCACAAAATAAAAAAAAAAAACTTTCGTTTAGTGCGCACGCGGTACTTACTTTAATCATCCCAAAAATATACGAAAAATTTATTGATCACGATATTATTGTTTTAAAAAAAATCAGAAAAAAACTCTCTCTTTCATGATTACAATATATATTCGCGTACTTCACAATCCGTATGATTTTATCAAAATTGTCGATCAATCAATATATGTATATTATAATAATAATAAAATAAGAAAATTCAATAAATTACATGTGTACCATAATACGATCGTGACATAATTATTATATATTATATATGTACATGATCACCGTTATATTTAGATCACAAGACATAAATTGGAGTAATATCATATCATGTCTACCTACCGCGCGCTTACATGGTTATATAATTTTACTGTTAAAAAAATGATTATAGGACAGCAGCGTGTAAATCTTGAAGTATTTATAGATCACGTATATTGAAGTATACATATATAGAGATCGTCGTCATAATGACGATCCATCAAAAAATATTGTATTTACCTACATTGTATATATTCCAAAAAATAAATAAAATTTAGATTTTGTTTTTGTTGTCCATAATCACGATCGATTGGATTTGATCGCGCGGATGAATCATTTAATATATTATATTATATATAAAATATATTATGATCTACATATTTGTTGTTGTATATATATAGTAAATGTGTGGAAGAGTCGATTGGGTCTTGGCAAGGTTATAAGAGAATTGTAAAATAATTTTTATGAAGATCATTAATTTAAAACCAATTATGGGTTGCTTATTGTATATACGATCGAAAATTATGACGACGATGATCGTGAGGGGCAAATATTGTTTTTCTCTTTATATAAATTGGGACTATTAGTATTTATTTTATAATATTTTGTAATTTTTTCTTTTTGTTATTAATGTCGTCAAGTACGTTCACTTTAATTATGTATTGGGTTTGAGATGTTTAGTGGGAAACTTTAAACATTTTAAATTTGATCTTTCCTAATTTTTGAGGTTATTCTTATTATAGTTGTGGGTTTAACAGAAT
Source organism: Tipula helvola (assembly GCA_963556165.1). Classification (NCBI taxonomy): domain Eukaryota; kingdom Metazoa; phylum Arthropoda; class Insecta; order Diptera; family Tipulidae; genus Tipula; species Tipula helvola. The sequence goes on along the minus strand of OY744482.1, from coordinate 137,491,879 downwards.
TGATGAAGAAAACATGAGAAGATAAATTAAGTTCATGTTAATTTTGGGAAATTAGAAATTGAAATTTGAGGAAACAAAACCTTAAAATTCCTGCAAGATACAAATTGTCATACTCAGAAATTGACATACAAAAAAAAAACAGACTTCTGAGGAGAAATTCTCCAAAAATCACAAACTTACAAATTTTGATATTTCGAAATTTTAACAATACAATAACCAAACTCCTAGAAAATTCAGAAGGCTCTGCTTTTCAAAATTTTAAAAGTAATTTCCAAAAAAATTTATGATTTAGGAATATTTTGGAAGGATACTAAAAATCAAAAATCTGCATAAGTTAAATCAAAATTCTTAAGTTCAACACTTCATAAACTATGAATTTTAAGTTTTATTTATTTGGAAGCAAATTAAAAAGGCTTAGTACTTACAAAATTCAATTTGAAATTTTCAAAAAATTTTGTAAATATGTACTAAATTTAGTAACCCAGTTCAGCTAAAGCAACACGCTCAATATTTGCAAAATTCGGCATGAAATTTCCAAGGCACCTTAAAAGTTCAAAGCGTCTGAAATATTATTTAAAACCAAAATTATAAACTTGCAAAATTTGTAATATTCATCATTCGAAAAACCATAAAAATTTATTGTAATTCGTAAGGCAAAATATTTTGACAAATTGGCTAGCATTAGCAAATTTTGATAGTTTCAAATTTGTTATTTTTAGTTTATTAATCTTGATACTTTAAATCAAAATTTCTAAAGTTTTGGATTATCGAACGAATTTTAATAAGATCAAAAAAAAAACAAACAGGAAATTTCCAAGAAATTTATCGTATATTTGAACATATACACCTAAATATATCGAAATCTGAATTTTTAAAAGTTAGATTTTGAAGGGGGTATTCTGGTCTAGAGATGTGCATTTTGAGCGTTTCTGTCGAGCCCGATAAAAAAAAAACAAAACAAAACATTTTTTTACCATACATTCTTTTAAGTTATAAGCTGAAAGCTGGTAAAGTTGGGAGTAAAAAAACACTGGTTGACATAACTATTTTACCGATTTAGGCTGCGGTCGAATTCTCGAGTAAATACGCTAAATTCGGTAAATACATTTACCTTTTTTTATGGAAGGTACACGAAATAAAAAAAGGTAAATGTTTCATGTTTAGATAATTTATTATTTATTGTTATAATAATTGAACGAGTATAAAATAGAAAAAATGCATAATTTAACAAAAAACGAACACTAAAAATCTACATTTACCGTAGTAAATGATTTACCCGGGAATTCGACTGCAGCCTTCATACAAATTTTGTACCAACCTTCAACGCATAACTGTCTATCGCCCCTACTAGAATTATCTCAAAATTATGTTTTTTACCTTATACCATACAATAGAATGGACCGATAGCGAAGTGACGTTTCCATATAAAATTGTAAAGCTCACCAATATCTGCAGCGCAAAGTAGCCCTGTGACCGATAGGGTAACTATAGCAAGTATAATTAAAATTAGTACCCACAGATGTCACTACAAAATTCAGCAGATACATTTAGTACCAATAAATGTCACTGCAAGTTTAAATTTACATATAAATAAATATAATAAAAAACGATAATTCAAAGAAATTATTTTATTGAAACATAAAATGGATAATTTTAGTTAACTTGGTTCTAAACATAAGATTTATTATTTAGATTTATAAGATTTACGATGGATGAAGTTGCAGTGACTTGTTGGTAACACATAAATCTACTTAATTTGGTACCGGCATTTGTGGATACTAGAGCAAGTATAATGACGCTATAGTTTTTCTATCGGTCACAGGGCTACTTTACGCTGCAGATGTTGGAGAGAGTTAAAAGCCATTGCTGACGGTCCATGCTATTCTATGGTCTAATTTTTTTACTATTGTTACGGTGACTAGGATAAGAATAAGTTAATTGATAGCGGAAAGTTCTAATGTACTAAAATGGAATTTTCCATGATAAAACTGTTTTAAATATTTCTAAACTGTTCTTACCGGAACAATCATGAAATTTCGAGAAGTTTTGGTTTAAGTATATAAGGAGCGAATGAATTCGAATTAGAACATTAGTACTTGGTAAGCGATAAAGTAAAGATTAAAAAGTGTTTTAGTGCGAAATAAAAGTTATAAGTGGACAGTAGAATTGTGCAAAAATTATAATAAGTTATTTTATGAATTTTTATTAATAAATTGTGTTGTATTAATTTTTGGTTGTTAATAAATAAATTCGTTGCTGGTGATAAACCAACTGGTTTTATTTTATTCACAATCCAAAGATCCGAAACTTGATTGACGAGGCAAAAACGTAACACTATTTTAAAAAATGAGAAATGGTAGCAGTCCATAATTCAGACTTTCAATATCTCGACAGGACAAAATCCCGATTTTTCTTAAAAATGCAGACTCGACAATTTCCAGATAGGATAAAATGCGGACATCGAAAAGTTCAGACAAAGCAAAATACGGACTAGACGAAATCCCGACAGGGCAAAATCTAGATATAAAAAACTGTATGAATCATATAGGAGCGTATCGATATCAATTAATTCTCAAAATCTTACTTTTTGACTAATCTTACTTTCCTCAAATCATGATTCTTCAATTCCGCATTTTCCAGAATTTGTTATTTTTTTCATATTTTTGGGATCACTACGCCTGAAAAAGAAAATCCCGAAATTTTAAAATCCAGAATAATTGAAAAGTAAAAATTCAAAAAAATAAAACACCGAAAAAAAAAATCCAGAAATTACCAAAAAAAATTAAATTGTATAGGAATTTTTAGACATTTGTCGTCACTTGAAACATTTGTGGTACATCATCTATCAGTAGAAACGATACGAGCGATACAATTCCTTTGATCTGTGTCTGCAAGGTTGACGAAGCATTTACGAAGCATTAAATAAGCAATTCGCTCCAATACATTTGTCGATAACATACTAACCCAACGAATTAAGCCAACCACAAAATAACTTGAAACATTTGTGGTAGAACTATCCGTATAAGCGATATGAGCAATGCGATTCCTTTGATCTGTATCTGAAAGGTTGACGAAGCAATTTCCATTATCGTAAATATTAAGAACTTTACGGAAAAAGTAAAATTCGATAGAAATTTTATAAATTTTAATTTTAATTTGGTACGCACTTTGAATTTTAATAATTGCATTTCTGGATTTTAGTTTTCTAGATTTTTTTCTCGGGATTTTCAGTTTCTGTACTATTTTTCCTAGATAAGGTAGCCAATCCGATATTATCATTTTAAAATCGAAAATCCCCATTTTCCAGAATTTATAAAAAGTAAGATTTAGTATGGTGCACCACGAAATCCTGACAGACAAGACGCGCGCATCATAGATTTGTCTGGATTTTCTGTTTGGATTTTTTGTGCGAATTTTGTCTAGTCTAAATTTTGTATTGTTTGGATTTTGTCTTGCCTGGATTTCGTCTGGCCTAAATTTTATCGTATCTGGATTATGAGTTTCGAGATTTTGTTAATCGAGATCTTTCGGGATTTCGTGGTACACCCATTAAAAATTACGAAAAAATAGTCGACATTTTTTCCCCGCTTTCTCTCTAGTAGGGGTTATAACGTCATTCTTACTAATTACGAATCTTTTTTTAAATTTTGTTTCAGATGGCCAGAGAGGTTGCAATCGTGTCAACTATCACACCCCCTTTTTTTTACCCTCAAATTTACCACCTTATATTATAACTTATTTAATTTTTTTTTTATTTATTCTCAAAGTATCAATAAATATGTTGAAAAAAAGAGAATGGTAAAAATATTTTTTTTTTATCGAGCTCGACAAAACGACCAAAATGTATGCCTTTAGACCAGAATAAGTCAATTTTAGAAAAAAATTTAGAACAAAGAAAATTATGGGAAGTGGCAGAGACTTATTGGACATATTTTTAAAATAAACAAATTACGAACATTTTTAATTTAGAATCAACATCTTAAGTTCAACATTAGATTTATGTAATTAGTTTTAAGAAAGTTCAGAAAATGTTTTCAAAATACGACTTGAATTTTTCAAAACATTTATGTAAAACAGCTCAAATTGAAAATGTTGATACATAGGTTCGCCTTCAGAAAAATCCAAAATTTCCGTAATGGAAAAATTACACCAAATTATAGAAGGCAAATTGTTCGCAAAATTCGAAAATTTTTATAATAAATTACAAATACATATTTCAGAATAATATTTCGTTAAAACATTTCAGGAAATAAAATTTTATCAAAATTCGATTTGAAATTTCCAAGACATTAAAATCTGAGTTAAATCGATTTATTATGTTAAATCGAAATCTTTAATTTCAATACTGATATTTTGTTTTATTTAGTTGCAATAAATTTTAGAAGAATTAATACTTTCAAAATTAGATTTGAGATTCTGAAAATATTTTTATATACCAAATTTTGAATCAATTCGAAAATTAAACAACGAATTTTACTGCAATTAATTGAAACGAATTTGCACAGGCTTCATTTTCAAAATACGGTTTGGCTTCTTAAGTTCAATCATAAACTAGAAAGTTCATTAACCACATATTTAACATTCTGCAAATATATTTTGTAATACCGTTAAATTCGAGAGAAATGGCTGAACTCTGCAAAGGGTGTTTTTTATTCAAAATTCGATTTTAAATTTTTAAAACAATTCCGAAACAAGAAAAATTTTAAATTATTAATTTCTAAAATTGAACATTCAATTTAATACGTTTAAAGAAATTTCAGAAAGCATAAAATTTTCAAAACTATAATTAAAATTATAAATAGCTGAAATTACAAATTTTGCAAAATTGCATTAAAATTTTGAATGTTTAAAATTGGGAACACATAAAATTTCCAATGTTTATATTTAAAATCAAAATTTGTAATTTCAATATTCGATCAACGGAGAGTTTTTTTATAACTTTCAGGAATATTCAGAAAGATCAATAATTTTAAACTTCGACTGGAAGTTATCGAAAAAATTTTCGAGTTAATTAAAATTTCAACATTTCACAAATTAGCTATTAGCAAATTTTGATGGTTTGAAAGTTAATAATTTATAGAAAATTTGAGACATTTCAAAAAGAGATTCCAAACTTCATTAATTTGCCAGTCTTTATATTTTAAATGGAAATTTCTCAAGTTTATCACTATAGAATGACATTTAATAAGTTACAAGAAAAATCAGAAGAAATTTCCAAAAAATGTATGATTTATAAATATTTTAAAATATTTAATACAGAATATAAATTAGAATATAAATTTCCAAAATATTTGCGAAAAGCAAATTTGAGGGAATTTGTGGAAAACTTAAGGATTCATTTCGGATGAATTTGGTTCAAAATATTTTCAAGAAAATCTACAAATAAAAAAAATCCAAATTTTGAATCCAAGTTTCTAAAGTTAAACCACTGATTAGTATATAAGATTAGTTTTTTCAGTGCAAAAAAATGTCATTCTAAATTTCAAAACGTATTATTTTGTGATGGGTTAATTAAAGCGAGAAATATATATATATATATATATGCTTCCTTTTTTCGCATTCTTCAAAAAAATACAAAACAAAAAATAACAAAATAGTAGTAAAAAAAAAAATTCATGAATGAAACACAAAAAAGGTCATTAGTTTGGTAATTTTGTTTGTATATTTTTGTATATTTTCGAGTATGTATGATGCACGTGCAGACGATCAGTGATAATAATATATATACCTATTGTAATAAATACATACATACACATACATATTTTATATTTGAAATCTTCTTTAAACTAAACCAAATTTTGGAATAATATACATTTTTTTCTGAAAATAAGTTTGTTGATGATTTTTTTTTTTAACCTTCATCCGTCCCTCGCTTCATTTTGACCAAAATCGAATTTTTATTTTTGAAATATCTTATTAAATTACTGCGTTATCTTTCGTTTTAATAAATAAAATTAAAAATAAAAGTGAATTTTGTATTTGCTTAGCAGAAATTTACTGATGAATTTATTTTGGTAATTTTTGCACAAAGGAATTTTAGTGTTACTTTTTTAAGGGACGGATGAAGGTTAAGGTCATTCACCCTTTTGATTTGGATGTTACATAATATTTTTCTTGCTTTTGAAATGCTTTCTGATGCGTTTTCCTAGGTGCAACAAACAAATACAATAATAAAAGGATAATAAGTTTGATTAAAATTTGAATTGATAACAATTTGACTACCTAGGCATATCATTTTTAAGTAACATAATGTGCCTTAAAGCATTCTTTATTTGTTTCTTTGCTATTTGAAGAAATGAAAAGTTAGAATAATTTTTTGCAGTTTTCTGTTATGAATGGGTTTTTTCCGACTTGAGCAGAACGGATCATTTATATTGAATATGTTTAATTGTTGTGTAAAGGTTATTAATTTCGTGCCCATCACTTTGTCTAAACTTTGTATGTTTTTGTGAAAATGGCATATTTAGTGGCTCGAGACAAAAACGCGTTGATTTAAATTAAACTATATTGGCGCTAACCAATTATCGTGTTAATGGAGGGACAAAAGTGTAATAAAATTGCATAAAAATATATAAAAAAAAATTTATTATCAACTTTTTAATATTTTAAGCTTTCTTGATGCTTGTTTTGAAGCGAAACGAGTTTTAATTTTGGAAAATTCATTATTTACTGTGGACCATTTGCAGTTCTTTCTCATCAAAACAAGAATAAAAAAATGAACTAATTTTCGTATATGCTCGTAGCAATCATCATTTTGATTTGGTAGGAAAGTAGTGTATTCCTGCGCGATCATCATCAAACATTCATTTGTTAAAAATTTAATTACATTTGGAGAAGAACAATTTTTATGGTAATATTTTTCAAAGACCTCTACCAAAGATCGAGCTATGATGGAGTAATGATGGAGAGGAATTAAGTACTCATCTACAAATTATTTACAGCTACCTGAAGTAGCTAGTGCGTTTTTCCTCTTCTCTCCATCATTCTAACTTTGTACAACTCTAATTACTAAATAAGCAATAAATATCAAAATAAGATCGGAAATTTAACTGTAAATATTGCACGTGGCGCTAATGCAGGTGTACGCATGATCCAAATATCATAACTAAATTGTTTTACTCGCCCTGACGAGTAGTGGGGAAAATGGATGTGTATATGTGTATGATAATAATAATACCTTGACCGATAGAATCGAACGTTTCTATGTAGAATGATGGAGAGAAGAGGGAAAACGAACTATGTAGCTACTTCAGGTAACTGTAAATAATTTGTAGATGAGTACTTAATTCCTCTCCATCATTACGTGGTAAATGGGGTGAAAGAGCGGGATCTTTTGGGTGAGACAAATGTAGTTACGAAATATAAAATTCGAATTTGATTTAAATGAGAAACGAACGAATCTGATTCAATTCAGATATGAACTTTGAAGATTCGAATGCGTTCGAATCGAATTCACAAATAATCCTCCGGATATTTCAAAAATGTTTTAACCCTTTGACTCGTCATTTATTTTAAAACGCCTGTTATTTTGCTTAACTATCTGAGTAATTCTGAAATTTTTTAATATTTTTTGCACTAAATATCTTTTTTTGGTAGCTTAAGACTAAGAGCCAACATAATATCACTTAAAAAATCCATTATTGGTGCATTGAATTCAAAAAACTAGGTTTAAAGTGCATGTACGCAATTGTGTACAGTACGAGTCAATGTGTTAAAAAAAACTTGAGTGTGCTTTAATTCACTAATATGTATTATTCATTTTCTTAAAAAAATTTAGAACGAAAACGGCAGTTGGATACTAGGAAACAACACGTCACCTGTATTGTTCCAAATTGCAAAATTACGTCAAGGAAATCGGATTTAAAATTTTTTTTATTACCAAAAGACAAAGAAAAAGCGCAAAAATGGATACGTTCTATCGGACTTTTGCCAAATGAAATTATTAATAAGAAAAATTTCGTGTGTCAAAGGCACTTTTTGAAGGAAAATGTTACATGGAAAAATCGTTTAACGAGAAATGCTGTGCCAATTCTACATATAGTTCAAAGGTCTAATATTAATGAAGAACATTTCTCATCTAATAATTTGGATAACTTCGATCTGGAACAGGACATTCCATCATTGGTTCAATCACAATCGCTAGTTTTGGAAACAATCGGTACCCAACCTGATCAAACTGACGAAGAAATACAATTTTTGAAATTTATTGATAAAATCAACTGTCTCCACTGTGAGACGCCGAAAGAAAATTCATATATTTGCCTAAAATGTGCTAAAAGTGTAAGAGCAACTCAATTTTATAAGAAGAAATTGAAAAAAAGTCAACGAGACTATAATTTATTGAAAGCCTCCTACAAGAATCTCAAGCTTTGCTTAAGTAGAATTAAACTTAAACATAATAAATTTAAAAAAATTGATGATCACATTGATAATTTAAAAGTAAATGAAACCACGAAAAGTGTTTGTAAACTTCTTGTAAAAGAAGATTTTTACTATAATGAGAGCGACAAAGCATTTGCTCAGTCATTATTTTATAAATCGGCTTCAACGTACAAGTATTTGAGGGACCAATTGAATTTAAAATTACCATCTACCTCATCTATATATAAATGGTCTCCCATTAAATTTATTCCACCAGGAACAAATGAAGTTTTGTTAACTCAACTGGAGAAAGTATTCAAAAATATGACATCAAAATCAAAAATTTGTGTATTATCTTTTGACGAAATGTGCATAAAGAAAGACCTAACTGTAAATATATTTTTAGACCGCGTTGAAGGGTTTTGTGACGATGGCCGTGAAAGAAAAAATGAGTTGGCAACGTCAGTTTTGTTTTTTATGCTGCGCGGACTGGTGGATGACTGGAAATATGTTCTCAGCTATATTTTGATTAACAAATCTGCTGATCCTTTATATTTATCAAATTTAATAAAAGAAAATATAAAGATTTGTAACGATATGTTGAAATTACATGTTGTTATGGTAACGTGCGATCAAGCAGCTACTAACATCGCTACTTACAAAACACTTGGAGTGACTCCAGAAGCACCATATTTTTTTGTTAACGATACACAAATTCTGGCGCAGTTCGATCCTCCGCATCTAATTAAATCGGTTAGAAACGCCATTTTAAAAAATAAATTTCAACATTCGGATTTTGGAGTGGCCGATGTTAATGTTATTCGAAAAATATTCGAATTTGACACAAAACAAAATGTTAAACTGATGCCAAAACTTACCATCCACCATTTCGAACCAAATACGTTTCAGAAAATGAATGTCAGTTTGGCAGGTCAAATATTGAGCAGTACAGTAGCCAGTGCAATTAGGACAACATTGAAAGTTAAACCGGAAACGTTTGGTGAATTTCTGAACAATGCTATACCAACCGCTCAAATGGTGCAAAGATTTAATGATCTGTTCGATTGTTTAAATTGCCGACATTTCAAATCTTCAGCTCCTTATGAACGACCACTCAAGATTGGTAATAATGTCTACACATTTCTTGAAGACAGCTTAGCATTCTTAGATAAAGTAACCATTCTTTCAAAGAACGAAAATTATTTTAAGTTTCTCAGAGGTCTTAAAATCAGCATAAAAGCTAACATTTTACTAGCTGATATTTTGAAGGAAAAGTTCGACGTTGAATACATATTAACAGGGCGAACCAACCAAGATTGTTTGGAAAATTTTTGTTCAATTCTTCGTGGGAAAGGTGGATTTAATTACATGCCATCTAGTCATGAAATTGGTGTGCATTTTGCCAACATCATAGTGAGAAAAATTACTTTAAATTCTCCATTTAAAAATTGCTTGTCAGACGAATCGCAAGCTATTGATTTGGACTGGAATAGCTTTAAAACTGAATTTGAAATGAGTCTAAAGTCTAAAGACCAGACCAATTAAGTACCAATAATTTACCACCTGATGATATCATTGAGAAGACAGATATCCATGTTTTAAAGCAAAATGCGTTAGTATACTATACAGGCTACTGTATTTTAAAAAAAATTAATTGCCAAAGCTGCCGGGAGAAGTTGGTGAAGAGAGATGACGAAATACAAATTTCGGAAACTTTTTTGACGGAAAAAAATTTTAAGAAGAATGAGAGCAACTTTGGTTCACTGAGTGCTCCTTCTGATGAATTTACCAACATAGCTCGATCTTTGGTAGAGGTCTTTGAAAAATATTACCATAAAAATTGTTCTTCTCCAAATGTAATTAAATTTTTAACAAATGAATGTTTGATGATGATCGCGCAGGAATACACTACTTTCCTACCAAATCAAAATGATGATTGCTACGAGCATATACGAAAATTAGTTCATTTTTTTATTCTTGTTTTGATGAGAAAGAACTGCAAATGGTCCACAGTAAATAATGAATTTTCCAAAATTAAAACTCGTTTCGCTTCAAAACAAGCATCAAGAAAGCTTAAAATATTAAAAAGTTGATAATAAATTTTTTTTTATATATTTTTATGCAATTTTATTACACTTTTGTCCCTCCATTAACACGATAATTGGTTAGCGCCAATATAGTTTAATTTAAATCAACGCGTTTTTGTCTCGAGCCACTAAATATGCCATTTTCACAAAAACATACAAAGTTTAGACAAAGTGATGGGCACGAAATTAATAACCTTTACACAACAATTAAACATATTCAATATAAATGATCCGTTCTGCTCAAGTCGGAAAAAACCCATTCATAACAGAAAACTGCAAAAAATTATTCTAACTTTTCATTTCTTCAAATAGCAAAGAAACAAATAAAGAATGCTTTAAGGCACATTATGTTACTTAAAAATGATATGCCTAGGTAGTCAAATTGTTATCAATTCAAATTTTAATCAAACTTATTATCCTTTTATTATTGTATTTGTTTGTTGCACCTAGGAAAACGCATCAGAAAGCATTTCAAAAGCAAGAAAAATATTATGTAACATCCAAATCAAAAGGGTGAATGACCTTAACCTTCATCCGTCCCTTAAAAAAGTAACACTAAAATTCCTTTGTGCAAAAATTACCAAAATAAATTCATCAGTAAATTTCTGCTAAGCAAATACAAAATTCACTTTTATTTTTAATTTTATTTATTAAAACGAAAGATAACGCAGTAATTTAATAAGATATTTCAAAAATAAAAATTCGATTTTGGTCAAAATGAAGCGAGGGACGGATGAAGGTTAAAAAAAAAAATCATCAACAAACTTATTTTCAGAAAAAAATGTATATTATTCCAAAATTTGGTTTAGTTTAAAGAAGATTTCAAATATAAAATATGTATGTGTATGTATGTATTTATTACAATAGGTATATATATTATTATCACTGATCGTCTGCACGTGCATCATACATACTCGAAAATATACAAAAATATACAAACAAAATTACCAAACTAATGACCTTTTTTGTGTTTCATTCATGAATTTTTTTTTTTACTACTATTTTGTTATTTTTTGTTTTGTATTTTTTTGAAGAATGCGAAAAAAGGAAGCATATATATATATATATATATTTCTCGCTTTAATTAACCCATCACAAAATAATACGTTTTGAAATTTAGAATGACATTTTTTTGCACTGAAAAAACTAATCTTATATACTAATCAGTGGTTAAACTACGAGTTTCGAATTTTATAAGTTTACGAATTTTCGAATGATAAACTATAAAATTCATTAAGTGTTCCATAAAAATTTGAAAAAATTTATTTTTTCAAAATTCGACAGGGAATTTCTAAGAAATTAAAAGATCACAAATTTTGAATTGAAATTTAAATTCAACTTTCGATATACCAAAAAATCATGTACATAGTTTAAAAAATTCGCATTTTCAATTTTATTTAGGCCCAACAACTTACAGAATGCTTAATATATATATGCATTTTCAAAATTCCGAAAGCAATTAACAAAAATATATCTTTAAACCATTAAAATTTGTTGCGCTACTGCACAATAATTGAAATAACTAAATATTCGTGTACACTTCTATTCTCAATTGCAGTAAAGTTAAATTATAATCGCCGCGATGATGCAACAGAGATGAACTTAACCCAAAGATAGTAAACACACAATTGTTTCGTTCTGCGGTGGTATACACGGATTTTTTTTGATGGATATAGGTATACATTTATTCATGCTGCACATAAAAATACTGAGATTGCGTTTTTAACTAAAGGAATTTTATTGTCTTCCGTCTTTCTTTTTTTATTATTTCTTATCTTGCAATTATTATTACCATTTTGTTGGTAGTTTAAATGGTATTTCGATTTTGTTGTTTTTTTTTTCTTTTAATTTAATTTAATCTTATTTATTATGTATGTATGTACATAGTTTTTGTTGTGCTGTTTAATCAAAATTAAATGAAATTCGAAATAATACGTTACGTACAAATAACAATAGATTGAAAGTTTTTCCCTTTTCATTTTGTTGTTGTTTACGGTAATTTCGCGAATTTTGTAATTTTTCTTGTTTTTATCGATTATATGTATTTATCGTGATCAATGTAAAATAATTTTCAGCAAATATGTGGTAATTCGGTAAATTTAACTCGGCCATCTTGAAATCACCTTGACTTGGACAAATACTTTCATTTTCCAAATATTTGTGGATTACAAGAATACAATATTCTTAAATTTTCGATAAGATAATTCGCAATTTGAATAATAATATAATTCTTTAATCAACACGATTTATTAAACGTCATTAAACACTTTTTTTTATTTATAGTCGTGATATTTCACACATTTGGCATTAAGGTTTAGAAATTGCATTCATTATTTCGTTTTGGTGATGCTATCGGAGCAAGATTAATAAAAATAATTTTTATTTTTATTCCCATCATGCATATACCGCCGAATCAAGAAATATCCGATTGCAAAAGAAGCGGTAAACGTTTTTTTTTCGCTCGAGGTCCTTTTGTTGCAAGGTAATAAATTGTAACGTTTTTTTGTTGTTGTTGTTGGGTGGGTTAACAAACTTGCCAAATCATTTTTAATCACCATGCAAATTTACCAAAAAAAAAAGTTGACAAATATTTAATTAAAAATAATTATTTATTGTGGATTTTGCGAGCATAAGTCAAGCCAAACATTGATTTGTTGAATATTTTCTTATCATTAAGAGAGACAAAACAAGAAAAAGATTTTAATTTGTTAATGTCAACATAAATTAAAATAAAAATAAATGTTGATGAGGAATTTATCGTGTACCTGATGTTGAGTGTTTTTTTTAACTTAATTTTACAAGGGTTCATGGAATCTTAATTAATTAAGTTGGTGATGATGAAGCGTAATTTTTGTAAGTACTTTAAAACAATGTTTCCAAGAATTAAGTAATAAATGTGCGTCATATAAAACAAAAATATTGACCCCAGCTGCTATAATAAACGTTTAATAATTTAAAGAAACAATGGGTCTATTAAAATTAATCACATTTTGTACCAAAATTGAAACATCGGCGATGGTCTTTTTATTGTCTTCGTGCAACACACCAAACGTAGTGTAATGACAGAATTAATTAAATTGCGTGCTTTGAACCCACCACTAATAACCGAAAAAATTTTGTGTCAGTGTGTGCACGCGCGCGCGCGCGCGCAAGATCTCAATAAGCATGACTTTGGTTTTAATCAAATTAAATTTAAATCAAATAAAAAAATATTTTGTTTTCAAACTTTCTCTGTCATAAAAAAATATCTGTGTTTTCAAAGTATGCATTGTTGTAATTGGGCTTGGCATTTTATAGTTTTTTTTTCGTGTATTCATGTTTCAATATATGTTTTAATGTCTGATCACATAAATTATTGGATTAATTTAAAATTTATTGTTCCTTCCCGCTTGTTGTCAATGTGTGACACAGACTTACGACTTTTTAATTCTTAATTGAGAAATTCATTATTGGATTTTTGAATTCTATATTCAATTTATTTTCTTGTATCGATCTGTCAATTAGATTATTAGATTGTGTTAACTTTCGAAAATTGCATCAATTTCTCTTTGATCAACATGTATACATCAATTACAGACGAAGGTGCCACATCCTGAACAAAAATACAACAAATTTCAAAAATGATAAAATCATTGAAATTCGGTAAAGTAATAACAATCAAATTTTAACGATTGCACGAAAATTTAATCAAACATTACCAAAAAAAAAAAAACATTTTAACTTCCTGCCTTGCAGATTATTATTTTACGTTTACATACCAATCAACAAAATATACAAATTCTAAGTTGGTTGTGATTGGGACTTTAAGATATTTAAATTTTCTTAAAAAAGACCGACATACTCTTACAATGAGGCAGATGGGCGGATTTGAACAAAGCACAAAAAAAAAAGTAAAAGTATTCCACGCACACACAACAGTATCTAACAAACAATCATTTTTTAATTAATGTTAATCAAATCAACTAATACTCTAACCATATATGTATAGAGAAAGATTTACTTTCATTTGCTTTATAAACAAAATTCAAGCAGCGTAATGTAATCTTCAAATAATCCCCAATAAAAAAAAAAAAAAGTTCAAATCATCTTGAAAATCAATAAGGCGCCTCTTAACATCATAAATTAGAATTAGAATTTTTAAAGAAAAACCAAATTCTACATTTTCACACACCTATCTTGAAAGCACTAAGAGCAGCATATGTTCTTTTGTGCTGTTGTGCTTTTTACACAAAAGACTTGTATGGGTACTATAATAATGATCGATTCCCTGTCGATTCCTCCGCAAGTTAAATAATATACATAATAATAAAAAATGGTAATGATAATGATAATAATGATCATCATAGAGAGTAACAACAATAATAATAATAGCAGCAGACTATCAGGCTAAAAACTATTAAAGTTCATTCACTTAACAATATTTTAATAAATTTTTTTTTTTTTAATATGAAAATAATATTTCATCATCTTCAAATATGATCATCATCTTCATGATCATGTACATATTATATACATGATATTAAGACGTTGCGTATGTTATGTGTACGATCAGAAAAAAAAAATTCTCATAAATTAAAATTAACTAAAGTATCAATAAAATGCATTAACCCGATCAAATTAACAACACGTAAGGACAAATGACGTAAAACTTTGTGTGTATGTATACGTTTTCTAATCACGATTAATAATAGCTTTCTAGTTCAACTGTAATGTAATTATATAGTCTTACAAATAACTGGTGCATGGATTTTTTTTTTTTTTTTACTTTTATTTATTATAAGAAAAACTTCCTCTTTGCGAGAAGCGCGGCTTACAGTAGATACGAAATTTTATTTATGGAAATGAACTCTACTATTTAGAGAGAATCAATTATGACTATTTGTATCTATCTACTGTATCTACTTTTTCCAATCTCTTAACTATATAAGTATATGCATGTGATTATCATGTGCGTGCAACTAATTTGTTATTTCTTCACGATCTAATTGTTTTCTTCCAAGTAACATTTCTTCTAATATTTAATTTATATCGTCGATAAACATAAAATAGTTTTCTCCTTTAATAATAACAATGTTATCGTTGCAAAGCAGCAAATTCTGATACCTGTATAACATAGTTTGCGCTATGTTTATAATGCCAATAATTGGATTATTAGATAACCTCAAGGAAATAAATTGAAGCCGCACGGCATCGGTGCGCATACATTTCTTAAAGTTCAGCAACAATTCTAAATATTTTTACAATAAAACCCAAAATATTTACTTTTAAATACCAAATGGGTACCGAAAGCAAACGGATAAACATCTGAAATATGTATTTTACATAAAATATAACCACAAAATTGATCGATTTTTAATAAGAGATTGATTCGTTTATGATGAAGAGTAGAAGAATAATAACAAGTAAATAGATGTTTGAAGAATTTCAAGCAAACAAATCTTTTATGAAATGAAAAAGCACCGCAAAACATTTTTTTTTTATTTTAAATATATTATCAAAGTTAGTTATTTTGAGAGGTATAATTTTGAATAAAATATTATGTTGGGGCATAAATTCTGGAATGATTGCTTATTTCATTGTATAGCTTCTTTGAATAGTATCATCTGAGAATAACAATTGGAAAGTTAGCAAAACATGGAATTATTGCACATTACATACATTTTCAGAAACACTTTTTAAATATTTTCTTGTCAGGAATTAATTTTCCGTGTAGAAATTTTGACGAATGGCACTTTTTTAATGAAAGATAAATGATAAAAAAAATACCGTTAGGTATCTACTCAATACTTATTATAGACTTTAGCAACACAAGAAAAATATTCACTAGACTTGTCCAAGTCAATTTTGTTTGACAAGACATTTTTATGGTGAAGAAGTCAAAGAGGGTAATAAAGAAATGAAATTACATAAATCTTTATTGTTATAGTCATTCATATTTCCTCATAAATGAGGAAGCCAGACATAATGTATTTGAAATAAAAATTTTAAAAGTGAAAATATTTTTTAGTATGTAGTTGTATAGTTTCAATTATTATAATTAGACGCAGGATTTTTAGATTCTAAAATATTGAAATCATGTTTCGTATTGTAATTTTTACTAATTGCAATTAAAATTTAGTTTGGAATATCAAACTTACACTTCTCGATTCATTTTAAAATTAAAGCTGAAATTGAACTGTAAATTTTGTATTTTAAATTTCACTCAAAATTATAACTCAATTCCTCCTTCAATTTTGTCAATTTGGTTTCAACCGAGTTTGGAACTTGGCCTATTTGTATTTAAAATATCACAAAATTTCTGTCTATTCAAATTCAATTTCTACTCAACATTTTATTCAATTACTGCTTAAAGTTCAAATACTTCGATACTTATTCAGATTTCTGCACAAAATTCTGATACAAATTTAACAAACTGTTTGCCCTAAACTTGAGTTTTAAAGTCTACTCTAACTCAGTATTTTAATAATACTCAAATTTATCTTAAATGCACTTGCAACTAAAGTTGAAGTTGTCCTCCAAATTTGTAACCGTGCACATTTAGACAAATCTTGGTTGGGATTTTTGCTTAATTTTTAGCTTAATTTCAACCATAATTTGGTGCTAATTAAATTTGGAATTCAAACCCAATTTTTAATTATTTCTTAAATAAATTGCATCCAAATTTGTACTCAAACTCTCAATTGGATTGAAATTGAATGTTCGTTCAATCCAAACTTTGTTCCAATCTGGTTTTACCCCGTTCTAAATAAAAATTTTGCTCAAATAATTTTAACTAAATTTTTAAAATTCACTCAAACCTTTATTAAAGGCAGTCCGGATTCCAAACTTAAGTTTTAAGCTATAATCTCATGTACTTGCTTAAATCAAATTGTAATTTCAACTCTATTTCTAATTTAAGTTCCTATTTAAGATTTTATTCAATTACGCGTCTATTATAAAACAAAAAGCATTCAGATTTTTGCTCGATTCCTGATTTTCAGTTGAACTTTTTTATTTGGTGGAATCATGTTTAGAATTTAAACTCAGTCACATAAAATGCATTAAATATTTTGCTGAAATTATTTTCAAAATGTGTTTCCCAAATGTAATATAAAGACTACAATTTCTACTTAAAATTTCACTCAAATTATATCTAGTTTAGAATTCAAGATAATTTTCTCTCTTTAAAATTTTGTTCTCTTAATCAATTTTCTCTACCAGCCGGGAATCGAACCCAGCGCCTCCGGAGCTTAAAGCAAGCATGTTAACCACTGTGCCACCGGGGCGGCCAATCTATTCCTTGCTCCACCTAATTTGCTCTCATTTTTTTATTTTCTAATTAAAAACCCACTCAGTACATCTACTGTGCAATGTCAATTTATATTCCTCTCAAAATTTTGTGAAATCAAAAGTTTCACCAAAGATTTTATTTGGTTTGGAATGCCAAAACCATTTGTTTGAATTTAAATTCTTATTAAAATTTCACTCTAAATTTAAGATACAAATTTCTAAATTAAATTCAAAAGTTACAAGTTTGTTGGTTGTTTGAGATCAATTCTTTCCTAACTGCAACTAAAATTATGTTTAAATCTAGTTTAGAACTCAATTTTTGCTAAAAAACAAGTAAAATGTCTTAATCAATTTCTCTTCTCAAGTTAAAGTGACTTAAATCGATTTAGGCAGAAACTGATTTTAGTCCACAATTGACACTATATTTCAATTATTTAAATTTTACGCTGACTCCGATTTGTGTTCAATAAAAATTAAAGTTAAAAGAATACTAAACTAACTCTCCTGAAAAATTAACAAATTTGAAATAAGTCACTTCTCCTCGAGAGTAAAGAATCTAAATTTCCGAATCAATTTTTAAACCAAGTAACACTGCACAACAATTTATACTAATTTAATTCCATCCAAAATGTCGTTTAATCCAGAAACATTTTCTAAATTTCTATTTTAAATTTCACTCAAAATTTTGTTGCCGTTGTGGTTCGAATTGTAATTCAATTAAAATTGTATCTGTTTAATTTCAAACCAAAATTTATGAATTTACCACCGGAGGTTTTTTTAAATCCAGTTAATAGTAAGCCCCGGTTGGAATTTTTATTCAAAGATTGATATTCAAACTCTAGATGTTGTACAAAGATACACAAAATGTTGTACAAATCTAGTTTGTATCTCAAATTCAATTTTTAAATCTAATTTAACTATCTACTACTCAAGAATTTATTCAATTCTGTGGCATAATGACATAAGGGAATAACTTTAAAATTCGCATTTTTCAGGAAAACGTTTTTAAAATTAAGAGTCGTTCAAAATCGTATGAGTTTTTTGAATTCTTGCTTTTTTAAAGGATTATTACGGTTGTTTGTAGTTGCTGGATTATTACAAAAAATTGATATAATATGAATTCGAATATGGAGATTTCGAATTTGAAATAATACGTAAAAGGGTATAACTCGAGTTATTCCCTTATGTCATATTGCCACAGAATTACATTTGGGAATTCAAATTTGCATTCAGTTTTTTGCCCGAAATTCTGATTTTATATTCGATATGTTGAAATTCACAAACATACAATATGTTTACTTTAACATGGTGGCCTAATAAAAACAAAAAAAAAACGATTTTTTTATCTCAAATTTCCTTCATATTATGGATGTTGGATCTAACCCAGAAGTCAGTTTTTATTGTTAAAAAAAAAAATCTATCGGCTCATCCGTCGGTTAGGTCCCAAATTACAAGAATAACCCTCAGTTGTTTTGAGAAATTTACAACGTCATAGTTAGAATGAAAAATTTTCCTTCTCGTCCATGGTTAAAAAAATTAAGCGGAGAAAAAGAACCTTCAGATTACAGAAATTATCAAGTCTGGAGGAGCGGCAAGTTTCTGTCGGGCCACTGCGCCTCGCTTCTTCGCCCTTTTTGCCTAGATAGAAATACATTCCACAATTATACCACAATCACCACGATTACATAATTAATACTCAGTTGTTAGTGATTTATATCTTAACAGGAACACAGAAACCGCAGCGGACTCCTTAGCTAAGAAAATAACCTGAAGAATTTTATAAAGAATTATCTCTAAAGGAGGATTAACAAAACAAAAATTTGTTCGAAATATCGGATTATATGACTAGCAAATTTGTACGAACACAGTCAAAATACAGGAGGGTAAAAACACCAGTTGGTCGTTGGGCTCTCTCCGCGTTCTCTGGATAGTTCCAAAATAAACGTCTGTTTATTGTAATTTATAATTCTATTAGCGTTGGTTAATTCTGCGACGGGTCCTTGGGACACTCCATGAAATCTATGGCATTTCGCATTCCTTGCGATTTTTTGTATTTTCTATCAAAACATATTGAATGATATTCTAAATTCTTTTAAATTTAAATAGTTACTAACAAAGATAATAATGAAGCCCATATAAATTAAGGATAATTCCAAGTGCTGAAGAACTATTGAAATATGTGTTGTTGATAAATTTTGGTACCGATATCATACTGCTGTCAATTTTAATTTGGCAAAAAATTATCGTATTTTATGATAAGGCGTATATTCGGTCAAGTCTAAAGGGATTACAATAGATTTGCCTAAAGCTGGTGACCTAATTTGAAACCAAACTACTAATTAGATATCCTCTGTTGAGTTTCACAAACAATTAAATAATTGTGAATAGATAAGTTACCATAAAATAATTATCATATATTAAGCATAGAAATTTTTCAACTTTTCCAAATATAGAGATAAAAATATAAAATTCCAATTGATTGTTCAACTGAACCAGTAATTCAACCATTAAGAAAAATACCAAAATCCCACTAGAGCAGAAAGTCGATAATAAATTCAAGTCGATAATAGTTCTTTACAATATACATATGTATGTACCTAACTTTCAAACTTGATTAAAAAACAAATCTTGCAATGGATCGTAATTTTATTGGTGAAATCCTTACAAGACTTTCTCAAATAACTCAAAAACATAGTTTAGTTAAAAATTTTCAAGTAAAAAGTTACAGTTTATTTAAAGATAAATTATCATAATTAATTTTATTAGACTTTTATTGACATGGATCCATTAAATTTAACATTACAGAGTGCTATAATTAATATTAATGTTATTTTCAAATTTTAATTGAAAAGTTTATTTATTTAATGGTACAAAGTTTTAATTAAAAGGTTTGCAATTTTATTTTAAATACTAAATCAATACAATTAGATTTCGAATCTAAAGTCACAAAATACATTTTTAAAACCAAACTATTGTATGTACTTAATCCCTATTTCTAAATCCTAAAAATTTAATTAAAATTTCCTAAACCATCATCTTTCTAGAAATCAAACCAAAAAATTAAGAAAAAAAAAACTTCAGCAAGTGCTCACACTGCCTCTTCGTGGCGGCCACTAGAAACTACTCTGTTAAAAGAGTAGGCTAAGGTGTGAGGGCTGTGGTCCTTCTACAAGAGGTTAGCGTTGGGTTAACAGTCCAACCTGTAAAACATTTTTCTTACGAAACCTCAACATGAGCCCCGGATATTTTTGGATTCACAATAACGACCTCCGACACGGTATAAGGACAACGATTTTAAATTTGGAACATGGAACGAACCCAGCGTAAACCGCCCGGAGAGCTATCATCAACTCTTCAAACAAGCATCTACGTATACACTCGACCTCATAGCGCTACAGGAAGACTAACTCGCAATAACACTCGGTTTCTTAATTAGCAACCGAAGTGGTCAATTTGAGACTAACTTCATGCTTGTTAGTAGTCGGATTTGTACACTCAGGTTTCATCGGCCATCACTTTAACATCACATTTGTGGACTTTCATGCCCGATCTAGGAGAAGCTTGATCAAATCAAAGACGCTTTCTGCGACCAGCTTGAAACCGTCCTGAGCAAAATTCCGCAACATGATATTAAAATTGTTTTGCGTGACTATCAGCTCAAAACTCCTTGCACCCTACATCAAACAACAATAGGACGCGCACCATCGAGACAGCTTTACTGTACAACTTGGTGGTTGCCAGCACATACTTCCCACATAAGCGTATTCCCAAAGCCACATGGAAATCAAAGAAGGGACAACGGTCAACCAAACTGATCACATGCTTTTGTCCAAGAAACATTTTTCTAGCCTTAAAGACATCAGAACTAAACGTGGAGCTAACATCGATTTAGACCATTTCCTGGTAGTTGCTCAATTAAAATTTCTTCCATCCACCACATATAATCGTTTCCGGCACATAACCGTGGGAACACTGCGGCATTGAACAACCAAGTTACCCGGACCACCTTTAGCATTACTGTATTAGAAATCTGGAAAATAAACCACTTCCTGAATCTGTTCAAGAACAGTGGGACATTATCAAAACGGAGGTAACCGATGCCTCAAAGTCCACCTTAGGCCAAAATCCATACAGGCCTAAAAATCTCTGGTTTGATGATGATTGTATTTGTGCTATTCGGGAGAAAGATCGCGCAGGACAACGAAATCTATCGCAAAGAACAAGACAATCGCATAACGCCTACATGACTGCAAGGAGAATCTCCAATCGGAAGAAATGGGAATCGCATGAACAACAGGCAAGCAACATCCAAAATTTTGGCCTGAGAGATAGATATCGTTGCATAAGAGAAATAGCTACGGACTTTCATCCACGTAGCAGGGCTATTTGCAACGGATCCGGGCAATTAATAATGGACACTAAAAACGTCCCCGAAGTATGGCGGAATTATTTCTTCTCATTTCTAAATAAACAGGCACCATGCTCCGAGCAACAACCTCCTCCATCATATTATGATGTGCGGAACGTGATATCGCAGATGAAAAAAATTACAAGACACCCGGTGAGGATGGTATCTGCAACGAAATACCGCACGTTTGATCTAATATCCATAATTTGGTCTGGAGAAGAAATCCCAGTAGTTGCGGTATATGCTTACTGAATAGAGGCTACAAGGTTTCGGCCAACGTAGTCCCGGCAAAGTTATCAATTTACCGAGAGGATCTTGGGTAGATTATCAATGTGGTTTTCGTCTAGATAGATCAACGACCGGTCAAACTTATACGCTCAGCATTGTGCTGGAGAAATGCTATGAAAAGGACGTCTCTGTACACAGTCTATTCATAGACTTCCAACAGGCGTAGAACGGATTGTCCTTTGACGTATTGATTTTGACGGTATGCCCAGCAAAATTGATTTGAATATGCCAGCTTTTAATGGATGGCTCAATATGTAAGGTGCTTATATGGTAGAAGGCAACATTTCGGATGCCTACGAAATAACATCTGGAGTGCGGCAAGGAGACCCAATAGCTCAAACTCACTTCAACCTATTATTAGAGTATGCCATTCGTCAGCTCAATATGGCTCACATCTGCCTGTATTATAAATCGACCCAGCTATTAGCATACTCTGACGATATGCATTTGCATTCTGGTCATAACATCTTCTCTCTGAAAGAAGTCCTCTCTCATTGAAATTAACAGCCCAACAAATAGGCCTTCAGATCAATGAAGCAAAAACTAAATACATGGGGACCACGAGACCTAGGATCTCTGATCACTGAGGGAAAACCCCGTTTCTGTGGACATTTTATCGAGGATCGTAAGCAGGCTACCAACAATTTTACGCCAATATCAAAATATTCAAGTCTCATCATATACCACGCAGAATAAAACTGGACATTTGCAAGGCGCTGATAAAACCAGTTATCGCCTTCGGTTGCGATTCTTGGACACTGACAGCACAAAACATCCAGAAAATCGCTGTAGCTGAGCGTAAGATCATAAGAAAAATTCTCGGTCCCATTAAAGAGGAAGCCATGTACAGAATGCGAATGAATCATGAGATAAGAAATGATCTCGATAAAATCGACATCATCGGATTTATAAAATCGTCAAGGTCAAGATGGCTTGGGTAAGTACTTCGTTGACAAAATCGGACTACCAAACAGACTTTGGAGTCGCGGCACCAACAAAAGTAGGACCCCGTGAGAGACCTCCTACGTGATGGATGGACGACGTTGGAAGGGACCTAAACACTCTCGGTCACCGTGTTTGGCGTTCTCTTGTGGCGAATCTAATTATTTAGAGGAGCATCGTTGAGGCGGCCTAATTCCTTCATAGAATGTAGCGCCAGCAAAAGAAGAAGAAGGGGAACACTAAGAATTGACATGCTCAGAAACTTCACTGCGGTAAATCTCAAAATTTGTCAACACTTTAATCCAGTACTGTCGAAACAGAAATTAGTATTTAAGCACTTCAAAACCTATTGGTTTATTAATAATAAATTCAATACTTGTTCTAAATGTATCCATTCTACTCGAATCGGAACAACACAAATTTAGAATTAAATCTCAAACTAATGTTTAAAAAAATCAAATTGGAAATATGAATTTAGCATTTCAAAATTCACTCCTAGTTCGTTACAAAAAAATATCAAATTTTAAAATCTCAACGGATTTTTGAATATGAAATGAACTTTTGAAGTAATTCAACATTTCAGAAGTTTGAAGAAAATTAACAATTTGAAAATTTTATTTCGAATGTTGAACTTTTGAAACCAAATCTTTTATTCTCGAATTAACTTTGAAAAAATTGAAATAGCGAATTTGAACGTAGAAAGAAGTTAGCACGAAATTTTCATCCTGAAAAGATTTTTTTTACCAAATATGTGCCTATAATAGGCTAAAATTTAAGAAAATTTTTATTCCATCCATTTAACAAAACGGTATTCTTCATTACGAAAAATATTTGTAAAAAAAACGATTGATATTTAGTAAATTAATTATTTATTGATTTCCATTGGTAAAATCTCATTGGGCGCATCTAGCACCCGTAGAGTCTACATTTGAGATAGTCTGAAATGTAGACTAATCTCATTTGTAGACTCTACATGTGCTGGATGTAAATATCTACGTGTCTAGTTTGGTTTTTGTCTTGGATAACTTGTTCAAATTATGTAAAAAAATATTGACATTTCTCTGTGAGTTGTTTTTAATTTTTTACTAAATAATTAAAATAAATGATTTGGCGCATCTACCACATGTGGAGTCTACCGAAAATATGAACAATATGAAAATATGAAAATGCAAATGTCAAAAAAAATCCAAGTCTCAAACCAAACTAATCTACATTAAAATGTAGACAAACATTTTTAGTCTCACTAAAACTCGTAGTCTACTATTTTTACTGAGATTTTTTGCATCCAGCACATGTAGACTTGTAGAGTCTACGTATTTTCGGTAGACTCTACGTGTGCTAGATGCGTCCAATGTCTAAGTCTCTTAATTCTTTCACACAGTGTGGTTAATTTGCACCCTTAAGATCCGTGATTTATAATTTCGGCTTGGGTTTTAAATTGTCTAAGGGTTAAGAGGCCTGATTTCTTAATGAAGTTCTATTTTTAAAGTGTTTAAGGGTTAAGAAGTAGAGATTACGATCGGGAATTTCTCTCTCGAGAATTTAAAACAATTTGTAAATCTCGTTTTTGTAATACAAGCTTTATACAGTTATACAGTGTTTGATATCCGTCATGCTATTATATTGAAGGGAGGGGGGGGGGGGGATAGAGGACAATGTGGTTTTTAATTCGATATCGTTACGTATAACTAGAGGACCGCCGAACTAAAGTCGCTGGAATTAAACTCGTAAATAAAATGGAATTAAAGTCGCAAAATTTGTATGGAGTTGGATTGGGGGAAGTGGAACTAAAGTCGGAAAATATTCATAAAAAAATGGAATTAATCTTGTAAAAAAAATTAAGTTTCTGAGTTTAATTCCGTAATTTTTCGATTTTAGCTCCATTTTCTTGCGTACTAAATTCGGAATACATATACATAATGTTCTGCTGACTTAAATTTTCACACTCGTATGAAATTCTGGAAAATGGAAATTTATTTTTGAATGGGAAACAAAAACGAGAGACTAAACGCGGAACCATAAAATCCGATCACGGAATTAACCGCGGAACCCCAGATACGAATTTCCCAGTTAAATTCCACGTATTCTTCCAGGTTTAGGGTTTAATTCCAATTTTTCCCCATTATTATTCCTTTTTTTATAATATAATTCCTGCGACCTTATTTCTTTGCCCCTAACTACAGGAAGCTAATTCGATTAAGGTTAATTAACTAAATTTTACTATTCGCTTCTTCGGTGTTCAGTGGTGAATTTGTCCGAAGGTCCGAACACAAACAAAATCAAAAAAGATTTAAATTTTATTTTAACTAATACTTTGTCCCAAATTTCTCAGTCTCAGCAAGCCTTTCTACTACTGTCATCCGGATTTCATTCGAAATTCAAACGCACCTACATATTTGTGTTGGATACTTTTCATAGAATGTGGTGGTCCATTAGCTCGCATCCAAACGATTGTTACATAAAATGTCGGCTTACATTGATCTATTTATAGCAAAAATTGGATGTTACATCCAAATTTACTTTTTGCTCGAAAATTTAGCTCAACGATGATTGGCTGCTTTCTAGCACTTTACTTTATCCTAAATAATCATCGGAATTTGCTAATCTCCAGTCTGATTTTGGGGCTTTGTTGTTATGCTTAGAATGCTTGCAAATGCAAGTAACTTGTGTTCTTTGGAAGTTTGGCAATTTATAACTGAGTTTAGTATAGGAACGGATTTCGACAACCGCGTATTGTTCTTTTAATGGCATTTGTCTTTAGTGTATATCCAAACGCAAATGGGAAAATGAATTTGGATGATCTCAGTTCTAATACAAACTGTCAAATACTCGTAAAATAAAAATGTTTGTTCAATACAATTTTGGAAATTTTGATTAGCTTTTCCCTAATTATTTAATGAGTTTCATCGAATATGCTTAAATAGGCATCAAAACAAACAATCGGCTAATTTAAAGTAAAACAATCAACATACAGTAACAAAATCTAATTTTATTTTTTACCATCACCTAGAAAATAGAAATCCGATAGAATAAAAAACCATAACCTGGCAACATTGGATTAAGAAATAATTTTTCTTGTAAGTTCATGTTTAGTCGATATCGAAGTTCGCCATTATTTATCTCGTAAACAAGGTCGTTTAACTGCTGATTTTTTCGCTAACCCTAAATATAGTATAGAATCGGCCTTCTCATTATAACTATGTAGGTTCAGCTGTAGTAACAAACAGAAAGTTTCCGTACTATATATCCAACAAAATTCATTTCATCAGTGGTTATTACAATTGGCGGTGCTATCTATAGTTTATTGCTGAAAAAATCCTAAAGTCGATTTTTTTATGGATGTATAATTTTTCAAATCTTCACAGCTGTAAATAATTTTACAAACCACGGTTTTTCTTGGAAATTACTCAAGGCTCCATCAGTTAGGGAGCACGGGTTCCTGCCACCTGTCGAACCCCTCTTGTGGCCAGCCCTGAGAGAGTAAATAAAAAGCTTTGGATCATAGTTTTGTGTATTTCGAATTAATTTATCAACAGCGTCAATGCAATAAAAATGATCTGTTTACTCTTCGGCCTGTTCTTCAACTCAAAATTAAAGAAATGTTTCTTCGCCAGGAAATTTGAAATAAATCAATGCAATAGAAGTAATTTTTTGATACAATTTTAGTAATTTTAAAAAAATATACAAATCCCTGAGATTTCCCGAGATTACTCCAGAAAAAATTTCAAAACTCTCGAATTCTCAAGAAATGCAATTCGTCGCGAAACAAAATTCTCGGTTTCTTGGTAAATGAAATTTCTCGGGAAATTGCAATCTCTATCAAGAAGTCGTCGGGTACCATAGATCGTTTCAGAGAAATATGTCCGGGATCCGCACAAGTTACTTAGAAATTGAGATTTAACTTCTCAGTTCACCATAAATTTGTATTCTGTCCAATAAATAGTTGTCTAAAATGCGTTCAAATTCAAACCTTAATTTGTTTTTGCTACAAATATTTTAGGGGATGAATACCGTTTTGTTTATGGGGGAACCTACTCCAGATATTAATTTTTTTACATTTTTTTATTGCTTTAAAAATTCATTTAGTATCTCAACAGAAGTCCTAAAGGTCCCTAGGGATTCACGGAATTGATGCGAAGTGATCACTTTAAACTCAGTTTTCAAGAACGAAACCTTCAATTAAATTTTAATGAAAAAATTTGTTTCGTTGATTTTAGTTTACTGCAAGGACTTGAGGCATTCCACGGTGCAAACTATAGGAGCTAAGTCCGTACACCTTTAGCGCTCATAAAAACAATGTTGTATTCATTTGAACGTCAATATTATTAGGTAATTTGAATCATTGCAATAAATGTTATCAATTTTTTGTAAAAAAACTATTGAGAATCTGTTGGAGATTTGAATATATTTTTCTGAATGGAATTAAAATTTTTTAAATTTAGCTGAGACACATATTTTGAAATCGGCACTAAAATTTCGTGCTAAGCCCTCATACGTTAAAAATCTGGTTCATTGAACATAAACTTTGCCATAAACTGAACCTTTCACCAAAGTATATTTGATTTATGTATGAACTTTCTACTATGGGATTGTTTATACACTACTCCAAAAAATTAAAGGAACACTAATTTTTTTCAATTTTTTTAGTGTTTTTTGAAGAGCTGTATCTTAGTAAAATACGGTCGTACAGAGATGAAAAGAAAAGCATTTTAAAGCTTCAAATCTCTAGTTTTGAGAATTTTGAGCGGAAAATTTTTGTGAGATACCGTTACCACGCAATCATAAGAAAGAGCGCGAAGAAAAAAATTCGAATTTTTTTTTTTTTTTTGTAAGGTGCCATGGGCGCGGGAAATTTTTTTTAAGTTAAACCAATGCATAGGTCGGTTAGCCTGTTAATTAGGCGTAAATTTAATTTCATTCTGGTCTCTCTATGTCAACTTTTTGCTGAGATATCTGACTTTGAATCAAAAAAGATCCTTTTGCCTTTGATCGTCGATATCTCAGCAACCAATGACTGCACAGTAAACTTTAGGGCAGCCTTAGAAACTTCAGTAAATTTCCTACAAGACCCTTTAATGACTAGTTGAGAACAAATTTTTTTTTCACCCTCAATACTGATTTGAAAAAAGTACAAAAAAACGACTTTTTAGGTTGTCTTAATAAATCTACCGTTACTTTACCGTTATTGATGAAAAGACTAATGTTGCCAGGTCATTTTACAGTTTAATGTACTCCTAATAGCCCTGTATTATTTTCAAATTGATCAATCCAACCGTTTTTTCGGACAGATTGATCAAAGTTTTACAAAACAATTAAAGGAACAAGTATTCATCAAAATAAAAAAACGACTTTTTTCTCATTTTACGTTAGTTACTTGTTAACCCTTAACGATCGTACGGTTTTTTTGGTAATACTCGCCGATAAGAGACGATAGAAAATTAAATAAAGTTCTGCAATATGAGCAATAATTATGGAACTTGGCCATTTCTCATCCGATTTTAGTGAAATTTGGTATGCACGATGGAAATGGGATTCTAAAATGATTTTTGGATAAAGTTCTGGAATATGGCCAACTAGGATGGAACTTGGCCATTTCTTAACCGATTTTGATGAAATTTGGTATGCACGATGGAAATGGGATTCTAAACTGATTTTTGGATAAAGTTCTGGAATATGGCCAACTAGGTTGGAACTTGGCCATTTCTTATCCGAGTTTGATGAAATTTGGTATGCACGATGGAAATGGGATTATAAAGTGATTTTTGGATAAAGTTCTTGAATATGGCCAACTAGGATGGAACTTGGCTATTGCTCATCCGGTTTTAGTGAAATTTGGTATGGGCGATGGAAATGGGATTCTAAACTGATTTTTGGATAAAGCTCTGGAAAATGGCCAACTAGGATGGAACTTGCCCATTTCTCATCCGATTTTGATGAAATTTGGCATAAGCAATGGAAATGGGATTCTAAACTGCTTTTGGATGAAATTCTGGAAAATGGCCAACTAGGAAGGAACTTGGCCATTTCTTAACCGATTTTGATGAAATTTGGTATGGGCGATGGAAATGGGATTCTAAACTGATTTTTCGATAAAGTTCTGGAATATGGCCAACTAGGATGGAACTTGGCCATTTCTTATCCGATTTTGATGAAATTTAGCATGTACGATGGAAATGGGATTCTAAAATGATTTTTGGATGAAGTTCTGGTATATGGCCAACTAGGAAGGAAATTGGCCATTTCTTATCCGATATTGATGAAATTCAGCACGTGCCTTAAAAATGGGATTCTAAACTGATTTTTGATAAAGTTCCAGAATTTGGCCAATTGTCATGGAACTTGGAAGTTTTGTATCCTATTTTTATGAATTTCAGCATTCACGATGAAAATGAGATCCTTAAATTATTGATAAAATAAATCATTAAATACAAGGAATAACGATTTTAGTTATTCACTTTTAAAGCACATATCGAATTTCTTTTATTCGTTTAAGGAATAGGCAGGCGCCTTCCAACTTTAACATATAACTTTAACCAAAAATAATTTTAGAGTTTTATTTCTATACTACATGCTGAATTTGTTTAAAATCGGATAAAAAATGGCCAAGTTCCATCCTAATACCGCTTATTCCAGAATTCCATTTAAACATAATTTTAAAACCCAATTTTCATTACAAATGCTGAATTTCATCAAAATCTTATAAGAAATGGCCAAGTTCCTACCTAATTGGACATATTCCAGAACTTTAGCTAAAATTCATTATAGAATCCCATTTCCATCGCGAACACTAAATTTCATCAAAATCGGTTAAGAAATAGCCAAATTTCATCCCAGTTGGCCAAATTCCAGAACTTTATCGAAAAATCACTTTAGAATCCCATTTCCATCGTTCGTACTAAATTTCATCAAAATCGGTTAAGAAATGGCTAAGTTCCATCCTAGTTGGCCATATTCCAGAACTTTATCCAAAAATCAGTTTAGAATCCCATTTCCATCGTACATGCTAACTCTCATCAAAATCGGATAAGAAATGGCCAAGTTCCATCCTAGTTGGCCATATTCCAGTACTTTATCGAAAAATCAGTTTAGAATCCCATTTTCATCGCCCATACCAAATTTCATCAAAATCGGTTAAGAAATGGCCAAGTTCCATCCTAGTTGGCCATATTCCAGAACTTTATCCAAAAATCAGTTTAGAATCCCATTTCCATCGTACATGCTAACTTTCATCAAAATCGGATAAGAAATAGCCAAGTTCCATCCTAGTTGGCCATATTCCAGAACTTTATCCAAAAATCAGTTTAGAATCCCATTTCCATCGTACATGCTAACTTTCATCAAAATCGTATAAGAAATGGCCAAGTTCCATCCTAGTTGGCCATATTCCAGAACTTTATCGAAAAATCAGTTTAGAATCCCATTTCCATCGCCCATACCAAATTTCATCAAAATCGGTTAAGAAATGGCCAAGTTCCATCCTAGTTGGCCATATACCAGAACTTTATCCAAATATCAGTTTAGAATCCCATTTCCATCGTACATGCTAACTTTCATCAAAATCGGATAAGAAATAGCCAAGTTCCATCCTAGTTGGCCATATTCCAGAACTTTATCCAAAAATCAGTTTAGAATCCCATTTCCATCGTACATGCTAACTTTCATCAAAATCGTATAAGAAATGGCCAAGTCCCATCCTAGTTGGCCATATTCCAGAACTTTATCGAAAAATCAGTTTAGAATCCCATTTCCATCGCCCATACCAAATTTCATCAAAATCGGTTAAGAAATGGCCAAGTTCCATCCTAGTTGGCCATATTCCAGAACTTTATCCAAAAATCAGTTTAGAATCCCATTTCCATCGTGCATACCAAATTTCATCAAAATCGGTTAAGAAATAGCCAAGTTCCATCCTAGTTGGCCATATTCCAGAACTTTATCCAAAAATCATTTTAGAAACCCATTTCCATCGTGCATACCAAATTTCACTAAAATCGGATGAGAAATGGCCAAGTTCCATAATTATTGCTCATATTGCAGAACTTTATTTAATTTTCTATCGTCTCTTATCGGCGAGTATTACCAAAAAAACCGTACGATCGTTAAGGGTTAACAAGTAACTAACGTAAAATGAGAAAAAAGTCGTTTTTTTATTTTGATGAATACTTGTTCCTTTAATTGTTTTGTAAAACTTTGATCAATCTGTCCGAAAAAACGGTTGGATGGTTCAATTTGAAAATAATACAGGGCTATTAGGAGTACATTAAACTGTAAAATGACCTGGCAACATTAGTCTTTTCATCAATAACGGTAAAGTAACGGTAGATTTATTAAGACAACCTAAAAAGTCGTTTTTTTGTACTTTTTTCAAATCAGTATTGAGGGTGAAAAAAAAATTTGTTCTCAACTAGTCATTAAAGGGTCTTGTAGGAAATTTACTGAAGTTTCTAAGGCTGCCCTAAAGTTTACTGTGCAGTCATTGGTTGCTGAGATATCGACGATCAAAGGCAAAAGGATCTTTTTTGATTCAAAGTCAGATATCTCAGCAAAAAGTTGACATAGAGAGACCAGAATGAAATTAAATTTACGCCTAATTAACAGGCTAACCGACCTATGCATTGGTTTAACTTAAAAAAAATTTCCCGCGCCCATGGCACCTTACAAAAAAAAAAAAAAAATTCGAATTTTTTTCTTCGCGCTCTTTCTTATGATTGCGTGGTAACGGTATCTCACAAAAATTTTCCGCTCAAAATTCTCAAAACTAGAGATTTGAAGCTTTAAAATGCTTTTCTTTTCATCTCTGTACGACCGTATTTTACTAAGATACAGCTCTTCAAAAAACACTAAAAAAATTGAAAAAAATTAGTGTTCCTTTAATTTTTTGGAGTAGTGTAGTATTTACCATGTTTGTAATATAATTATCATGAGTACTTTATACTTTTGTGAAGTATACCAATTTCATTCAAGCCCCTTATCAATTAACTGTGTTGTAATTTAAATTACGTGTCAAATTACCATGTCTCTCTATAACAAAAAAAAAAATTATAACAACATCTGTACTAATCTTGTGTTACACATGTTTTCGCAACATAAATTTATTAAATTACCAATTGACACACTAATTGTAATGTGGTAGCTCTATAGCAGCTAAACACATTAATTCCCACATGAAAACATAAATAATTTATCTCAATTACAAAAGGAAAAAAATATAGAAAATTGATTATTTCGTTAATTATTATTACAGTAATCGATCTTTTAACCTCAAATTATTTTTTTTACTTTTTTGTTTTTGTTTCTAATTTTACATAAGAAAATGTCAAATTGGTTTACAGTTTTAGCTTTCCCCATATATAAAAACATGCATACACACACACTTATGAATGTATAATAGAAAACCATTTCTAATGACAAATATTATTAGGTTGGCACACGTTTCTTTTGTACATATAAATATACCGTATATCTGCATATGTTTCATATACGTGAGCTTATTCAACCATTCAAGCATATGGCCTAGATAATATCACGACGCGATTAAAAGAATACACAAAATTTATCGGTTTTATATGGAATATGGATGAAATTTGATAGTAAATAAGCGATGAATGCTTGCTCTAAATCTAAAACAACGCGTTCTTATTTGTACGCATATACATACAATTGTTTGACACACCTGAAACTATACACACAATAAAAATGTTATCAAAAAAATTTTTTTTTTATTTTTATAAACAGGTGAACACAATTAAAAAGTCTGATTACAAATCTAGAAGATAATTTAATTTGTGCACATTGCGATAAGATAACAGAAATACGAACAAAATAATAATAATCAGCGCTAAAAGTGAAAGTATTATTATAAAAATGTCTGAATAAATAAATTTGTACGCATTAGAAAATGATAGCATCTTCAATTAAAAATAGCGCATACTATATGGGTGATATGACCGTGCTCCAAATTCATGATATATAATTAATTTTATTGTTATTATTATTTTATAGAGAGCCAATTAAAATTACATATAATAAACAATATATTGTTTTTGCCACATAAAAATTTATGCAAATTTCATTCATTGTCAATTTTGTCGCTGTTGCGATTTTATTTAATATTTTATAGGTTGGGCAACTTGGAACGAATAATTTATTTTTTATTTTTTGTTATTTTTTTATAAAATATGAGATGTTTAATTCAAGAATATATTCTAAGGTTATGAGATTTTTATTTTTATTTAATCTTGAAATTTGTAATTAATTACATCGTGAACTCTAATAAGTCAATGACCCGGGGTACATATAATCCTCATCACGTTTGTACTTAATAAGTATACAATGAATTGTGCGATTGCGTAACATTTATTTTTCATGATTTTTTTTGCCAATAAATACAATTATACTCGTATACATAAACGAGAGATGACATTTAGTATAGAACAAAAAATGTCAACGTTAATTAAAATCATAAATTAATTAATAAAAATAAAATAAACTAGCGATAGAGCGAAACAAAAATTAAACTTTCATTTGCAATAATATTTTGTCACGCGATTTTCTATTTTGCAATAATAAAAATTCACGATTTTGTATTTTGTTTTGTTTTTAAATAAAAATATATTTCATAATTATATTTTATTTTTTAATTTAAATAAATAAATAACGAATAGAAATTTTAGTACTTTCATCATTTTCTACCTTTTAGTACTCCATACTCGAATTTATGGTGGCATGTTCAACTTAGAGAAAAAATATGTGGTACGACGCGAAACATATTTTTAATAACAGCATGAAGACTGTTTTATGAGGTTTCGCGACCTAAGAACCGATTTTGATAAGCAAAAAAAATTATTGTATGCCGTAAGGTGTAATAGCCGCGCACGCGCAGATGATGTAAAATTATTGGGCAAAACGTCAAACTTAATTTAATAGAACACGACACGACGCGACGCACAATAAAACCAAACCTAATAAATTACTACAATATTTTATGTCACAATAATATATCGAATATTATTTTATAACACATAATAATAAATGAAATGTCTTTAACTTTAAAAATTATTTTTAAGAAAATCTTAACAAAATGATTGTATGCAAATTAGGCATTTTAGTATTTTTGTTGTAATCATTTTTTTTTTGTTTCTTATAATCGTCTTCGTTGTTTGATCTGATAAATAGGGTTTGACTGTTTATTATTATAAGACATTTTACAAAATTCCCAGAAACTTCAAAATCTAATTAAAATTCTGTTCGCTAGTTAAAATAAATACAAACAAAAAATTAAGACATTTTTTTTTTTTAGAAATTCGCGTTGGAATTAACTTGATGTATTTGTAGGGACGTGCCTAAACGAATCTATTTTGTTATATTGTAAATTACGGTTACTTTACATAATTTGTGCGTGTGTGTGGTTTCAAAGTTATTTATGAAATAACCATATCACACCATACCGCATACAAATATTTTTTGATACGCGATCATCTTTAAATTAATGATCACGACTTTTTGCACATTCTCTATAACAGCAGCTTATGTTTAACGGCATAAACCTAACTGCGACTGCGATCTCTTAATAGATAAAACTACCGAAAAATTATCGATCGCTAAACAATAAATTTGGCTGATCTTTATAAAATAAAATGTTCTAGAATAGATTTGTGAAATATTAGAAACGAATACTATTTATCAGTTTCTTGCTTTATTTATTTGCGATCGTATATCTTCAAATATTGATTGATTGATTTTTTATATGATCTGATTTTTTTTTTTTTTTAATTCATCGCGAACACGCAAACTTGTCCCTTTATAAAATTATAAAATAAGTAGTCTTGTCTTCTACTTTCTTTATATTGTTATGTTATATCAAATTTTTTTTTTTATCATTTTAATCATGAAAAATGGTGGAATAATTGAGATCGTACGATGAACCTAAGTATGTGTACATATTTATTCACCAACGATATATATAAGAAAGTGTGTTTCACAGTACACAAAAAAAAAAAAAAACATTTTTAAAAACCAGTTCTGATAATTTCGTTTTTTTCGTTTTTAATTTTATTTTGGCGGCATAACTCGCGATCGCGAGTTTCATCTTCTTTGATCAATCGACTACAATTAAGTATATGGACGCAATTATCAAATTTGTGTGAAGATACATGGTTCATGAGATGTGACACACGTATACATTTTTATCGAGGCGACAACGACTACCATAAATAGAAAGCGGTTGTGTTACACAAAAATTGAAAAGTAAATTAGTGCGCGCTGGACAAAATTTATCTGCGTTTGGAATATACGCATACTTGCACGCGAGTGAAATTTTACGACACTTATTTATAATAAAAACGCGCCCATTGGACCATTAATAACGAGATTCGCGCGAATCAAAATACATTAATCCGGAAATTAATAGCATAAATTACCACTTCATATTCAGTTCTAGCAAAAACTATGCAACATACAACGATACAAGAAATGCTTTTAATTTTTTTAACAACATTCAAAGAATTACAATATACAAGATTTATAAAAAAAAAAAAACTTAACATAATTTTGTTTGATAGTCACCAAGAGAGTCAAATCTGTATCTTTTTTTTTTTTTTTTTTTTTGTACAAGTTTAAAAGTAGGAAAAAACTGTAAGAAAAGTATAATCATAACAATAATAATAAGACGTCGAGAAGACGAAGAAATCTGTATTATACAAAATTTGTTGTACAGTTACGTTTAAAGTTAAAGAAAACAAAAAGTTTTTTTTTTTTTATAATTATGATGATCATGTTGTTGATGATCAGCTTATATGATCAAGTGAATTTCTTTCTTGTGTTTATTTTCTTCTACATTGCTGTACTCTAAGAAAGTACACAAGAAGTATGTACAAATTATTCATTCACCTGACCTGAAGGATGAATAATAAACATAAAAAAGAAATGATATAATATTACAATTTTCTCATACAAGAGCAACAACATACCAAACAAGACAAAAAGATCATCATCGTTGTCGCGTTAAGATTATTTTAACTGCAAACATGATACTTGTCAGTTTTCATAGGTTTAACAAGTGTTTTTTGATTTTCTTGTTTTTTTTGTATGAGCAAGACACAAAATGGAAAATAAATTTCAATATTGAACAGTTGAAAAGGTCGACTAATTTATTTTCATTGTTATTAGATTATTAAACAAAGATCATTTGCTTGTTTAGCTTTTGAATCTGAAATGTAAAACATATTTTAGAACAAAGTAAACTTGAATAGCTCAGAACATTAACTTTGGCCCAAAAAGGAATTACACATGTGGTGCGAGCATATATACTTACATCACTACAGTGCAATTTTGCTATGAAGTCATTACACAGCTATTATTCAACAAATTACCTTATAATTACGATCTTCGTAAGACCTTTGCTGATCTATCCAAAAAATAAAACAAAAAACCGACTCTCATCGGGTATCTATATTGTATAATTTCTACACGATTAAATCATTTCAATGACAATTGAAAACTAAAACGTAAACTGATCATATGGCGACTTATAAACAAATTCAATTTCTTATGCGCGGTTGTTAGATTAGCGCGAGCGGCTTTTAACTCAATTTGTTTAGTTTCTGTTATTTTTTTTTATAGACAAAGTTGATTAACCTAGGTGCGAATTGTAATTGAATTTTTTGTAATTAATTCGACTTGGTGTCAATGATGTGACATTTAATTTTAAGGAGAGCTATTACACACAATTTACAATATAACTCCCACCTTCCATTTGTACATAAAAGCTATTGCACAAATTTCATAATTACCGTTTAAATAACTCACACAGACCAAAGTGTTTTGTATTGTTAGTTAATAGAATTTTTTTTTATTATATCTTAAGGAATATGTATACGAAGAATAAGAAATATAATAAAAAATCTATTACCAGCCTTAAGGGGAATTTGATTATTATTACTGTTATTACATTACCATTATTAAGTATACAATATAATAATTTTTTCTAATATAAAAAATTTAAAATGACATTAACGTGAAGTATGTTCACTCTATCCCTATACATACATATATACATTTATATCGTAAAGTCTTATATCCAATCCCATTCTAGTTTCTTACGTCTACCGGTTAAAATCTATTATTATTGTGATGGGTGCCCGGCAGTTTCTATTTTTTTTTTTTTTAGTTGTGTACCGTGAATGAAAACCATAATAAAATATAAAGAATAACAGTTTGTATTAAACGATGGATTTGTTGAGTTGCATTGTGGATAAGTGTAAGTATAGAATCTACAAATAATTATGATGTAGGATATAACAATTATCTCGCGGTTTTGAAAAAAGGAAATTGGTACATGTTAAAAAATATTATTAATTTTAATTGATTTAATGCAATTGAATTGATTGAAAATATAAATGTAAGTATAGAAATTTTATCGGTTTACCGCTCTATTTACTGATATTGATTTATAAGAAATAAGTCAATATTTTAAACATTATGCCGCATAAGTTCTGAATATACCTAATTATAAATTTTAATCCGAAATAAAAGGTAAATTATTTCAATCCAATAGCCTTATTCAATAAAAAATAATATAATATGTATAAACGTAATAAATAGTAAACAAATTGAATCGCAAGATAACGTGTAAACGTGAAAACATTAAACGAAAAAATCACAAAGTTTACTAGTTTTCACATTTACATATTATCTTATTTTTTTATAGAATAACATGCAGGAAGAGAAATGGAAAACTTTTTGTCGTAATATACTATATGGGCTGAAAAGTTTCTTGTATTGGCAATAAAACGCAATCGCGTTTTTGATCGATAATGAGTGAACGAGTCGTCTTACTTTAACCTTTTTCATACGCAAATGTACGTTGACAACAATCTCACACAGCTTCAATTTACGATCACTCAATCAGGGTGGGAATGATTTGAACGACCTGTATTTTTTAAAAAAATCATCGTTTTAAATCATGATTCATTTTTATATGCAATTTAATCCTTTATTTAAGTTGGTGTGCCTTTATTGGATGTTCTCCTTATAGAGATAAAGTCATATTTGAAATTAAGGACGACCATTATTGCGAAGATCTATCTAACTAAATTTCCAGAGTTATAACCCACATCATAGAGTCGAAACAATCTTGAAGTGGAAAACATACTACGCTTTTCATTAGATACCACATAAATAAACACATGGTTGTAACAACTACTGAATTATCGCGATATCAAAATACTAATAAGTTGAACATTTTTATTGAATACCGCTAATTTTTTTTATTTGCAGATAGTTGGAAACGAACTATACCAAATTCAAGAAGATTTATCGAATTCTGACATTTTCTGACAGCATATAGTGAATTTTGAGATGATATATCGATCTCTGATATGATGTATAGAATTCGGTTATTAAGACGCGTCCTGAGACTAGATAACGAATTTTGACATCATATGTCGAATTTCAGACAGAAACATTGAATTCTGATAGTATATAGCGACTTCTGAGATGATTTTTCGAATTCTGTCATTACATTTCGAATTCTTACATGATATATAGAATTCTGACACGATATCTCGAATTCAGACATAATATATAATATTCTGACATGATATATCAAATTCTAACAGATGTATCGAATCCGATAGTATGTGTCGAATTCTGAGATGGTATATCGAACTCTGACATGAAATTTCAAATTCTTCACGAATTATATACATAATTCGGATGTGAAATATATAAATTTAAAAAAGGATAAGTTCTGAAAATATATCACGAATTCTGATATGGTATTTCAAATCCTTCGATATATGGAACTCTGGCGTGATATAACGAACTTTGACTTTATAAGTATAAAGAATTTTGACAGGATATATCAGAAAATTTTGAGATAATATATCAAATTCTGACATGTTATTTCGAATTATTACATCATATACTCGTATAGAATTCGGATATGATATATCGAATTCTGTGATGGTATAACGAATTCTGACATGAATAAGATATGAGGAATTTGGAAATAATACGTCGGACTGTGAGATAATAAACCGAATTCTGATAGTATATGGCGAGTTCTGAGATGGTTTATTTAAGTCTAATGCGATATTTTGGATACCGACATAATATGTAGAATTCTGGCAGTATATAGCGAATCCTGAGATGATATATCGAATTCTGGCAAAATATTTGGAATTCTTACATGATATATTCTGAC
The DNA here is from genome assembly GCA_963556165.1 of Tipula helvola. Classification (NCBI taxonomy): domain Eukaryota; kingdom Metazoa; phylum Arthropoda; class Insecta; order Diptera; family Tipulidae; genus Tipula; species Tipula helvola. The sequence goes on along the minus strand of OY744482.1, from coordinate 137,452,320 downwards.
AAATAGATCGAATTCTGGCAGCATATAGTTAATTAAGAGATGATAAGTATACATAATTCTGACAGGAAATATCAAATTCTGAGATAATTTCTGATGATATTCCGAATTCTGACATATATCATGTTATTTCGAATTATTACATCATATACTCGTATAGAATTCGGATATGATACATATGTTGAATTCTGTGATGGTATAACGAATTCTGACATGAATTAGATATGAGGAATTTGGAAATAATACGTCGGACTGTGAGATAATAAATCGAATTCTGATAGTATATGGCGAGTTTTGAGATGGTTTATTTAAGTCTAATGCGATATTTTGGATACCGACATAATATGTAGAATTCTGGCAGTATATAGCGAATCCTGAGATGATATATCGAATTCTGGCAAAATATTTGGAATTCTTACATGATATATTCTGACGGATAGGTATATCGAATTCTGGCAGCATATAGTTAATTAAGAGATGATAAGTATACATAATTCTGACAGGAAATATCAAATTTTGAGATAATTTCTGATGATATTCCGAATTCTGACATATATCATTGAAAAATCAAATTCTGACATGATGTATTGAAATCTGATATGTTATTGTGTTATTTGTAGTTATGAAATGGATAATTAACCAGAGATAATAAATCCAGCCTTCTAACTAATGATAATATCAGCGTTTCAAAGTTGCCTTTAAACCAAGCACTACCTAAAAATAAAGATTCATTCTGTTATATACGCCGGTTTAAAGAAATTGCAGTTACGTTTGACTCTGACACAAATATAAAACTCTTTACTGAAATTACAGAATTAGAAGAAGAAAACCTTAAAGTTACATAAAAAATTAAAAATCAACCCTTTATTTTGTTTAAAAATTATTGATTTAATTCAGTTTTTATTTTTTTAAGCAGTTTAATCCGTTATTTAAGTTGATCTGCTGATATCCTAATACCGTTGACACACTAAGATTTATTAAAATGGATTTAGTGAATTTTTCGAGTTCAGTACTAGTCAACCTCAGTTTAACCTAATCGGAGTTTTTTTGCTTGGAGTACTTGAACGAGGTTAGCTAATTCGAATTTATTAAACCGCTGTCTGTCTTGGGTTTTAAAGAGATAACCTCAGTTTTAAAATTATATGTAGATGCCGCGATTTATACGAAGATCTATCTAACTAAATTTCTGAAGGAATTATAAACCACATCTTAGTCGAAGCAATCATGGAGCACACAAAAAAATAAATGGTCACCACAACACCGAATCGGTGTTATATAGTGTCCCACCGATCGGATATTTATAATTTGAATCCAATCGGATATTATAATAAAAATTTCGTAAAATACATTTGGATAAAATCTTTTACACCGCATAAAAACCAAACAGGAACATTCATCTTTAGGAAAACACCTAGAGGTGCATTTTATTAAATCCAAAAGGAGTTTTTATAAAAATTTATGTTTTCGGATAGATAAAAATATTTATCCGTTGATGTGTATTTAATTTTATAAAACTATATTCAGTTGGAGAAAAATAAAATATTTTTTCGGATAAAAAACCAATTAACACCGCACATTTTTTGAGTGTATGGTTTTTATCCCATTGGTATTTTATTTTAATGTATATGATTTTAATGATTCGCGGACTTTTGGTCTAAAACAATTTATCTAAACCAATTTGACTAAAGCAATTTACCTAAAATCAATTTAACTAAAAACAATTAACCTAAACACAATTTGCCTAAAATCAATTTATCTAAAAACAATTCATCTAATTACAATTCGTCTAAAGCAATTCGTATAAAACAGTTTATCTAAAACAATTTACCTAAAAACAATTTATCTAAAACAGTTTATCTAAAAACATTTCGTCTAACTACAATTGATCTAAAAACAATTTATCTAAAAACAATTTAACTAAAAACAATTCGTCTATACACAATTCATCTAAAACAATTTAACTAAAAACAATTTAACTAAAAATAATTCATCTAAACTCAATTCAACTAAAAACAATTCATCTAAACCCAATTTATCTACAAGCAATTCGTCTAAACACAATTTGTCTGAAGCAATTTATCTAAAATCAATTCATCTAAAAACAATTCGTCTAAACTCAATTTAACTAAAAACAATTCATCTAAACCCAATTTATCTAAAAGCAATTCGTCTAAAAACAATTTGTCTGTAGCAATTTATCTAAAATCAATTCATCTAAAAACAATTCGTCTAAAACCAATTTATCTAAAATAAATTCATCTAAAACGATTATGTATATTCATAATTCAAGTAGCTCATTTACATTCAACGACATTTGACGTCCGCAATAAAGTTGAAATACAACATATGAAAAACAGCAAAGACAAAAAGAGAAAAATAATCATCTGCTTAAAAAAGTCAATTGAAACCCAAGAAACAAACCCAAAAGTCGTCATCTGCTTTTTTTTTTGCAGATGCCGAGTTTCATCTTTTTTCTGTAAAATCGTCGATGCGTGAATAAATAACTTTAATAAGGTTACAAAAACAAGAAAACCAATCATTTGTATTGGTTGATGACATTTTTTGTTTAAATTTATTTTTTAATGTGTAAAAAAAGGAATTTTTGATTTGACATCTGCATCTGCAAAAATCTTTGAATGTATTGTAAATCAATCTTAATCTTAAATCAACTCGTCCAAAACAATTCAACAAAAAAATGCAAAAAAAAATGGATATAAAATAATTTTTCTAAATTAATTCGTCTAAAACCAATTAATAGATCCAAAGAAATTTTGGAAAAAGTTTGTGATTAGTATGCCTACTTAGCACCAGAGTATATGAACGTTGGATCAATGTGTTTTGGTTACATTTTTTATATGGAGTTTGATCAAAAACAGCTCTATTAAAATTGAAAAATAATCAAAGAAAATTACTGTGATATGAAATGCAAAATATAATTATTGATTAATAAAAGAATAATTAATATATTTTTAACATAAAATAATTAGAAAAATGTTTGGTTTCCTAGAATTGAATGTATAAACATTGAAAATTATTTTAGTATTGTGAGGTTATATCTGATTGTTTATGTTTTTTTTTGGTCAAGAATTTCAATTTTTTTTGCCACTTTCTATTAGGAGCAGGGTTGCCATTTATTGAAAAGTTCAAAGTAGGACATTTTTGGAGATTGAACTTCAAGCCATGGTTCGCATTTTTTATCCTTTTTCATGTTGTTTTATTTGATAAATTACATAAACTATTGAACAAATTTTGTACAATAGCGGAACAGACAAAGACTTTTTTTTTTTCTAAAATATAATAAATAATATATGGATTGCGAAGAGTAGATATGTACATACAACTGAGGAGTGTCTGATCAAAAGTGGCTATTTACATTTTCCAACATGTAATTATTTGTAATCGATTAATTTGAAAATGTTCACTAATATTTGAGGACATAAAACGTTCATTACAAAGGCTTCGGCTTTAGTTTGACCACACGATATCTTAAATGATTTGGTATCACTTGGTAGTACATATTTTTGGCAAAAGGTTATAAGCAAACTGTCTAATAAATTTTATATAGCGAAGCTAGTAAAAGGTTTATGAAATAATTTCACAATCTATTGACGACGCACCTGATAAAATGACATTTGTCACAAATGCGACGAAAGAAAATTTAGCAATGCGGTAGTTAAAAATTGTTTTTATAGTCCAAAATTGGAATTATTTACAATTATTAGCAATCCGATAAGTAAAAATTGTGTTTACAGATCAAAGTTGGAATTATTAACAACAATTTCGAACGTCAAATTATCAGGTAGCTCAGTTTAAAAATGTTTCACTAGATGGAATCTGTGATGCTCCAATCGTCAATAAGTACTCGCGGTGGTCGATTGGAAAGCAATTGGTAAATCTGAGTTGAAACCCGAGAAACAAATCCTAAAATCAACGTTAGGCCCTTTTACATTCAATCTTTTCGTTCTTTTTCAAAAGAATAGAATCACGAAAAAAAGTGCAAATACATTTTACCCATATATAAAAAGGGGACGGACATATTCAAAATTTCATTTTTTCCTTTCAAAATGTTACTTGGATTTTAGATCTTTTGAGCAACTTTTACGTAAAAAGATAAACCAGTTCATCTTTTTTAGGTTTTTTCGTTCATTTTCACCAAAAAAAAGTTAAGTGTTGCAGTAAATAGTATTGAATAATACTTTTTAAGTGTTCCTTCTGATTTTAATACAAGGAAATCATACTAAAACGCATTTTTTATCGTACATCTTTTGTCTTTTAGTAAAGCTATGTAGATACCTACCTACATATTATGTGTACCGAATGAAATTTGTGATTCCCAAATTTATATTATCTCATAGGTTACTACGCAAAAGAAAAAACTGGTACCGTTATTTTGTAGAAAAACAATTTAAAAAAACGAATAAACGTCAAATTGGGCATTTGTTTTATTTGTTTCGAAATGGACGCATTATAAGGAGAAAAATGTGATTTAATAATTAGATTGTGCAATGATCATCCCGAGTATACCAATAAAAAAATTGGTAAATTGGCCGGTGTTTCCAATAATACGGTAACAAATGTAAAAAAAAATGTCAAATCAATCTTTCTATATCACGCAAGCCCGGATCCGGAGAAAAATCAGGTGCTCCAAATAAAATGTTGGATCAGAAAATTGTAAGATTCATTTCGAAACATCCCTCGATGCCTGTGCGAGATTTGGCCAGAAAAACCAAAACAACCAAATCGATTGTGGAACGAGCTAAAACCAGAAATAATCTACGGACATACAAGAAGTCAAAAATCCCCAAAATAAATGTTGAACTATTTAATAGAGGGATCGATCGAGCAAAGAAACACAATAAATGGTTGAACGAAAGAAAAGATTCTTGTTTCGTAATGAACGACGAGACCTACGTCAAAATGGATTTCTCGACACTTCCAGGTCCCCAATATTACATCAAAAAGAAAGGTAAAGAACTGGACGGAGCAATTACTACCATAGCTGTTGAAAAATTTGGCAAAAAAACATATGGTTTGGCAAGCAGTTTGCCAATGCGGCTTAAGATCACATCCATACATAATAAATGGGATTATGAAAAGGTGAATGTTCGCCGTAAAATGAACAAAAAGTTTGAATGAATACGATTATTTAAAAACTGTACAATATGTGCAATAGAACAAGTACAGAAAAATAATGATTATATATTGCCGTTTAGTTTTAATTCTTCATGTACAAATCACAAATTTCATTCGGTACACATAATATTTCTAAAATTTAGTAAAGACACATTTTTAAAAACTTTTTTTGGAATGGCCAAGCTTAATCGGTAATTATTTTTATTTAAATAATTTTACATATTTTGAGACGAATTCATCTAAAGAATTGTTTTTAGACAAATTGTTTTTAGATGAATTGTTTTTAGTTAAATTGTTTTAGATAAATTGTGTTTAGACGAATTGTTTTTAGATGAATTGCTTTTAGATAAATTGGGTTTAGATGAATTGATTTTAGATGAACTGCTTTAGACGAATTGTTTTTAGACGAATTGCTTTTAGATAAATTGGGTTTAGATGAATTGCTTTTAGACAAATTGACTTTAGATGAATTGTTTTTAGTTGAATTGAGTTTAGACAAATTGTTTTTAGTTAAATTGTTTTTAGTTAAATTGTTTTAGATGAATTGTGTATAGACGAATTGTTTTTAGTTAAATTGTTTTTAGGTAAATTGTTTTTAGATCAATTGTAGTTAGACGAAATGTTTTTAGATAAACTGTTTTAGATAAATTGTTTTTATGTAAATTGTTTTAGATAAAAAATCCGTTTTCCGATTTTAATATGTTCCGAAGATCGTAAGAGAAATGAATCTTCTCATCAGGCCGCTGCGACTAGACTGATTGTATCACAATTTAAATTCTATTATACAGGAGGAATATGCAGGTTGCTTTAGCGAATTTAACTAATACAGCCAAATTCTCTTACAATTTTACTTTTTCACGAAAACTCCAAACGGTGTAAATATTTACTCCGATAGAACGAAAATAATCTCTGGAAAGTACCTTTTAAAAAAATCCGCTGTTGACAACTTTTGCGTTTACTCCAAACGGTGCAAAAGTATACTGTTCGATCCTTTTGGATATTTTAAAATTTGTGCCCGATCTTGCGGAGTTAATATGGTCCTATTGGATAAAAAATAAAGTTTTTTTCGGATAAAATACCATTCACACCGCAATATTTTTTTGTGTGAGTGAAAAACACACATTGGTACATAACTAGTTTGAAACGAACTATTATGTGATTTAAAATATTTCATAATATATCAAAATCCTTTTAAATTTTACTGCAAAATTTATATATTTCGTTAATCCAAAAATTAAAAATAATTGGCAAATTAATTTAAAAGAAAAAGTTGATTTAAATCAAAAAGTCTGATTTACACCAAACAAATCAAATAACTCAATTGACAATTGTAAAAGTAAGAAAAGCGCCTCTTTCGGAAGATAGAAACAATGAACCAGATACATATAAATTTCGACGCAGCAACAGTAATTGTGTTATTAGCGCTCCTGTGGCAAATAGAAAAAACGACGTAGATAATTCGAATTTGAATTTTATTCATTCTTCACAAAATGCAGAATACGTCAATTTTGTTGCTTAAGAAATGCTAACTAAACCTAAATGACAGATAGACTTGAAAATGGAAATGGCGCCTAATAAAATGTTCTATTTTTTAAATTTAATAACAATAACTCTTTACAGCGCCATCTATGTGTCAATACAGGCAACTTTTAAGCCCATGTAGTAGGGTGAGTAATCGTTAAAACCCGTTTAATACCAATACCAATATTCTTACAAAACGAGTTATACGTTTTAAATAAATGGTTGACATTAAACCATTGGTACACTTATTATTGCTTACTAGTGATGACAATAGCTTGTATTATAAGCAAATCAAACGGAAATTTATTATTGGAACTTAACGTAATTATTTAGTTGTGCTAAGTAGGTTTTCTAAAAGCAAAGCCATTTGACTTTCCGAAAAACAAAAAATCAAATAATTTTGAAAAATCTACAAAAATTCGAAAATCTTGATTTATTAACAAATAACGTAAAAAATTTCGTTTCTAACGGAACGGCTTCACACTTTTGAGAGATTTGCATTTATCATTCATCGATTAGTTCCATATTTCTGCGAATTATAGATTTTTGAAAGTTTTCGAAATTATTAAAGATTCTTCGGAAATTTCTAGGGTGTTGTAACATCCCGAAAAATCTCCAAAATTTATGATTTATCTGTAAGCCTATAAAGGCTACATGAACATGGCTAGCGCGACACCAAATTACTTACTGCTTATATCCACCACATAAAGCTATGCAATTCTCACTTTAGAAGAGTAGATCGAAATATCTAGAAATCCCGAAAATTTTCAAAAATCTTGATGAATTTTAAAACTACATATAGAAATAATTTGACACTTAAATCAAATATATCGATTTACTGTGAAAGCTTTTTAAGCCGGCTTACATCCGGCAACAGTCGGGACCCATTCGACTTTCACCCAATTATCAAAGCACAAAAAGTTGACCTATACCTACTTCAGAAATTCTGAATGTCAAACTAGTTCACCATAGAACTAGAGCTTTTCATCTCCTTCAAAATCTGTAAAATTGACAAAGGATAAATATAGACGTATTCCCCCCATAGGCAAAAGTCCTGCTTATCCTATCAATAGTAAAAACAAAAGAAAAACACAAACACTACAAAATCTACTCTAAGTGATATTCAAAATAACACTTAGTCACTTAAACACATCTCCTTAGACATTTAGGACAACTTCCATACTCTAACGGGTATTGCTTACTCTGTCTACCAACACAATACATTAAAGTTCAGAAATGCCAATGATATCACCAAAATACGCAATTGGAATTTGAGCTAAAGTGAAAAAAGGGTTTTGATCGAATATCATGTTATCAGGTAAGTTCGTTGCCGAAAGCTTTCTTACATCTCAATCAAACAATGACACGAGCAATAGACCGACCACAATCAAATAATCTCACTATATTCTCCTCCTTACGAAAGTCCGTAAAATACATATGTGTATGTGTACGTTAAACTCTTCAATCAATTCACGTGTATCGATTAACTTTTTTTCTAAATATACCAAACAAACATCATGCCACAAACACACAAATAGATATGTGTTTTCTAATTAAAATGTGTATTTACTCTAGGAAGGGGGGCATCACATGCGAGAGAGTCTTGTGGCAACATGTTGAATACTTTAATTATTGTCTGGTCTCAAGTGTTTAATTTTAGACCTAATGAATAACAATCCTATCTTGAGGTGGTATTTTCGCGGAGACTTAATGGTTAAAATATATTTCATAGAAAATAACATCAATACTATGGGCTAGCTCACCTAGATCCCATAATCTAACTAAAAATATGGGGACTACTATGCAAACTGCTTAAAATAAATTCATTAAACATTGAAGGATTTATCGAAGTTCGGGAATGAAAGGCGTGTGACCATAATAAAAGCAATTTAACAAAGTATCAATCTTAAAGAAGGGACTTCCATCTACATAGCGATAACATAAAATTACAATAGAGTAAAAACAAGACTTCTTTCTTTCTTCTTCAATCAACTTCCAGGCTAATAGGTAGTCATAAATAACGGATTTTCTAACTTTTTGCTGTTGTATTTAAAACCAATGCCAATATATAATAAAATACGTATATTGCAACAATTAGGAACGAACTGTTCTGGTCAACTCTAACGGGGATAAGTCACTCATCAATTGCTCTTAAAGTGTTGCTTGGTTTCTAATTCGTGTTGTAGATTTGTGAATGACTTTTCTAACTAAGTTCCAGAACATTTGGCGTGTTTACTGATCAGAAAAGAGTGCCCCCTGCATGCTGGTAATGCAAATGCAAACCTTGTATGGTATTGCTTGAAATGTAGCAAAAGTGGAACTACTTAACTGGCTGTTTTGTATCAAGTGACGCAAAATAGTATTTTGTTCTACCTTCAACTGTAATAAGGCCATCATCGTCGTGAAATGGGGTCAGCAAGTTTAAGTTACTGGACGAATAACCAGGAAGGCCTATACCTGAACACTATAGTTTTGCCAATACTATTCGTTACACAAATCTTTAGAGGCATTTATGTGTTCGGGAATATGCCCCTGGATCCTGACGCTTCAAATTTCGTAATTAAGATGCAAAAAAATTGTCTTGAATCTAGTTTTAGTAACAAGCCGCTTCATGATAGCAAGAGATTTTAGAAATTTGTATTGGCTTGAAAATCTCGTAATTGAATATAGAGATTTCTCGAAATAATTACTGGCTCTTGTGTCCACCAATTCTTCGAGTGTTTTGTCACCCAGTAGGTTTCACTGGAGCTGCTTATTTCATTTCGTATTTTTTTCAATATTTTTGGGAGTTAATTCTCTTTGGTGTTCAAGTAATGGTGGATAGTTCGAAGTCGATTTTCGCAACGGAAAACCAGACTCAGACAGAAGTTCCAGCTCTTTCATTGAATCTGTACAGCTTATAATATCATCCAAGTATAAGTCATATTTGATCCGATTGGCTGCTTCAGATTGCTTTGCTTTATCTGATGTAACGTTCTGGTTTCAAGAAGTGGCGCTGGACTAAACTCCAAAGGCGGCCGTTTTTAGTTAATCAATATGGCAAATCTTTCATTACTTACATCCTTCGCAGAGGGAGATCAATATGAGCTTCAACTTGGGAAGTTTCAGTTGTGTGATTCGGTTATAAAATCCTATCATAACACTGATATGTTTATAGCTATTTCATGATTGCCACCACATGACACCTGCACATCGCCTATGATTTGGAAGAAGTAACCAGCTCTGATAAAAAAATCAATCTTTCGATCGGTCTTTATATAAGTGAAGGATAAGACCGTCAACAACCGGTACAGAAATGCCTTTGTCTGAGTATATTGCCACCGTGATTCTTCCTCTAAATATGTTTGTACCACGTTGTTCGAGCCTACTGATAACTATAGACGTACAACTAACTATTTATGATCGCATTAGCGTTTAACATAGTTGCAGGTAGAAACTTAGTAGGATCAAAAATTTGTTAAACCAACAAATGGTTCGCTGTTTCAACGTTCTATGCTCATTTTGAGATTGGCATATTTTAATAGCATATGAGTTGAGCGACTAATCATGCCAAGTTAGATGTACTAAGATCTTGAGTTGTCTAAACGACGAGTTTAGGCAATTCAAACATTGGGTAATAGTCATGATGTAATCTCGTCGCTACACAACTGACTTTATTCCTTGGACTTAATAAGCAAATGATCCTTCAGCCTGCAACTATAGGACAATCGGCCCGAGTAGACACAAGTAAATTTCGAGAACTTCTTGCGTTCGATGACTGGGACTCACTCGACAAAGGGTCAACCTTAACAGATTCCAGAGAATTTGCTCATTGCTGAAGATAATCGAGTTTTTTCTCGAGCTGAATGCCTCCCACACAACATTCTGTTTCATCATCGAGCTTACCTTTCCGGATATGTTTTAACCACGGGTTCTTTAATTCGGCGACGGAACCTAGCGCTTTCATACCTCTGATAACTTCATGTAACTACCCTTCATAAAATCGTTGTATCACGGGAACGAGTGGCAAAAATGAATTATTCACAAGTGGAGATAATGCGGGATGGTGCAAAAAAACTGCTCATTTATTCTAAGTGCAGAATGTAACTCAAATTCAACAATTCTGTTAATTACAGTACTTCACCTAATCTTACTGATACTTTTTCTTAACCATTTATATATTTGTTTACAAGCAAACAAGTTAACAAGTCTAGCTAGGTTTAAGTCTAGCAGTTCTCTAGCAAGCTGCAGTCAATATTTTCTATTCCATGTATTTATGTTTCTAGATTTACGATGTTATTAAAGCACTATATTTAGTTTTACTAACTAAAGCTTCAGCTTTTTCCGGTTAATTTTTAAAAGTGCAGAACACGCTACGTAATATAAAAATTGAACCAAGCATTTTTGCTAAAACCAAAATTCAAATATCCGCATATTTCGGGTATCTCTCTGACTCCAATTAAATGTAGATCAATTTAGCTCTTGTATTGCTAAAACACACAAATGAAACATGTTATCTTTCTTATCATAAACTACTTAAAATTTGTGGTTAAATATGGTAACACAATTTCGTGGCAACTGGATCAATAACAAAAAAATTACCAGAATACGTTATTTAGTATTTTACAGACAGATCACGTTAAAATACAATGCATTCCGTACGCAGGTAAGTCATAAATAAATATTTTCAATAAATTGCGAAAACAAAAGAAAATCTAGAATCCATATATTTATTGCTTTCTATTTTTTCGCAAAACTGTTCTTTTAAGACACATTTGTTCCGCCTAAATAAAATAAACAAATCGTTACTTAAACGCAAACAAATTCATCTCCTTATCAGCTATAGCAACAGAATGACAAGACAATTAATCGCAATTTGCTGTTTTTAGTTCAGTCGTATAAAAGAATCTCAGCACGAGCAGATCTTAAAATGAAATCGTTCACGTTAAGTCCGAGTACAAAATCGCAGCTACTCGCTGGACTTTGTGGTAAGCAAATAATAAAGCACATAATTGTGCTAATCGATTAAAATGTTTGATGGATTACCATTTCATTTCAAATTAGCTAACATCATTGCATTTTCACATGGCACAATGTTGGGATGGATGTCACCATTTATGCCATTATTAAAATCCGATGAGTCACCGCTACCAACAGGTCCATTAACCATGGAGGAAATTTCATGGATTGGTGCTGTCGTTTGTTTTGGTGGTTTTACTGGAAATTTCGTGTCTAGTTTTATGGGCGAAATGCTTGGCCGTAAAAAAGCGTTGCTTATTTTGTGTTTACCCCAATTAGTATTTTGGCTGTTGATAAAATTCGGGACATCTGTATGGTTTTTGTATATGGCACGGGTATTTGCGGGAACGGGAGGTGGTGGTATATTTTTAACAGTACCACTTTATATAAACGAGATTGCAGAAGCTGAGTAAGTTGAGATATATATCAAATTCCTATTTTTAAAGTGAAATTAAACAAGATTTTTACAGCAAACGCGGTGGATTGGGATCACTACTTTTGTTGTGTCTAAATTTTGGCACCGTCTTATCCTTCACATTAGCCCTATTTATTGACTACCATACATTTCCCCTCGTCATGATCGCCATCCCAATTATATTTTTCATAACATTCAGCCAATTCCCGGAAACACCACACGACCTAATACGACACAAAAAAATTGATGAAGCCGAAGTATCGCTAAAATTTTATCGCGGCATCACGAGCAAAATGGAATGCCCAAAAGATGTGTACGATGAATTTGAAAGAATCAAACAAAGTGTACAAAATTCGAACCAGAAGGAAGGATCTCAGCTGCATCTAAACGATTTCTGTAAGTATAATGATACATTATACATGCGCGCAAGGAACCAAAAACATAATCTTTTGAATTAATTTTAGTTAATAAAAAGGCGGCAACTGGATTAACAATCGGAATGGTGCTCATGATATTAAATCAATTTAGTGGTGGTTTTGTTATAATTAACTACACCGAATATATATTCCGAACGGCTGGTTCTAGTATAGAGCCACGATATGCTTCCATTATAATCGCAGTAATACAAATTTGTGGTACATATTCTGCCACAATGCTGGTGGATCGAGTGGGACGGAAAGTTCTGCTCATCATATCGTGTATCGGTACATCAACGGGACTTATTACTTTGGGATTATTTTCATATTTCAATGATAACGGATATGAAGTACAAGCATTTGCTTTTTTACCACTGTTAAGTTTATCGGTTGTAATTTATTTGGCATGTTTAGGACTTTTAACCTTACCGTTCGTAGTATTGGGTGAAGTGCTTCCCGCAAAAATTCGTTCAATAGGTTCAAGCATATGTTTGGGGAGTTTAACAATGATATCGTTTCTTGTTTTGAAAATGTTTCCGATTATATCAGAAAACGTTGGACTGTACGGATGCGTATGGATATTTGGTGGGGTTTGCGCGGTTGGAACATTATTTATTGTATTCATGCTACCTGAAACGAAAGGTAAAGTATTGGATGGTGATGAGAGTGCAGTGGTTGGAGCAACGTCTAGATCGAGAAGAACAACAATTGAAATAAAAGTGTTTTAAATTCGTAAATGAAGTTTTTTAATGTGGGATGAAACTTGTGTAGTCACATGAGGCACCAAAACAAACTCAAACCTTAATCTAATCTTTTTACATTGAATTATCTATTTCGCAAAATTTTTGGGTATTGTCTGGTGCAAAAAACCCTAATCTACTGATTAAATTAATTAATAAAGTTTACAAAATCGTATATGTAATATGAGCCACGATAAATTATAATTCAGTCATAACAATTGAGTCACAGGCGTTTATCAAAAATTGCAATGCTATTCACCCCGCAAACCAAAATACATTATGCATGATTAAATAAGATTGATTAAATTAATTTTTTCATCACTTTTAATATTGGTTGTTGCGTTCTATGCGATAGATAGATCAAAGGCATAACTTTACCGAAATATTTGTAATTATAATTGATTGTCAAAAGACATTGAACTCCGCCCAAAGATTGATTATAAGTTCATCCATTTTTGACAATAAAAAAAATATAAATTATAAGAAGGCAGCTTCTTAAAAATAATTTAATTTAATTTGAAGCAAAATATTTTTTATCACAATACGTACTTTCATCACATAATTTTTATCATTAGTCCGATTGATCACGACGATTGTAGTTTTATTTTTTTTTTTATCAAATATAAGATATATGTTCATAATCAATCATCAGCAGAGTAACAATCGATCATTTAGCTATTTAGTTTTACAAAAAAAAGTTTAACAATTGGATAATCATCAATCAAAAAAAAAAAAAAAAAAACTCAAACACAACAAACCATTTTCTCTTGAGTTAATATTTGATCGCAGTTCTGTTGTACTTGGAAATTAGGTTTCATCCACATCAAACAATTGCGCAACATAATTTCAGCGGTCATTATCATTATAACTAAAATCCACTTTCTCTCTAAATGTACGCAGCCATTGTTAAACAGTGCTCCACGGAACGATAAATTTTACTAAATTATAAACAATAATTAAACAGCGAACGCACAAAAAAAAAATGAAATTAAAACATTACAATCAATTTTGCCATTTTTATTTTTTTACCGATGATTTCCTCAACATTTTTCATTTTTACAATTTGTAGTCTGGCTTCCAGCGCATAAAAAAAAAATGTATGAGAACAAAACGTAAAAACACAAAGTGAAATACAAAAATTCACTTACCATCTCATTTAGTAAAGTCAATCAATGTCTTTCTTGTTGATATTTTCTTTGCTTCCACGTAAATAGTAGGAATGATAATAATTAATGGAGTAGACAATTATAGGACGAAGGAATATGTACCTTGGGGCCAACAAAACTATGAACAAAAAAAAAATCGCTTGGTCCGTGCGCAAATATAAATTGAAGTAACCAAATAGAATCGCGCATATAATTCGTTTAAACACAGAATTCAAGATAATAAAGTATAAAACAAAGTTAATAACTTTTAAGGTGGTTTTATAATTGCAGTAG